>CM042387.1:26918356-27303356 GCA_023634145.1 Thymallus thymallus
AAGGGGAGTAAACCATAAGGGGAGTAAACCATAAATAATGTCTCTAAGGGGAGTAAACCATAAGGGCAGTAAACCATGCATAATGTCTCTAGGGGAGTAAACCATAAGGGGAGTAAACCATAAATAATGTCTCTAAGGGGAGTAAACCATAAGGGGAGTAAACCATGCATAATGTCTCTAAGGGGAGTAAACCATGCATAATGTCTCTAAGGGGAGTAAACCATACATAATGTCTCTAAGGGGAGTAAACCATGCATAATGTCTCTAAGGGGAGTAAACCATGCATAATGTCTCTAAGGCTCAACATCCCCTCCAATGTAAAGACGCTACAATATTGCAGAGCAGAATGCAAACAGAATGGACCCTGTTCTAAAGGTGCATTATAACATGACTTCAACACAATTCAGGGTGTTAATATCATACCATATGCTATTTACATTTCAGTTCTTACCTTTTCAATTCCAATGGGCAGCAGGTCGCCTAGTGGTTAACAGCATTGGAACAGTAACCAAAAGGTCACTGGTTCGAATCCCTGAGACGAATGCTCTTGAGCAAGGCACTTAACCCTAATTGCTCCTATAAGCTGCTCTGCATAAGAGCATTCTGCTAATTTCACCACAATTTCTCAACCACCACCCTGTCCAGTGGGTGTTGGATTGTGTTTATTCCCTGTGTATGCATATGAAACAACAACACAGTTAGGCAGCTGTTTGCATGTTCAGCAAAGACTCACACACAATCACACACACACACACACACACACACACACAGACTCTTTAGGGACTTGGTGTGTCTGTTTGGTGGTAGAACAGCAGTCAGCCAGCTATAAATTAATTACTGTTCTCTGCTCTGATAGGTACCCACCATGAGGAGACATTAGTGTGACGAGTCTTACCAGGGGGTTTAATTGTTGGCTTTCTCCTGAAGAGAATTTCACTCATTGAGGTGGTCTCTACAATAATACTGCAAGGCAAGCACAGTCAACTCACAACAACATAATACTAATGCAAGGCAAGCACAGTCAAACCCCCCCCCCCCCCAGCCTCAATTCATCAGGGCATGGACTCTACAAGGTGTTGAAAGCGTTCTACAGGGATGCAGGCCCATGTTGAATCCAATGCTTTCCACGGTGGTGTCAAGTTGGCTGGATGGCCATTCCTGATACACACGGGAAACTGAGCGTGAAAAACCCAGCAGTGTTGCAGTTCTTGACACTCAAACTGGTGCACCTTACACCTACTACCATACCCCATTCAAAGGCAATACATCTTTTGTTTTGCCCATTCTCCCTCTGAATTGCACACATAAACAATAAATGTCTCAATTGTCTCAAGGCTTAGAAATCCTTCTTTAACCTGTCTCCTCCCCTACATCTACACTGATTGAAGTGGATTTAACAAGTGACATCAATAAGGGATCATAGGTCTCACCTGGATTCACCTGGTCAGTCTATGTCATGGAAAGAGAAGGTGTTCTTAATGTTTTGTCTGCTCAGTGTACTTAATTTCTTTTAGAAATAAATGCAAGCCAAGCACAGTCAACTGGCGAACACTACACAACCACATACTACTTTGTATGCATGAGGTATTCTGACACTTATATATCAGTAATGTGAAAACATAACCTCGCAGGTAGTGAAACTAAGTGTTGAGGCGTGAAGAACAGACAATAGCAAGTTGTAATGGAGCTGTATGTACTGTAGAATGCAAAGTAGCCAAGAAGGACGTTAGGTTGGCAGCTCTCTCTACAACTGTGCGAGACGCTGAACGTGTTGTCTTGAATGTGTTTTCTTCACTTCCAGGGTACTCTAATTTCCATGCATTTATTTTCTCCTTAAGCCCCTTATGGTTATTAATTAGCTCAATTTATTCAGTAGTAATGAACAGTTTATAATTCTCTTCCCTATCTGTAATTTTATTCAGCTTCCCAGTGCCTATTCTAAAAGGTACAGGGTTATTCATTGCTTGAAGGCTCTGCGATACAGATTTGCATTAGCACATGCACACACACACACACACACACACACACACACACACACACACACACACACACACACACACACACACACACACACACACACACACACATATACAGTACACACAGACACACACCCACACGCACCACATGCACACACATACACACAAACACACACACACACCACATGCACGCACACACACACACACATACACACAGACACACACCCACACACACCACATGCATGCACACACACACAGATACACACAGACATACACCCACACACACACCACATGCACACACACACACATACACACAGACACACACCCACACGCACCACATGCACCCACGCACACACATGCACATGCACACACAAAATAACTTAATATCCTTAACATTTCTCCAAAACGATATTCTTTGAGTGTTCATAAGAAAGGATATCTATGGAGCAATAACAACCAGTGCCCACGAACAGTTCAGGGACATATTCATTTCAGAAGGACACATAAGTAAGCAGGGTAATGTCTGTGTAAATGCAGAATAATCCTGAGAGTGGAAAGTTCTGCGCAGGTAAGACACAAAACATTGTACCTTAGATCTTGATCTTGACAAACTGTCCTTTATTTTCACATTTAAAGTACATTCAGACCTTATATTTGGATATACATGTTTGAATATGCGTGTGTGGACATATGCGTGTGTGTGTTTGTGTGTTTGTGTGTGTGTGTGTGTGTGTGTGTGTGTGTGTGTGTGTGTGTGTGTGTGTGTGTGTGTGTGTGTGTGTGTGTGTGTGTGCGTGCGCGTGCGCGCGTGTGCGTGTGTGTGTGTGTGTGTGTGTGTGTGTGTGTGTGTGTGTGTGTGTGTGTGTGTGTGTTTCATAAAAAGTAGCCTCATTCCAACTCACAGAGAAGCCACTTTAATCTCTGTCCTTGAGAGTAATCTTGCCTGTGTGCAAAATGGCTCACTTTATCAACTGGAAGGCAGCCTGTCGCCTCAGCCTGCCTGCAGGAGTCTGGGAAAAGCAGCAGCAGTGATGCCTTCCTCACGACAGCTCAGCTCCCAACCAGCCTCTGTGAGATCACCTAGTTCACAGCTACTATCTCTGTCAGGGTAAATAACAAAGAAGGGAAGCAAAACAGTGACAAGAAAGCATGCTTAGAATTGTACTATATTTTGCTATGTTACTACTATGCTAACACCACCTAATACTAGCTACTACTTCTACTACCATTACTACCACATCAGCACCAATTGTTGTAGTTCACTGCAGTATTGACACCAAAACCAAGCTAGTTCAATGACCTCAATATGGATAGGTCAACTAGGTGGCTGCAGTTAGACATATCTTATATGTACATTGACTCCCTCTCCCCCTGGCATATGGGGATGACACAGGAAGTCAGTGGATTAATTACAGACCTATTGTCCACCAGAGAGACATTCATGTGCCAAGCTCCACCTTCTATTCTCTGCCCATGTCAAGGCTTATCTATGTTTCTGATTCTATTATCTCCCCATGTCAAGACCCATCTCTGTTTCTGATTCTATTATCTCCCCATGTCAAGGCCCATCTCTGTTTCTGATTCTATTATCTCCCCATGTCAAGGCCCATCTCTGTTTCTGATTCTATTATCTCCCCATGTCAAGACCCATCTCTGTTTCTGATTCTATTATCTCCCCATGTCAAGGCCCATCTCTGTTTCTGATTATATTATCTCCCCATGTCAAGGCCCATCTCTGTTTCTGATTATATTATCTCCCCATGTCAAGGCCCATCTTTGTTTCTGATTATATTATCTGACCTCTCTCTGTTTCTATCCTCTCCTCATCTCTCTGACTCTCACCTGCCAGGACCGCCCTCCACCTCTCTCTCTGTTACTATTCTCCCTCTATTCTCTCCCATGCCATAGTCCAACCCAAAGTATTCCATAAAGTAGTCCTCCTCTCCAGTCTGACTGATCTATCTTCCTTTAATACTTCCTAAAGCTATCTTTGTAGAGCGCAGGGCAACACAACTTAGTGAAGCAGCCAGACGCACATACACACGCCCACACACACCCACACACCCACACACACAGGGCAACATAACTTATTGAAGCAGCCAGACAGGCAGCGAGGAGAGGCAACTTGTTTTATAGGGTGTCTGCCTAGCGAGCTAATAGAAAACAACAAGGAGAGACCAAAAACATCCTCTCTCTGTCTCCTCTTTCTCTCCCCACAGCATCATGTGATCCCCCACTGTGATGTCACACATAATATAGAAGATAAATATGCTACAGCTCTATACGCTTAATCATTTCTGTTTATTTTGTGGCAGTGTTTCCCAACTCCGGTCCTCCAGTAACCAACAACAGTACATATTTTTGTTTTGTTGTGGCCCCGGACAAGCACTCCTGATTCTACTTCTACAAGCCCTTGACAAGTTGAATCAGGTGTTTTTGTCCGGTGCTACAACAAAAGTGTGTGCTGTTGGGGGTACTGGAGGACCAGGGTTGGGAAACACTGCCATATGGCAACATGCATGAGACTACATAACCTTTTAGGTTAATTAATATATCCAATGCATGTACTGTATGAAGTGTTTTAATGCAGTACATGCATGGATACTGTAGCCTACCATGCTTTCACAGATGTATAATGATATAGATATCTCTACATCTCTGTACTATTAAAGTAGTGTATATTGTGATGTGCCTCCTCCCTCAAGGGGCCATGGGGCATTACTCAGTAAATAGTTTCTTCTCCTGAGATGGTGCAGATATAGAGAGGTCATATACGGTTTCTGTCTCCCCAAAGATGAATACTGTTTAATATTGCAGGGCAGAGAGAGAGAGAGGGAGAGGGGGGGGGGGGAAGAGACTAAGAACATCCTAACCCTTTGCCTCTCTAAATCTTAGCCAGGGATTTCTATAAAAACATTCAGAGACAGCGAGACAAAACATAATGTAGGAACAACTCATGCTTAACTTTAGTTTGTTTCTGGGATTAAACAAACAAAAGTAACTCTGTTAAAGTCATTTGTGTGGGTGTCGATAAGAACACATAATGCAACACCAATACTCTTGAGTCATTGGTCTATATTTGTCACGATTAGGTGGAAGGAGAGACCAAGACGCAGCGCACTCAGAGTTCGACATTGTTTTATTTATTCATACTATGTATATTCAAATATATATATACTATGTGTAATCAAACCAAAAAATGACGAACTAAAACAACACCAAACAAACAGACTAACGAACGTCACGTTCACAAAAAACACACTAAATGAACGGACGTAACGAACACACTTACATCACCGTGACTGCGACATACATCGATAACGACCCACACCAGAGTGAAGGACAGACTCAACATATATGGGATCCCTAATTAGAGACAATGCTGTGCAGCTGCCTCTAATTAGGGATCCAATCCAAACCCCACACAGAAACAGAAAAGAACGACACTGTCAGACTCTGACCATAGCTACATAGAGAAGCAAATAGGCTTCTCTATGGCCAGAGCCTGACAATATTTGACACCATTGTTTCCAAGCTCCATAAAATAAATGGTAATGAATCATATGCAGTATGCTTAAGTATTGCATTCATTCAAATTAAGTCACTTAGGTATTGAATTCATTCAAATTAAGTCACAGTAATACTGTATAACTCACTCTGTGGTCACCATGAGACAGAGATGATATAGTACGTTGCTGTACCTTTTACAGTAAATGTTTGTCAAAGTCTTCTGTATGAACATGTATATTAATACTTATATTGCATATTTAACATGGTCTCTGTAGAATACTTTGAAATAGTGACATCGAACCATTTTAGTCATACAGTATGTCAACTAAACTGACATGTTAGTTGCATCTAATGTATGATGACATATTACTTCTATGTTACTGTCTGGTATTTGAACACTTTATTAACATTGAAGAGCACGGATGTATTTTAATACTATGGTTCGCTACTCACGTCATCTAAGTTTAACCCTGTCTCAGGTCATGTCTTTTAATTCTAATAAGAAAGGAAAGGTGTGCGCCATGATATAGAACATTTTAAATGTGTCTGACTGAATAGTAAATTAACCACATCCATCTAGATGACACTGAATTGACATATTAAACTCCTAGTACCACTTCCCTCCATCCTAGCTTTGTCTCGATGACCTTAGTTCTGAAGTTGCTGTCTAAAACCTACCTTTTTTTCTTTTTTTGGGGGGGGGGGGGGGGGGGGGGGATGGATCAGCATTAATATTGCAGATAGATTGTTGCTTCCATCAATGTAATTGTCTGCATCATTTCCAATCGTCCATGTATATTTTTTTGGTAAATATATACATCTATATACATACATACATACATACATACATACATATACACTACCGTTCAGAAATGTATATTTAACAAACACCATCGCATTCCAGGCGCAACTAACAAGTGAAGAGAAGAGCGCTATCTACCAAACACTCCAAAAAGCACAGCGTAACGTTGTTTTACCACAAGAAATAGAATCAATGACATATGTCCCAAATGGCACCCTATAGATGTAGGATCTTAACTTGATCTTATTTTTGTTGCTGAGAATTTTCCTGCCGGGCTGGAAACGCAAACTTGTAGTGTATTTGTGGTTAAAAACGGCATCTAATGTTTGTAATTTCCGCTTTGAAATTTCAGACTGTTTTGCACTAACAAAACATGTATCATTACGAAATATGTATCAACCCCTACAAAAATGTAAGTTAATTATTATCCACATAATTATTTTCCTGCTGTAGAAAACTGGTTCAAATTAAGATCCTACATCTGTAGTGACTTTAAGGACATACTCCCAGGGAGGCTTAGATCTTCACCAAACACATCTTTTGATTACTTTCAGATCAAAATCATTAAAGCATCAAAGGAGTTCAATGTATTGACAAATTTTGTCAGGACTGAAAGAATCAAAGACAGACAGACATCAGTAAAGAGATCTTAGCATTCATCTTACCTTGGATTCAGTGCAAACAGAGTAAGATTTGTGATCTGTCATTACATTTTTCTTACCTTCATTATAGTGTAATTATTATCTATTGCCATGGTGTAAATGCACCATTTTACATTATGTGGCTCTATGCCATCCATTGCTACCCCCACCTGAACAGACACCTGTTTAACAAACATTTCCCTGTGTTAGTTTGCTTGTTTGCCTTTCTTAAAGTGTATTATCAATACCTATGTGTCTGAAATGAGCAACATGGGGAGGCAGTCGACCCAGCACTAAACTGAACACAGACCGACATCTTGCAGCTCCATCTTCTCAAATTCCCAGGTTTTCCAGAAATCCTGTTGGAAGATTCCCTCAAGAGCAAAAAACCTCTTGACCACAAACCTCACTAACAAACATTTGTCTTTGTCTCTGTATTAAGATAACATGGGGAGGAGGTCGGCACAGCAAAACAAACAGTAAAAATGGCTCCCTGCCAGATGTCTCGCCTCGCCATCTCAACTGCTGTTGTCTTTTCATTCTCTCATTATCAGACAGATATGAGATGCCATCCAGATGCTTGTCCTCTTCAATAGCTCCGCTGGCAGCCTGCTAACCCCACTCCAACATCACTATAATTAGTCTGCTGTGTAATGCCAGATCACTCTGGGGATGACGCTGACTTTCAATCACAGACACAGGAAAACCTGCAGACAGTCACAGTGCACGAGATGTGTTTTCTGGCCTGGTTAGTGTTTTCTGTCTCATTTTTTATGTTTTTCCTATCCGATTTTTACATAGTGACATTTAACCATTAAAGTTTATATCAGCAAAAACTGAGATATTAGCTGTCAGTGAAGGCGACATATTAGTTATATGCCAAATAGGTCAAGACTCAATCCGTCTCGAGGAATGTCCGCGTTGTAGCACAATTGAAAATTAAAGCAAATTTCCGATTGAGCTGACATATGCAGCGTTTACCATCTCCGCGAACGTGATAACAATGCCTCTTAATTTCAATCGCGCCATAGCACGGCTCTTCCATAAAACTGATTTAATCTAGGCCTTATGGTTATGGTTATGTTGCTTCCACCATGGCCAAACATCTACACACGGTTTTCATATTTGTCGAAATCGCCAGGAGGACTTTGTGAATTCTTTGTTTATTTTTGCAAACATTAACAGCTTTGTCTGAATCTGTCAACTGCAATTCAGTGCAGTCCCTTCTCCTCCTTGTTCCTGAGTTATGTCAACAAGGCGTCACAAGAACACAGTCATAAGTTCAGAGGATATGTTCACAATAAATGTATTATACAGCAGTCTGTGCACATCACAAAACCTCCTACACAGTATAAATAACACAGTCTGAAAAGGATGGTGGTTTGCAAGTTTTTCTGTATAAGGGAATTACTCTCTTTGCAATATGAAAAAATCCCATTCCAACCCCATTATATGAATGTCTTGATTGATATTTCTGTCATTCTGTTATCAGTTCTGGCTTTCAAAAAGACTTCAATCTGGTCCTGATGTAACGGATGGACAGATGGAGGAGGGGTTATAGCAGCACATCATCATCTTCCAAAAAGACCTTGAAAACCCCTGGCCTCGCCTCTCCTTTTTCCCTCTCATCCCCCTCTCCTCTCCTCCTCCTTCTCCTCCTCATTCCTCGGATCAGTTCTGTGCTGCTGTCTCTCAATCAAATGAAACTCAATCCGCATTCAGGTCCTGGATGAAGCGTAACTTTGGAATAATCAAAGTTCCCAGAGGACGGGGAGGTCACTGCTAGCCCAAGCACAGCCCAAGCTAGCAATGCAGGGAAAATAAAAGCTACGGAAATGTACATAGGTTCTGAGGGAAGACCTGAAACTCATGTCCACATGGAACCAGTGCATGCTACCCTTATCTGTGTAACATTAAAACAATAAACAGGGCCTGCATCCCAAATGACACCCTCTTCCCTATATAGTTCACTACTTTTGACCAGGGTCCTTAATTTGAACAGTATTGTCTCAGCAAAAATTATTCTGCAGCAACAGGATTTTAATGTTTAGTCCATAATGTTGCTTGATTGGTGGTTAGGCTTTTAGCTGGCCAAAACTAAGCTACATGAAAAGTGCAATACTGTTAATAGGTTTTCAGTGAAGCTCATCACATGAAAATTCTCAGCAACAAACGAGTGATCAAATTAAGATCCTACACCCACAGTGCAGGGAAAAATGTGCCATTTGAGACACGCTCATGGGGAGCTAAATCCGCCCCCATGCTCTACATGAAACTATAGATAATTAGAACTGTGAATGAGTCAATGTGAGCTCAGTATTAATTTCAGCCACAGCATGTCATTTTGTAATTTCAGGATCCTGCTAGGTTGGGAAAACATAAGAGATTTGTCTATTCAGCTGATCTGAATTAGAGTAGCTGGTACAATCATTCTATTCTGTGAAAAGTAAATCAATAGACAATACCACATTACTAATATTACTGTCATACAGTAATAACTGTAGTAACAATAGGGTATTAACGTGTAGCTACATAGTAACTTCTTTGAAATAGCATAGTGTTACCTGGAGAAAGAAAACATGTGAAATAGGAATTCATTAAATTCATCAGGTATTCAACATCCCAGCAACAGTAATACTATTGCCATAGCTTCAGGTCTCTCATGCCAGCCACCACACTACTACAGTTGTTTAACGACATTAAAAGCACAGTAGGGAAAACATTCACCTTCTCTCACATTCTCAGAAAGGTCAGGCAACCACAGTTCCTGCCAAAGACAGCATTAAAGGAACCCTGCTGATACATAAGACAGAGGGGGATATGAGAGAGAGAGAGAGTGAGAGAGAGAGAGAGAGAGTAGGGGGAGAAGAGAGTGAGAAAGAGAGAAAGAGAGAAAGAGAGAAAGAGCAGGAGAGAAAAACTGTGAGAAGAGAGAGAGAGAATAAAAGAGAGATGAAGAGAAAGAAAGAAAGAAAGAAAGAAAGAAAGAAAGAAAGAAAGAAAGAAAGAAAGAAAGAAAGAAAGAAAGAAAGAAAGAAAGAAAGAAAGAAAGAAGGATATGTTGTGATGAAAGATTGTGAGCAGCAGAGACCATCTTTTTCAGCCTTTAATAATATCATTGATGATTCAGGCTATGTGTGTGTGTGTGTGTGTGTGTGTGTGTGTGTGTGTGTGTGTGTGTGTGTGTGTGTGTGTGTGTGTTCAGACATCTCTGGATGTTAATATTGTGACACCTAGTGGTTGGCATGTGTTGGACATCAACATGTTCAGCTCTTAAGAATTTATCTGTTTATAATTGAATATGATAAGCGCCCATCTGACCCTAATACAATAAAACAGCATGTGCTTATGCATAATGTATTGGAGCTAGTATGTGTCTTGTGTTTTCATCAGGTACAATGTGCTATTTCAAGCCCTGACTAAACAGTAGTTTTTTTTATTATTATTATCTAGACCTACATTTGTTTTTTCTTACAATGTCCTAAATTGAACACCATACACATAAGTGAGTCAGGCTGCAGGTGACATCACTGACCCTGGCATAGCGGAAGGATGTGTCTGTAAATGTGAAGGAAAGTCCCAATAAAAGAAGAGCTTAGCCCGTCAGTGCATTTAAATGTTAATTATTCATATTCCCTCCCTCATAAATTTTAACGGCAAGCCTTTGTGATTAAAACAAAATATCTTCACCAGAAATATCCGCCGGGAGCTGGCATCCTTTAAGCCCTATAAAATAATAGATGAATAATGATTGAGCTTCCCAAATGGCACTCCATTCCCTACATAGTGCACTACTGAGCTCTCATAAACACGATCCCTCAAGGATCCTTGCCTATTTTCACACTTCACTTCTCCATTCTTTGGATTAAGGACCATTTGTGTCCCAACTCGTATTGGAGCCGCCAGAGACAGTAACATTCACAATGCCCATAAACACACAATAAAGTGTGTTGCTATTAAATGTTACCATAGAGTAATTACCTAATGATCAAGGTACATTATACATAATATTAATTTTAGTACCTTCTAAAATTAATTAGTACCAATTGGGTTGCTTTTCTGTGTTGTGTTTGATGATAGCAATACCCTTCAACAGCCTAAAAAACTAATTACAATGAAATAACCCTGTCTAAATTAATATTATGTATTATACATAATATTAATTTAGACAGGGTTATTTCATTGTAATTAGTTTTTTAGGCTGTTGAAGGGTATTGCTATCATCAAACACAACACAGAAAAGCAACCCAATTGGTACTAATTCCTGCATTTAAATGTATGAAGGGAGGTATAAGGTGAGTTTCAGCAGTGGACGGAGAAGGTACTAAAATTGTGGGTGGCAGGTAGCCTAGCAGTTGGGCCATTAACCGAAAGGTCGCTGGTTCGAATAACCGAGCCGACAAGGTGAAACACCTGCCGATGTGCCCTTGAGCAAGGCACTTAACCCCAATTTGCTCCAGGGGTGCTGTACTACTATGGCTGACCCTGTAGAACAATGTAGGCTGTCATTGTAAATAAGAATTTGTTCTTAACTGACTTGCCTAGTTAAATAAAGGTTAGATTTTTTTTAAACGGACACACCACACATACAAGGCTTATGGACTCCATACACATCCTGTTCAGAAACACTCTCTATCCTCTTCTATTGAGTCAAAGTAAATAGGACCATTACAAGGTGTGATGCCACAAACCCCATTGAGCCTCATACTGAGAATTGTGCTGCTAAAAGTGAAAACAGGGTCATCACAAATGAGATCACTGCACATTGGCGTTTAAAGGCACAGCCTGAAGGGACAATCCACATTCCGCTGCCCATGTAGATCAGCCTTTCCAACTCTCATGGTGTGACTGCTTGCTTCATACAAGCTTCTTCAGCACTATTTTTCCTAAACTAGAGCACATAGTATTGATGTATTGCTCATCGTTAGAACCCCCTTCTACATTTCTGTTAAATTTATTTCTGTTCTATTTTTACAGGTCTTTCAGAATATTTTGTGAATCTTATTTACTGAATAGTTTTAATTGTAGGGTTTTCCCCAGACCACATAAAGTTTTTGGGGGGATAAATGCAGTGTATTTGATTATGGTATAATGCACAGCAGAGATGTTGTCACAAAATGTTTTGTGATCCAAATAACCAAAACTCCTGACATCTACCCATAAAACTCTCATATCATCGAAAGATTTGAATTCAGTATGCTCTGTGCTACGGTTTGGAACAAAAGTATAAACATCGCAATAACAGAAAGCAGCATTCATTGCTCGTACAAACAGGTTACAATAAATTCAGTGACGAATTAAATTCCAGTCTCCCCTTGCTTTCAGAAACGGCTTCTCAACACATTATCTCTCTGCTTTGAAGCCGAGAGACAAAAGAAGAGAGGGAAGAAATGGTGGAGAGAAGGAAAGAAGAAGGAAGGAAACCTATTTCTATTTATTTTCCTGGGCTAATTAAGTCATTGTTGTTCCAATTTAAAAGCCCAAAGCTTTTTAATTAATATCCTGACATACACCCTCGGTCAAAAGTTTGGAATATTACTAATTCAAGGGTTTTTCTTTATTTGCACTATTTTTTACATTGTAGAATATAAGTGAAAACATCTATGACATAACACATATGGAATCATGTAGTAACCAAAAAAGTGTTAAAGTGAAAATATATTTTATATTTGAGATTCTTCAAATAGCCACCCTTTGCCTTGATGACAGCTTTGCACACTCTTGGCATTCTCTCAACCAGCGTCATGAGGACTGCCACAGGAATGGATAAGTTCATTAGAGTTACCAGCCTCAGATTGCAGCCCAAATAAATGCTTCACAGAGTTCAAGTAACAGACACATCTCAGCATCAACTGTTCAGAGGAGACTGTGTGAATCAGGCCTTCATGGTCGAATTGCTGCAAAGAAACCACTACTAAAGGACACCAATAATAAGAAGAGACTTGCTTGGGCCAAGAAACACGAGCAATGGACATCAGACCAGTGGATATTTGTCCTTTGGTCTGGAGTTCAAATTTGAGATTTTTGGTTCCAACCTCAACCAAATTTGGATGGTTTGGGATGAGTTGGACTGCAGTGAAGGAAAAGCAGCCAACAAGTGCTCAGCATATGTGGGAACTTGAATGAGTAATATTCCAAACTTTTGACATAAGTGTATAATAGGGGGAAAAAATTGACAAACCTGGGCTAAAATAATATATGAAATCATTCAAGATACTTTGAGCGCTTTCTTAAGCTTGCCTGGAAGAGGCTGGCAGCACACAGAGGTGTAGAGAGGCAGCACAGCAGGATCCACATATGGATATACTGTAGTTATTTTTTATATATTTCTTTTATTTAACATTTATTTAACTAGGCAAGTCAGTTAAGAACAAATTCGTATTTACTATGACGGCCTAACCCGGCCTCCCCTAACCTGGACGACGCTGGGCCGATTGTGCGCCTCCCTATGGGACTCCCGACCACAGTCGGTTGTGATACAGCTTGGGATCGAACAAGGGTCTGTAGTAATGCCTCTAGCACTGAGATCGCTGAGCCACGCTGGAGCACCAAGTTATGCACTGAATAAATATATTAGGTAGCTAAGATGCAGAAGGAAGAGAGAGTGTAGAAGACAAACTAAGCTACACTAATGGCAGGACAGTGAGTCTCTATGGTGAGTAATGAGCACATACAGTACAGTACTATTAATGGGGGCAAGAGAAGGGTCAATAAGTAAAGGACTGCCTCGACAGCCAAAGTAGCTACAAGTAAGAGCTTTGTTGTAAAGTCAATCAGTCAAGGATTGCCTTAACTGGGTAGTCAAAGTACAGGTAAGAGCTTTGTTGTGTAATTATACAACGGTTGGGTCTAATCCTGAATGCTGATTGGTTAAAACCGCATTCCAGCCAGTGTCTATTCTACAAGTTACCACCGACTAAATCTATGACGGTAAAATGCCTATTTACTCTGTTGCATCTGACTGCACAATCCACTGTCTCATCAGCCCAGCCAGGCAATTTATAAACTTGATCTCTGCTATAAAAAGCATCTAGATATTATCTCACATTTCTTTTAGACTAACATTTCGTTTTCAACAGCAGATATTTGTATAAACCTTGCAGTCTGTCTTTTCGACATTTGCAACATTGTTTCAATATTCAAATTTGATCTCCAGCTGTCCCATAGTAATGAGCGTGTCGAACGAGACAGACAGACAGATAGACAGTTAGGCAGCCTTTCTCAGCCAGTCAAAATCATTAATCAGCTGACATCATTTTTATGCATATATACAAAGCAATTTAGATTGAAAAAGGTCAAACAGAACAAAGTGCAGCTAGTTTGCAGTCTTTCCAGCTTCAGTTTGAAGTGACTGTGTTAGCTGTGTTGTTGGCTTGCTCCTCTGAACAACAGTGTCTATGCCAGGCGAAATCGCACCTCATTAGCTCATTGTTATGGATGTATCCAAACAAATGGCACTAGAAAACAGCTTAAACACATGCAAAAGTTGCTACTTTGTTGTTATTCTGACTGCACTGTTTGACTTAACTGTAAGTTAGCCGTAGTTAACTAGCAAGCAAGGGATAAGAACGTTTCCAGCCAGTATGACAATGGAACATTTAGAACAAACGACTGGGTTGCGTCCATATATACAGAACAAAATGACTGAACAACTGGGTCGCGTCTACTGGGTCGCGTCTACTGCAACCCTGTCCAGCCGGCTTGGGTATCAACCCTAGATTTGTGTCGGGACTAGGATGAAATAGTATGAATAAATTCATAAAAATGTTTTTTTTAAATGAAAATATGTCAACCATTATTTGAATATTTTGGTAACCCGTTGTATAAAAGTGATAATGCCCTCGAAGCCGGTGTTTGGAGGATATATTGGCATGGTTTGCCTACACTCAACTTCGTCTCGGGCTTAACAACACCTGTGCCAATATATCCTCCAAACACCGGCTTCTCAGGCATTATCATTTAACCTCTATAGGATCGTGTCCCGCCCTCGGGATGGTTGAGCTAACGTGCGCTAATGTGATGAGCATGACGTTGTAAGTAACAAGAACATTTCCCAGGACATAGACATACAGTGGGGAGAACAAGTATTTGATACACTGCCGATTTTGCAGGTTTTCCCACTTACAAAGCATGTAGAAGTCTGTAATTTTTATCATAGGTACTCTTCAACTGTGAGTGACGGAATCTAAAACAAAAATCCACAAAATCACATTGTATGATTTTTAAGTAATTAATTTGCATTTTATTGCATGACATAAGTATTTGATCACCTACCAACCAGTAAGAATTTCTGCTCTCAAAGCATCCCCGTCTCTCACAGTTGAAGTGTACCTATGATAAAAATTACAGACCTCTACATGCTTTGTAAGTAGGAAAACCTGCAAAATCAGCAGTGTATCAAATACTTGTTCTCCCCACAGTATCTTATATGGGCAGAAAGCTTACATTTTTGTTAATCTAACTGCACTATCCAATTTACAGTAGCTATTACAGGGAAATAATGCCATGCTATTGTTTGAGGAGAGTGCACAGTTATGTACTTGAAAATGTATTAATAAACCAATTAGGCACATTTGGGCAGACTTGATCCAACATTTTGAACAGTAATGCAATGGTTCATTGGATCAGTCTAAAACTTTTCATGTACACTGCTGCCATCTAGTGCGCCTGTACTCCTAAGTAATATTATGGCCTTTCTCTTGCATTTCAAAGATGATGTGACAAACCCCCCCCCCCAAAAAAATAACTGCATGTTTTTTTCTTTGTATTATCTTTTAGCAGATCTAATATGTTATATTCTCCTACATTAATTTCACATTTCCACAAACTTCAAAGTGTTTCCTTTCAAATGGTATCAAGAATAAGCATATCCTTGCTTCAAGTTAGATTTGGGTATGTTATTTTAGGCTAAAATGTTAAACAAAAGGTCCTTAAGAGGTTAATCGGAACACTTAAAACTGTACAATAGACCAACCTGAAAGTAGCAGGGTCACATTACCTTCCCAGGGGCTGTAGTCAGAAGTACTCTACATGGTGTTCAAGTATGTAATAGTCTGTCTTTAAGAGGTTAAGAGGGGCAGGGGCCAATAATTCACCAAAAGACAGGGCAAAATGTTCACTCTTTTACAGCTACTACTCTACATCTGTACATTCAAAGACTCAATCATGGACACTCTTGTTGTGGCTGCTTCACGTTATGTATTGTTGTCTCTACCTTTTTGCTGTTTGCGCTGTTGTCTGTGCCTAACAATGTTTGTGATGCTACCATGTTGTGCTGCTGCCATGTTGTTTTGCTACCGTGTTGTTGTCATGTTGCATTACACAAAATAATATAGTTATATATACACAGTATATACATATGAAATGACAGTGTTTTCATGAATTTGATAATAATTGTCAAGCCTGTTCAAAAGATTAGGGGACATGATATTAACGCAAAGCAGAAAGTGGTTACTTTCACAGGGTACAGTCAACATAAGAGACATAACATGAAAATGCCTTTCAGTGAGCACTCAGTCTCTCTCAAACATATGCTGCTTTTGTAATGTCGATTTTTTTTTAAAAAGTGATATAGGAAGGGGAGGAAGGAAAAGAGAGGGAGAGAGAAAGAGAGAAAGAAAGAGAGACAGAGAGAGCGGGAGAGACAGAGAGATCTAAAAGATGTAAAATCCCGCTGGGAGAGGACAGGAGAGGTGATGGTGTGATGTGGAGGAGGAGAGGAGTTGGTATTTTTAGAGGATTCCCCCGGAGGCAGGAGGGAGGAGGGCGTACTGTGTACTGTGTCTGAACATTAGGGTGGCTTTGAGGGGACCAGCAGACTGCGTCCCAAATTGCAACCTATTACCTATATAGTGCACTACTTTTGACCTGGGCCCTGGGCAAATGTAGTGCACTAAATAGGGAAAAGGGTGCAGCGATCACTGCAGGCTCACAGTGAGACAGAGACCTCTACTCTTCCCTAACAATAAAATCTGACACCTGATATCTGCAGGGGCTTCCTTCTGCACAGCAGACCCAGAGAGGGGGCGAGGGAGAGAGGAGGGGAGAGGGGGTGGGTTGAGTGTTTTACTGGGACCTCTCAGCTAGGGATAAGACACGGAGGAAGGGACGAGAGCAGGAGGGAGGGAGTGAAGGAGGGAAAGAAGGGGGAGCAAGAGAGATAGAGGTTCAGAGGTCAAAGATGGAATCAACAGTAGTGGGAAACAGCGCCATAGCCAGCCCCATAGCCATTGTTTTTTTTTGGGGGGGGGGGTTTACATGCAGAGGTGGGGAGCGTCACGCATCAAAGTAAACAAAATTGCTGTGCATATGCTGCTGTTCTATCACAAGTACAATGATGTCTGAGGGAATAAAAACAGTGTTTGTTGTTTTCAGTAACTTATTTTGTTGTTGTAATATTGCTAATTGACATAGCAGTTTCCCCATTAAAGGAGAATATTGCTTTTTTTACAACAAATTCAAAATGTTTATGTAAATGTCATGTTATAGAACGGTACAGATATTTTTTTTTGCAATTTCTCTTTGTTGTGGCAGAGTTTGGGTAAGCTGTTGTAACGTCTCAAGGTTTATACTCTGTTTCTGTGTTGAACTTGCATTCCATAGATTCTTGTATATATCTTACCTATCATATGAGTATATTTTTCTGACTCAAATAGGATTCCTTCAACATTGATATGATGTCCAAAAGCTTTCAGGTCGAAATAAAACATTTGAGTTGCATAAATATTATTTGAAAATGTCTACATTGGTCAGTCCACAATTGCTTTTTAATTCTGTCATGGAAATATTTGTATTTCCTATTACCACGTCATTTATGGTTTCTATGCCTTTTGTTTTCTATGTGGACGAATTTACTGTATCTGTGAATTCTGAAAAGCTATTCAAGGATTGTTACATAGGGGTGTGGTGTGATATTGGTTCTTGTAGAATTAGTTTAAATGTCTTCCATGTTGTTATAGTGTTATTACTATGAAGTTGTTAATGTACTTATCTCCATCCTTTGAAAACTATCCATCTGTCTTATTAAACTATACCAAAGGTAACATATCATGCTAATTTGAGTGTTCCGGATTTATTTTTACTATGTTACGTCCAATCTATGAGACCAGGCTGAGTAAAGTATTCTGGGGATGAACATGCACATTGTCATGACTATTGTTATAGCCTAATTGAAAAAGTAAGCATTATTTAAACTGGAAGGCTGCTGTGTCTGATCCCATGTATATCTGGAAGGCTCAAATATTCATGTTTCATGGGAGATCTATGCACAGTAAGTTATATGTCATTTAGGCCATTAGAATATTTTTTCTTTGTCACAATAATATGGCTACTCTTTAATAGAAGGTAATCATAGCTTTCCAGCGAATCATAGCTTTCCAACGGTGCAGATTTATTTAGGCTCTACAGTGCCAGTGGAAAGGCAACAACTACATTAATAGTTAGTTATCGATAGTTAACTAGCGAGATAACTCCTACACGTTATGCTTTGGATTGGCCATCTAGTTAGTCTGTTGTCTGTCACTATTTTATACCTGCTGCTGAAATGTCATGCTCTCTCTCTTTGGGCAAAGGCCCACTTCCAAGGGCACACACCCAGCACACACAGACATTGAAGGGTCATTGCTATAATTGCTAATATGTAGATTTTTAAGTGATTAATCATATTTAAAAGGGTGCCTTCATGAATTACATTAACAAAAATTATTAAACAAACTTCCATGACTTTTCATGACATTACAAATCCTCATTTGACAACTTGGAACAGCACATCGTGCGCATTTAAACTGGCACATTTTCAATCTGCGCAATCTCGAACAGCTTACCGTCACGAACAGATTCACAGACTAGCAGCAAATACATTTTAACAAAGCGGAATCAGAAAATGAATGCCCACGCCCCATTGCTATTCAATGCAGATCCCGCCTTCATTCCTATTTGATCAGCCTTTTTTGCCTCGGTGTGTGAATCTGGGCTGGGGATAGGCTACTTTGTAAAAGTTTCTAAACACAGGAACGCTTGCGAAACAAATCAAGCAGGTTTGAGAAGTCAATAAGAGAAGTGAACAATTCCTACCTGGTTGATAATTTCTCTAAATCTAAAGGCACAACCTAGATTCGAGCGATTAGTAGTTGAACATGTTATAACTCCAACCTCGTGAAAGTGACAAACTGATACGTTTTCATGTTCGTCAAAACCACTTTATATCGAAGGATTACTTGTTTCTATGCATGAGTTTAGCCAGCCAATGTCGCCATGACATCACCTACAAGTGTGATAAAGGATTTCTATTGGAGAAGCAGTTTCATATTGTCTCTTACTGTGTTTTTATAGAGGAGTTGGTATGCAATTCCCCAGTGCCAGTACGGCTCTCCTTGGACAGCTTTGGCCCAAGTGGGTGGAAGATAGCAGAGTGTTTAGAGCGTTGGGCCAGTAACTGAAAGCTCACTGGTTCAAATACCGGAGCCGACAAGGTGAAAAAACCTGTCAACGTGTCCTTGAGCAAGGCACTTAACCCTAATTTGCTTCATGGGCTGACCTTGTTGGTAGGCCATCATTGTAAATAAGAATTTGTTCTTAACTGACTTGCCTAGTTAAATAAAGGTTAAACAAATTATAAAGAAATAAAAGTCAAGCACTGGTGCAAGTAAAAAACTGTGTTAAATTGATGTAATTCCAAATCTGGAAGGTTAAAACCACCCTCAGATTTAGGGACATGTAAAGCTTTCCTATTTATTCTGTGTTCTATTTGCCCATATGAGGTCTGTTATGGCCGAGTATACATTTTTAAAGAATGTATGAAGTAGGGTAATTGGTATTACTGAAAATACATGTAAAAACTTTGGCAGCCAAGCCATTCCAAAGAAGTTTATTCTACCTGTAAGATCTATGGGGAGATTATTCAATTTTAATTAGATCTGCTTTCATAATGTTGAGTAATGGGGTAACTCTTCCTGGGTCCAGCAACATTAATGCAGTTATATACAATAACAAATATTACATGACATTACATTTGCTAACACTGTTCACAACACATTAAGTGTGGGCCCTCAGGCCACTACTCTACTACCACATATCTACAATACAAAATCCATGTGTACGTGTGTGTAGAGTGTGTGTGTTATCATGTGTACAGTGCATTCGGAAAGTATTCAGACCCCCATCCCTTTTTCCACATGTTGTAAAGTTACAACCTTATTCTAAAATGGATTACATTAATTGTTTTCCTCATCAATCTACACACAATACCCCATAATGACAAAGAGAACAAGTTCTTAGAATTCTTTGTAAATGTATACAATTTTTAAACCTGAAATATCACATTTACATAAGTATTCAGACTCTTTACTCAGTACTTAGAAGGAAGCACGTTTAGCAGCGATTACAGCCTTGAGTCTTCTTCCGTATGACGCTACAAGCTTGGCACACCTGTATTTGGGGAGTTTCTGACATATTTCTCTGCAGATCCTCTCAAGCTCTGTCAGGTTGGATAGGGAGCGTCGCTGCACAGCTATTTTCAGGTCTCTCCAAAGATGTTTGTTCGGGTTCAAGTCCGGGCCCTGGCTGGGCCACTCAAGGACATTCAGAGACTTATCCTGAAGCCACTCCTGCATTGTCTTGGCTGTGTGCTTAGGGTCGTTGTCATGTTGGAAGGTGAACCTACGCCCCAGTCTGAGGTCCTGAGGGCTCTGAAGCAGCTTTTCATCAAGGATCTCTCTGTACTTTACTCCGTTCAGATTTCCCTCGAACCTGACTAGTCTCCCAGACGCTGCTGCTGAATGGTGCCAGGTGTCTTCCAGACGTGACGCTTGGCATTTCATCAGACCACAAAATCTTGTTTATCATGGTCTTTAGGTGCCTTTTGGCAAACTCTAAGCGGGCTGTCATGTGCCTTTTACTGAGGAGTGGCTTCCGTCTGGCCCCTCTACCATAATGGCATTATTGGTGGAGTGCTGCAGACATGGTTGTCCTTCTGGAAGGTTCTCCTATCTCTACAGAGAAACTCTGGAGCTCTGTCAGAGTGACCATTGTGTTCTTGGTCACCTCCCTGACCAAGGCCCTTCTCCCCCGATTGCTCAGTTTGGCCAGCCGGCCAGCTCTAGGAAGAGTATTGATGGTTCCAAACTTCTTCCATTTAGGAATGATGGAGGCCACTGTGTTCTTGGGAACCTTCAATGCTGCAGACATTTTTTGGTACCCTTTCCCAGATCTGTGCCTCGACACAATCCTGTCTTGGAGCTCAACGGACAATTCCTTTGACTTCATGGCTTGGTTTTTGCTCTAAAATGCACTATCAACTGTGGGACCTTATATAGACAGGTGTGTGCCTTTCCGAATCATGTCCAATCAATTTCATTTACCACCAGTGAACTCCAATCAAGTTGTAAAAACATCTCAAGGATGGTCAATGGAAACAGGATGCACCTGAGCTCAATTTCGAGTCTCACAGAAAAGGGTCTGAATACAAACATTTCTAAAAACCTGTTTTCGCTTTGTCATTATGGGGCATTGTGTGTAGATTGATGAGTACAATTTTTTTTTAATACATTTTAGAATAAGGCTGTGATGTAACAAAATGTGGAAAAAGGTATGGGGTCTGAATATTTTCTGAATGTAGTGTGTATTGATACATGTACAAACAGAGTGTGACGGGGTGAAGTTTGTAGTGAGTGGGAGTTTGGAATGACGTTGGTAGCTGATAGGGAGAGAGAGGAGGGAGGATGGAAGAGAGGGAGAGAAAGTGAGAGAGGGGGAGTAAGAGAGAGAGCGAGACAGAGACAGAGAGAGAAAGAAAGAGAGAAAGAGGGGAGAGTCAGGGGAAGAGACTGCTAGATGAAGAGAAAGAGAAAAAGATAGCTGTGAGGTTGGGATCCTGTGAGCGAGGGAATGTTCTTCCCTCAGACAGGGTGTGTGTGTGTGTGTGTGTGTGTGTGTGTGTGTGTGTGTGTGTGTGTGTGTGTGTGTGTGTGTGTGTGTGTTTGTGTGTGTGTGTGTGTGTGTGTGTGTGTGTGTGTGTGTGTGTGTGTGTGTGTGTGTGTGTGTGTGTGTGTGTGTGTGTGTGTGTGTGTGAGTGTGTGAGTGCGTGCGTGCGTGTGCATGCCCTCGATGCCAGGGGCCTAGTTGTAGAACTCTTATTTCGCTACCTCCAGAATCTGTTGTTGCCATGCCAACGTTTCCTGTCAGAGAAAACATCAACACAGTAACTCTCTTCAATGTGCTGAAGCTCATCACAACAAAGGTACAGCGTGTCATCATTTATTTTTGTCTCCATCATGGCCTCATGTAACACTGTTGTTCTGTCATTTGGCCCAATAGTGTTCTTCTCTTACATGGGTGTTATTGTTGTTGTTGTGGGTGTGGTGGTGGTTGCATAATGGCATGTTGTATTCATTCTAGAAGTAAGGGTCTTTCCATTGTGTTGTCTCACTAGAAATACATACTATGTAGATTTACGCTATTCTTCAATCAGTAATAAACCTATAATGTTTTTGCCAACATTCTGGCTAAATTAATCTCGATATTGGTTCTTAGAAGAAACAAAAGCCAGCAAATCATATTCTTTGTGTGTGGGCCTATTATTTTAGTTCCAAACATTACACACACAAAATATGTGGTTCATGACAAAATACTTCACTGATTAAAAGGGATACATTAAATGAATTGAGAGATTAAAAAGGGAATTGCGCTGTAGCATAAAAACGCTATTTCTATCCTGGTAGGTTTTGAGACCATCTGTTCATGGAGTTCCTAATGCAATCCTGGAGCTCCATGGTATGGCAGGCAGGCACAGAAAGTAGTGGGTGGGTTAAAATTGAAACACACAGAGCGCCACTGCTCGCACACACACACAGATGATGGAATGGAAGGCAGGCAAGCAGCTAGGCACCCAAAGACAGTAATGGGTGGGTGGATACTAGATAAACACATACAGAGAGATGATTTGCTTACAGTTCAGAAATAATTGCGTCAACATTACCATAAGATCTCTTTCCACACTCTGCATGAACTATCATACATTTGTGTTATATAATTTTTTTATGTTTGTCATTTTTTATTTACAAGTTACATTTTGTGACAATTGCCCTCATTTGGAGAAATGTGAAATGTGAAAAGGAAACACACACAGCCTCACGTACAACCACTCAACAAACCAATTCCTGTGATCTATTCTTAGGCCCAGAGCAATTTTCCCAGCCAGTGTACCTTAGCAAAGTTATTCATAGAGAAATATGTTCACCTATAATCCATGAATTATCACATGGGGTCTAATGACGCATGCTCCATTTGTATGCTTCGTGTCATGCCTTATTAAAAAGTAATTATATGTATGAACACAGATGGCCATACCTATTGGTTGACTCTCAGGGTATGTGACTGTGTCTGAAATTTCACTCGATCCCCTGTATAGTGCACTGCTTTTTATCAAGGCCCGTAAGGTTCAGGTCAAAAGTAATGCATTATGTAGGGAGTAGGGTGCAGCCAAATACCCTGAGGGTCAACCAAACCTGCTTTCTCCTGATGCTCAGTCATTGGTCAGGGACATAGCCCTGGGCTATCATCTTAACCAAACTTGTTTCACCCTGATGGTTAGAGAGAGAAAGATAGATTGCTGCCTTATTGGAAATTAAATTCTGCAAGGCACTATCAGTTCCTACGTTATCACTTTCTTTTCTTCTCTATCAGTTTATGTTTTTTTATTTTTTTTATCCCACTCCACATCTGAATTGGGCACTCAACAAAGAGTATAGATCTTGACACAGAAAAATTAAGGCCAACCAACTGCAGAAAATCTCATCTATGGTAGTTCTAGTATAGCTGCTCCAGTGGGCAAAACTGTTTGCAATGAAGTCTTGACAACTAAAAACCATAATGACTTCATTGCAACCATCTTTGCCCACTGGGTAGTTTCTCTGTGCATAATAGTGAATATCTCCAAAACCATGTTGAATCTTATACATATTCAAGTCATCAGCCACTTGAACTGGTCCCCAGAAAATGTGTATGGGTGGATCTGTCAGGGAGAATTCAAGGCCCAACAGCTACAGAGAGGACCTACAAAATAATAGTTATTGTGTTTCTCTGTGAGAATTTAATCTTGTATTGTGTGGATTTGTGTCCCCAGTAGTCATTACTAGGAGTGTAAAATCATCTCAATTATAGTTGCTACCGTATAGTGCAATTCAATTTAACAGCTTTATTGGCATGGGAAAGATATGTTTACCTTGCCAAAGCAAGTGAAATAGATAATAAACAATAACACATTTTAAAGTAAACACTACACTCACAAAGGTTCCAAATGAATAAAGACATTTCAAAAGTCATATTATGTGCAAATAGTTAAAGTACAGAAAGGGCAAAATAAATTAACTTAAATATGGGATGTATTTACAATGGTGTTTGTTCTTCACTGGTTGCCCTATTCTTGTGGCAACAGGTCACATATCTTGCTGCTGTGGCACACTGTGGTATTTCATCCAAAAGGTGATGGCTTTGTAGGTGATTGCTTTGTCATGGAAGGTTTGGGAATCGCTTCCTTTTAGGTGGTTGTCAAACTTAACAGCTCTTCTCTGTATTTTGAAAATGTGTGGGTATCGGACGAATTCTGATTTGCATGCATTATTTGGTGGATATTTTTGCAGAATTCTGCATGTAGAGTGTCAGTTTGGTGTTTGTCCCATTTTGTGAATTATTGGTTGGTGAGCGGACCCCAGACCTCACAACCATAAAGTATTTTTTGCCAGATCCTAACTGGTATGTCAAAATGTATGTTCCTTTTGATGGCATAGAAGGCCCTTCTTGCCTTGTCTCTCAGATTGTTCACAGCTTTGTGGAAGTTACCTGTGACGCTGATGTTTAGGCCAAGGTATGTATAGTTATTGGGGTCAAATTTGTCTCCGCTTTTGTGGATTGGGGTGATCAGTAATTGGTTTCAAATATTGGGGAAGATGCCAGAGCTAAGGATGATGTAAAGAGGTTAATTATAGCCAATTGGAATTTGCTGTCTGTATATTTTATCATTTCACTGAGGATACCATCAACACCACAGGCCTTTTTGGGTTGGAGGGTTTGTATTTTGTCCTGTAGTTCATTCAATGTAATTGGAGAATCCAGTGGGTTCTGATAGTCTTTAATAGTTGATTCTAGGATTTGTATTTGATCATGTATATGTTTTTGCTGTTTGTTCTTTGTTATAGAGCCAAAAAGATTGGAAAAGTGGTTTACACATATATCTCCGTTTTGGATAGATAACTCTTCGTGTTGTTGTTTGTTTAGTTTGTTACAATTTTCCCAGAAGGGTTAGAGTCTATGGACTCTTCAATTACATTGACCTGATTTCTGACGTGCTGTTCCTTCTTTTTCCGGTGTGTATTTCTGTATTGTTTTAGTGATTCACCATAGTGAAGGCGTAGGCTCAGGTTTTTTGGGTCTCTATGTTTTTGGTTGTATAGGTTTCTCAATTTCTTTCTTAGGTTTTTGCATTCTTCATCAAACCATTTGTCATTGTTGTTAATTTTCTTGGGTTTTCTGTTTGACATTTTTAGGTTTGGTAGTGAAGCTGAGAGGTCAAATATGCTGTTTAGGTTTTCTACTGCCAAGTTTACACAGTGAAACGTTTTGTCCAGGGCCCTATGGGCCCTGGTCAAAATTAGTGCACTTAATAGGGAAAAGGGTCCCATTTGGAACAAATCCATTGACTCACTAAGACCATCTGGAGGCTGAGTGATTAGTGCCTAGTAACCTCAGTAATCCTTCCCGTTAGAATATGTCCAGTTTGGCCTAGTAGGCCCTCATGGGACATGTTTAACTCATATGATGAGCTGAGTGCCAGCTGAGACATGTAGGCTGTCATCAATAACTTACCTACAGGAAGTCAAGTGGGTAATGTCTGAAGGAAAAGACTGCTCTCACCACCCTCACTCCCTTCCTTCAAGGCAGTCACCACACACACCCCCTTCCTTCAAGACAGTCACTACCCTCACCACCTTCTCAAGACAGTAACCACCCTCACCACCTTCTCAAGACAGTCACCACCCTCACCCCCTTAGTTTAACAATTATGCATCCATCCGTGAGTAACTCTGGTCCGTCAGCACTCATCCACTCAGGACCTATTTATTCATACAGGTCTGTATATACATACTCATGTACAGTTGTTATATTATATCACATGCAATATTGTAAGTAATTATTGGAATTAACCTACGTAGGCATTCACTCAGGAATGCATATTAGTATCCTGCCAGTTGCACCTTTTCTCATTGCTTTCAGTATATCGAATGTGCAATACGTGCAGTTGTCTGTAATTAAACCCTGCGCACTAAGGACTGTATTTTAAGGGAATTACTATTATTACCCCAAATGATATCATACACACATTTAGCTATTAAAGTATCTCTTCCTGTCATTTACCTGTACAGTTTGTGTAAACATGCAAGTATTCACTTATCTGTAAATATAACTGTATACCTAACTGTACAGCTAATTTAACCATGCAAAATTTTCACTTACCTGTTCATTTACCCAGTCTGTCTATTAAGTAAACTATTATTCCCTCGCTCATATCATACGCATTTTTAGCTACTGAAGTATTTCTCTGCCATCGACCTGTATAGTATAGTTAACCATCCAACATTCACCAATGTATAGTGTACATATTCAGCCAACCACTCATACTATGCAATGTCTTTTTATAGCTTTTTTTGCACTCCAGATATCTTGTATTTCTATACTTTTTCATACTGCCGCTCTATGTATCATGTACCGTGTATCTGTCTTTTGTGTACTTTCGTTGTGGCATTTTGCACCTGCCCTGTGTTTTGTTGTAGCTGCTTGACAATGAAATTTCCCCCCCGGGGGATCAATAAAGTACCTATCTATCTATCTATCTATCTATCTATCTATCTATCTATCTATCTATCTATCTATCTATCTATCTATCTATCTATCTATCTATCTATCTATCTATCTATCTATCTATCTATCTATCTATCTATCTATCTATCTATCTATCTATCTATCTATCTATCTATCTATCTATCTATCTATCTATCTATCTATCTATCTATCTATCTATCTAAGACAGTCACCACCTTCACCCCCTTCTCAAGACAGTAACTACCCTCACCACCTTCTCAAGACAGTAACCACCCTCACCACCTTCTCAAGACAGTCACCACCCTCACCCCCTTCTCAAGACAGTCACCACCTTCACCCCCTTCTCAAGACAGTCACCACCCTCACCTCCTTCTCAAGACAGTCACCACCATCACCACCTTCTCAAGACAGTCACCACCATCACCACCTTCTCAAGTGTAAGTTTAAGATGGTTAGGATGTTGCTGATAACCAACACAGAGGCATAAGATGGCATAGAACTAGAACAATGTTAAAATGCATTTCAGAAGACTAGGAGATCAGACTGTATCATGTATAATAGGACAATCAGTACAAAAGCCTTCAACAAACACAAACATAATCAAAAAAATTATTTTACAGAGGAATATCAAAACTGTCTGCACTTTGAATCTGATTTTAATTCTAAGTAAAGTCAACTAATTGTTGATTTCGACTGTGTGCACAAATTGAGAAAATTAGCTGTGTCAGCTACAAATGTGAACTCTGCAGCAAATGTAACACCTTCAACTTTCTGATGTCTGTTGCTGATGTGAACCTGTACTACTAACTTTAGACCACTGCTATAGTTGCAAAGCAAATCTGATCCGTGAAACTCCTGTCATATCAGATCATATATGTGTGATTTCTATGGTTTAGTTATGAATTCTCACAGATGCCTAATTACAGCAAAAATTGTTTTGAACAGCCTGCAGTCCATTCCACAGTCAGAATACATACACCATCATCCTCCTGCTATCTGGCCCAGAAATTACATCTCAAATGTCAGCCTTGTAAAACATGGGAATATGTAAATAGACACTGCTATCTGGACCGACCGGGGCCCTTCTTAGCTTAGAATGTTATACGTTACAAATATCAATGAAGCCAGAGTTAACAGGAAAGTGGAAGCATTACAATGTGAGTTTAACTAGCTGTTTTCAGCTTTTGCAGTTAGTATAGGTTCTGGACTAGACACTATAACTATCATCTACACACACATTATATCATTCTGAGCTACAATAAGATGCAATTGTTTTAGGGTGAATATTCCTTATAAATGGAAAGGGTACAGTTGAGACTATATATGGTATATACAGTAACATATGAGCTCCAAAAGTATTGGGACAGGTATACAAGTCCAAGCACAGACTGTCAGCTTTAATTTGAGGGTATTTTCATCCATATTTCACCTTTATTTAACCAGGTAGGTCAGGAAGGCCCATATAGGGTGAACCATTTAGAAATTACAGCACTTTTTTCACATATTCCCCCCATTTTAGGGGACCAAAAGTTTTGGGACAAATTCACTTATACGTGTATTAAAGTAATAATATGGGACCAAGTATTTGTAGCACACAATGACTACATCAAGCTTGTGACTCCACACATTTGTTGGATGCATTTGCTGTTTGTTTTGGTTGTATTTCAGATTATTTAGTGCCAAATAGAAATTAATAGTAAATAATTTTGGAGTCAATTTTATTGTAAATAAGAATAGAATATGTTTTTTAACACTTCTTCTGTGGATGCTACCAAGATTACGGGTAACCCTGAATGAATTTTGAATATTGATGAATGAGAAAGTTACAGACACACAAATATCATACCCCCCCAAAAACGCTAACCTCCCCTGTCATTGTAGTAGTCATGTAGCTCAGTTGGTAGAGCGTTGTGCTCGCACTGCCAGGGTTGTGGGTTTGATTCCCACGGGGGACCAGTACAAAATAAATAATTGAAATGTATGCACTCACTACTGTAAGTCACTCTGGATAAGAGCATCTGCTAGAATGACTCAAATGTAAAGTGTTATTGTAATGGTGAGAGGTTAGCATGTCTCGGGGGTAAGTTGCGTCTGTAACTTTCTCACTCATCATTATTCACGATTCTCCATATCAGACCTTGTAGCTTTTCATTTGCATAATGATGTTGTTGCTTTAATTAATATAACATTTGTGCAACCCAACCACCCCACTAATTCTGCCTGGCAATCCTCGTGCTAATGATGGATGTTGGGGCTAATGACACTTGTAATTTATATCGCAATCACCCGTTGTCAAGTCCTTTCTAATTCTGCCTGACGACTGAAGCCGGTGTCTTTCAGAACAGATTAGTAATGTGCAGAGTAATGGGATGCATCCCAAATGCCACTCTATTCCCTGTGTAGTGTACTACTTTTGACTAGAGCCCTATGGGCCTTGGTCAAAAGTAGTGCACTATGTAAGGAATAGGGTGCCATTTGGCATGCAGCCATGGACAAGGTCATGATGTAAAATGTTTAATGGTGCTTTTTTTTGTCTGGGAAAAGACGAAGGGCTTAGGGTTAAACCTTTGAGGGCATGCCGTAGGGATCTTCAAAGTCTACCGAGATACAGAGTGGAAATTACCATTCAAATTGTGCATTATCGAAATGTGCATCATGTGAGTGATTGAATTGCAGAGGATCACCTCTCTTCAGAAGCCTTTGGAAAGTAATGCATCCCCAATTCAAACAGCAACTGTGAGTCACTGTCTGTCATTATACCTGATACCTAATCCTAATCCTAATCAAACTTGTTTCAAGGCATTTTAACCAAGTTTACTGGCCAGAATTCATCCTTACATAGTTATACTATTTTCTCAGATTTTTGTATATATTTTTTTATAATAAAACAATTTCCACACCAAATACTATAACACACATATGAACAACAATTTACAGACGCACACAAACAACGACTACATCTCATTTCCCAGACTTGCATGCTCACACCCCCATCCCTAGTGCCTGCATTACTGTTTGCCGCATGGCCTTGAATTGTATCAATTAGTTTTTCTCGGTCGCCCATGCTATTTCAATATAACAGTAATAAATCATTAGGTTTTTCCATTGTGTTAATGATGGCAGATTGATTGATTTCCAAGTTTTTAGTTTACATTTGAGTGATGAGAAGGGAATCGTCCAGCCCATTGGGTATCTCACTACAGCCCCATATGCCATGTCTTAAAATATTGACTGTTCCTTTTATTCTGATGTAGTTGTACTTGTTTGTATTTATTTGACATTCACCATAATTGACTGAGATAAATTTTGTTTTACTATAAATTAAATTGCTCTTAGTGGTACTAAACAGGTATAGATGGAATTTAATGTAAAAGTGTAACCAACAAAATGTAAATCTGCTTTAGTACATTCACCGTACACTTACAGTGTGACATGGTGCCAGACTTATCGGACTTCTCTTACAGTGTGACATGGTGCCAGACTTATCGGACTTCTAATACAGTGTGACATGGTGCCAACTTATCGGACTTCTCTTACAGTGTGACATGGTGCCAGACTTATCGGACTTCTCTTACAGTGTGACATGGTGCCAGACTTATCGGACTTCTCTTACAGTGTGACATGGTGCCAGACCTATGGGACTTCTCTTACAGTGTGACATGGTGCCAAATTTATGGGACTTCTCTTTCAGCACTCACACTGTAGCATAGCTATGGTCTTTGTAGAGCTGTGCAGAGAGACTGGGATATTAGAGAACTGATGGATCATAGGCCTAAGAACTGTCTGCAATGCATCCCAGCATGCTCTCCTTTTCGATATATCATGCACTGCTAAAATCTGATATGTCCATTTTACTAACAACAACCAGCTCAATGGCTACTATAGTAGGCTAACTTTCATCTTTGTGTGGGGTTATAACCTGCCTGGTCGCTGTCCGAGGGTAACTTTGGACGGGGCAACAGTTTCCCTCCCCAGTATCTATGCTGCAAAAGTATATTTGCAGGAGGACTAGGGTCAGTCTTTCTCCTTCTCTTTCTCCTTCTCTTTCTCTTTCTCTTTCTCTTTCTCTTTCTCTTTCTCTTTCTCTTTCTCTTTCTCTTTCTCTTTCTCTCATAAGGCTCTGGTCAAATGTAGTGCACTATATAGGGAATGGAGTGCCATTTGGGACTCAGTCCTTGATGAATTGCACCTCATTCCAAACGCTTTAACTGGAAGAAAAAAGCAATTGGCCCAACGTTACCAAAGGAGTCCAAATTACAGCTGTCAAAACCCACAATGCATTACCTTAGCATTGTAGGACTGCAAAATATTATTTTAAAGAAAGAAGCAAAGTGTCAAGTTGAAGTGACTCAGATAAGAGAAAAGCAGAGAATAGCTGTTAAGAGCAAGAGATCATTGTGTACGTCCCAAATGGTACCCTATTCCCTATATGGTATACTACTTTTGACCAGAGTCCTATTGGCCCTGGTCAAAAGAAGTGCACTAGAAAGGGAATAGGGTGCAATTTGGGAAGAAGCCACGATTCATCAAGACCTCATTGTTATTCAGTAGAGTGTTCTGCAGTGAAGTGACATGGCATAACAATGAGCTCAATTAAGTAGTCCATGTTTTCTCTAATCAAAGTGAATGCTGGCTGAGAGTACCGACGTCCTCACTTGAATGTAGAGGACCTGTTGACTCAATACACTCTTTTAGCCAGATCTCTTTGTTTAATCATATTATATTATAGCATGTGAGGTAAAACGTTCAAGAGGCATAGATTTATAATTTTCAAGTACTCGTCATTATATATTTTCAACAAGCCCGTGAAAAAATTGGCATGTTAGAGACTTTTGTTTTTCCGGGTACAGATATTGGGATATACCGGGCCTCAAAGGATAACAAATACCTACATTTAAATATTTATTTTTACAAGAATCAAGTATTGTATCATGGAGATAAAAAACTAAACAAATATTCAGTACATAACTACATGTCAAATCCATTTCCAATAATTTATCCTGTTCTAGGTCCCATGTGAAAAGACATACCCTCTCAAAGACCACTAATTTATGCACCCTATAAAAGTTTGTCTACAGTCACGGTAAAAATGTATTTATCTATATCTCTAGAGTGTAGGGAAATGGCCTAGAATTAAGAATGTTACTGTTAGGAAAATATATTTTCCAGTTGAATGGGTGTTTAACATTTCAAAGAACAAGCTTTTCTGAGTTGAGGAAAATTGTCAATTTATTTTCTGTTGTGGGGCTTTTAATACCTTTTTAAATAATCCATTTAGGTGATTAATTTAACCAAACTAATATTATATTGGTAGCAAATGTGAAGTGTTTATGATCATTACTCCCTATTGATTTGCCATTATTCATAGCAATGGTATGCATGTAGAAAATAGGTCTAAAGTTAATTAAGTAAATGAATGTGCTTTACAGGTTAAGTTGAACCGTAATTGCTGTCTTCTATTAAATATCTATTAATTGCTTTTCCAGGGAAGAAGTGATTACAAATCTGAAGATCTTATTGCGTAATATGCATTATAAAATTACAAGCTGAATAAGTCGTTTTTTATTATGGATCCCCATTAGCTGCTGGGGTCCAGCAAAATTAAGGCAGTTCATACAATAAAAAAATAAAAAAACATAACCAGTACATTCACAGATTTCACAACACACTGTGTGCCCTCAGGCCCCTACTCCACCACTACCACATATCTACTGTTCAAAATCCATGTGTACGTGTGTGTATAGTACGCATGTTATCGTGTGTGTGAGTATGCATCTGTCTGTGCCTTTGTCTGTGTTGCTTCACAGTCCCTGCTGTTCCATAAGGTGTATTTTTATCTGTTTGTTAAATCAAATGTTACTGCTTGCATCAGTTACTTGATGTGGAATAGAGTTCCATGTAGCCATGGCTCTATGTATTACTGTGCGCCTCCCATAGGCTGTTCTGGACTTGGAGACTGTGAAGAGACCTCTTGTGGCATGTCTTGTGGGGTATGCATGGATGTCCGCGCTGTGCACCAGCAGTTCAAACAAACAGCTCGGTGCACTCAACATGTCAATATCTCTCATAAAAACAAGTACTGATGAAGTCAATCTCTCCTCCACTTTGAGACAGGAGAGATTGACATGCATATTATTAATATTAGCTCTCGGTGTACATCCAAGCGCCAGCCGTGCTGCTCTGTTCTGAGCCAATTGCAATTTTCCAACTCTTTGTGTTGCAGTCATGTAGCTAACATGTATAGAGTTGAGTCATCCACATACATAGACACTCTGGCTTTACTCTAAGCTAGTGGCATGTCATTTGTAAAGATTGAATAAAGTAATGGGCCTAGACAGCTGCCCTGGGGAATTCCTGATTCTACCTGGATTATGTTGGAGAAGCTTCCATTAAAGAACACCCTCTGTGTTCTGTTAGACATGTAACTCTTTATCCACAATATAGCAATGGGTGTAAAACCATAACACATATGTTTTTCCAGCAGCAGATTATGATCAAAAATATCAAAAGCCACACTGAAGTCTAACAAAACAGCCCCCACAATCGTTTTATCATCAGTTTCTCTAAGCCAATCATCAGTCATTTATGTAAGTGCTTTGCATGTTGAATGTCCTTCCCTATAAGCATGCTGAAAGTTTGTTGTCAACTTGTTTACTGTAAAATTGCATTGTATCTGGTCAAACATAATTTTTTCCAAAAGCATACTAAGGGTTGGTAACAGGCTGATTGGTTGGCTATTTGAGCCAGTAAAGGGGGCTTTACCATTCTTAGATAGCGGGATGATTTTTGCTTCCATCCAAGCCTGTCATTGTTGATAGACAGCAATAATTTTTTCACCTCTTCCACACTCACTTTACGGAATTCAAAATTACAATGCTTGTCTTTCATAGTTTGGTCAGATATACTTGGATGTGTAGTGTCAGCATTTGTTTGCTAATCTTTGTTTGTCACAACTTTGCTTATCTTGCCAATTGAGAAATCATTAAAGTATACTCAGCAAAATAAGAAATGTCCTCTCACTGTCAAATGCGTTTACTTTTCAGCAAACCTAACATGTGTAAATATTTGTATGAACATAAAAAATTCAAGTTCCACAGACATGTGACTAACAGAAATGGAATAATGTGTCCCTGAACAAAGGGGGGGTCAAAAGTAAAAGTCAGTATCTAGTGTGGCAACAGCAGCCTTAAGCAAAGCGGAGGAGGTTCAAGTACAAGCCGGCTATACCATCTATTATTATGGGCAATGTGAGGTGTCTACATAACAAGATGGATGAGTTGGAGGGACTTGTTCGTGGACAAAGGATTTATTGGGAAACGAGCCTAATGTGTTTTACTGAGACTTGGCTGAACGATAACATCCCCATACAGAACGTCACTATCGACGGTTTCCAGACCATCAGAGCGGACAGGGATCGTGTCTCTTCCGGTAAGAGTAAGGGTGGTGGGCTGGCTTTATTAGTTAACAACAGATGGTGTCATCCGAACCATATTACTCTTAAGGAAAAGTTTTGTAGCCCGGACATTGAACTGTTAGCCGTTAGCCTGAGACCCTACTATTTGCCGAGGGAATTCACGGCGAGGGAATTTACATCCCGCCCTCTGCTGACGCAAACGCAGCGTGTGACGTCATCCACTCTGTTATCGCGAGGTTACAGACAGCGCATCCCAGTGCTTTCTTTGCCATTTCGGGGGATTTTAACCATGCATCTCTCTCTTCAACGCTGCCCACGTTCAAACAGTTCGTGAAGTGCCCAACCAGGAATAATACAACTTGTTATATGCTAATGTGAAGGATGCATACAACTCCACTGCACTCCCTCCCCTCGGTAGATCGGATCACAACCTTGTCCACCTCACCCCACTCTACAGGCCTTTGGTCCAACAGCAGCCTGCAACCACCAGGACTATTAGGAGATGGTCCCCGGAGGCGAATGAGGCCCTACAGGACTGTTTTGAAACAACAGACTGGGATGTGCTCTGTGAGGCTCATGGGGAGGACATCGATGGACTCACTGACTGCATAACAGACTATATTATTTTTGTGTAGACAACACTGTACCCACCAGGAAGGTACGCTGTTTCCCAAACAATAAACCCTGGGTCACCAGCGACCTGAAGGCCCTGCTGAATGAGAAGAAGAGGGCCTTCAAGGAGAGGGACAAGGACAAGGACAAATTAAAATGCGTCCAGAGGGAGCTGAAGTTGCGGATTGCTGAGGGGAAGAGAGTGTATAAGGAGAAGATGGAGGACAAGCTGAGGCAGAGCCAGGTGAGAGAGGTGTGGAAGGGTATGAGAAATATCACTGGCTTCAAAAAGTCAAACAGTGGGCAGACGGAGGGGACCCAGGACAGAGCCAATGAGCTGAACCAATTTTTTAACAGGTTCGATACTGGCCCTGTCCACCTCCCCTCCAGCTCCCCAGACCACACACCCTCACGGCTGTCCCACCCCCACTTTGCTCACAGCACCTCTGCTGAGACAATCAGTGACTCCACCTCCGCCCCTGCTCCCCCTGGACTGATCCTCAACACGCCCCTTCCCCCCACCTCCCCACCTGGGCTGGCTTTCACCACCAACCAAGTGAAGAGAGAGTTGGAGAGACTACACCAGTGGAAAGCGGCGGGCCCTGATGGCATCAGCCCAAGGGTGCTTAGGGTCTGTGCTGACCAACTGTGTGGAATACTCCAGCGTCTTTTCAACCTTAGCCTGAGCCTAGAAAGGGTCCCTGTGCTGTGGAAAACATCCTGCCTCGTCCCAGTGCCCAAGAAGGCACACCCCACTGTCCTGAATGACTTCAGACCTGTAGCGCTAACATCCCACATCATGAAGACCCTGGAAAGGTTAGTCCTCGCTCACCTCAGACCCCTGGTGTGTTCATCAATGGACCCCCTGCAGTTTGCATACCAGCGCAACATCGGGGTGGATGATGCAATCATCTACCTTCTGCAGAGGGCCTACTCTAACCTGGACAACGCAGGTTGCACTGTGAGGGTTATGTTTTTTGACTTCTCCAGTGCCTTCAATACCATTCAGCCCCTGCTACTGGGTGAGAAGATGAGGAGGATGAAAGTGGAAGCACCCTTAGTCTCCTGGGTCACGGACTACCTGACCGGTAGGCCACAATTTGTGCGACTACAGAGCTGTGTGTCAGAACGGGCAGTTAGCAACACAGGGCCCCCCCAGGGAACGGTCCTGTCCCCCTTCCTGTTCACCCTCTACACCTCAGACTTCAGATATAACTCTGAAACATGCCACCTACAGAAGTTCTCGGATGACTCTGCTATTGTAGGGTGCATCAGGGGTGGGCAGGAGGAGGAGTACAGGAGCACAATCAGTGACTTTGTGTTGTGGTGTGAGCAGAACCACCTTCAGCTCAACATCAGCAAAACAAAGGAGATGGTGGTGGACTTCAGGAGAACCAAGGCACAACTGACTGCAGTCCCTATACAGGGGATGGATGTGGAAATGGTTGGGTCATACAAGTTCCTGGGAGTCCATATGGACAACAGGCTGGAATGGGCCGGTAACACCGGGGCCCTGTACAAAAAGGGCCAGAGCCGACTCTACTTTCTGAGGAGGCTCAGGTCCTTCATTGTGTGCAGTAAACTACTGCATACCTTCAACCAGTCTGTGGTGGCCAGTGCCATCTTTTTTGCAGTGGTGTGCTGGGGAGAAAACATCAAAGCCGGTGATGCTTCTCGGGTAAATAAGCTGATCAGGAAGGCTAGCTCTGTCCTGGGGATGAGCCTTGACACTCTAGAGGAGGTGGCGGAGAGACGGATCCTGGCCAAACTGCTGGCCATCATGGACAATGTCACCCACCCTCTGCACGCTATGGTTATGACGCAGAGGAGCACTTTCAGTCACAGACTGATCCCAGCACGGTGTGCCAGAGAGCGCTACAGGAGGTCCTTCCTGCCGGCGGCTATTAGACTATACAGCGGGTGAAATAAGTATTGAACACGTCACCATTTTTCTCAGTAAATATATTTCCAAAGGTGCTATTGACATGAACGTTTCACCAGATGTTGGTAACAACCAAAGTAATCCATACATACAAAGAAACCAAAACAAATAAGTTCAGAAATTAAGTTATGTGTAATAATGTGAAATGACACAGGGAAAAAGTATTGAACACATGAAGAAAGGGAGGTTCAAAAAGGCATGGAAAGCCAAGACAACAGCTGAAAACTATCAATAATTAAAAAGCAATCCAGCCCCCTGTCAGTGCAAATTAATATCAGCTGGTTCAGTCCCAACTGATGGCCTACAAAAAGGTCTCATTGTCAAGGTGTCACACAAGACACATCTCATGATGGGTAAAAGCAAAGAGCTGACATTCGCAACCTAATTGTTGCAAAACATAATGATGGCATCGGTTATAGGCGCATTTCTAAGCTTCTGAATGTTCCAGTGAGCACTGTTGGGGCCATAATACGGAAGTGGAAAGACAATCATTTCACCATAAATTTGCCTCGACCAGGTGCTCCTCGTAAATTTGCCCATTCATCATTCCTTCAATTATGTGAAGTTTGCCAGTACCATTTGCTTAAAAGCAGCCCCACGCCATGATGTTCCCACCTCCAAACTTCACTGTTGGTATGGTGTTTTTAGGGTGATGTGCAGTGCCATTTCTCCTCCAAACATGGTGTGTATTATGACATCCAAACAGATCAATTTTGCTCTCATCTGACCACACTATATTCTCCCAGTATTTCACTGGCTTTTCCAAATGTTGTGCAGCAAACTTTAAACGAGCTTCAACATGCTTTTTTTTCAGCAATGGAGTCTTGCGTGGTGAGCGTGCATACAGGCCATGGCGGTGGAGTGCATTACTTAATGTTTTCTTTGAAACAACAGTACCTGCTAATTGCAGGTCTTTTTGAAGCTCTCCAGAAGTGGTCCTTGGCTCTTGGACAACTCTTCTGATTATTCTTTTCACTCCTCTGTCAGAAATCTTGCGAGGAGCACCTGGTCGAGGCAACTTTATGGTGAAATGATTGTCTTTCCACTTCGGTATTATGGCCCCAACAGTGCTCACTGGAACATTCAGAAGCTTAGAAATGTGCCTATAACCAATGCCATCATTATGTTTTGCAACAATTAGGTTGCGAATGTCTTGAGAAAGCTCTTTGCTTTTACCCATCATGAGATGTGTCTTGTGTGACACCTTGGCAATGAGGCCTTTTTGTAGGCCATCAGTTGGGACTGAACCAGCTGATATTAATTTGCACTGACAGGGGGCTGGATTGCTTTTTAATTACTGATAGTTTCCAGCTGTTGTCTTGGCTTTCCATGCCTTTTTGAACCTCCCTTTCTTCATGTGTTCAATACTTTTTCCCTGTGTCATTTCACATTATTACACATAACTTAATTTCTGAACGTATTTGTTTTGGTTTCTTTGTATGTATGGATTACTTGGGTTGTTACCAACATCTGGTGAAAATGTAATGTCAACAGCACCTTTGGAAATATATTTACTGGGAAAAATGGTGACGTGTTCAATACTTATTTCACCCGCTGTATAATGCCTCACCAGGGTGCCGTGCCGTCGGCAACATAGATCTGGAACTGTTGGGGTGCTAGGACCTAGTTTAACAATTATGCATCCATCCGTGAGTAACTCTGGTCCGTCAGCACTTATCCACTCAGGACCTATTTATTCATACAGGTCTGTATATACATACTCATGTACAGTTGTTATATTATATCACATACAATATTGTAAGTAATTATTGGACTTAACCTACGTAGGCATTCACTCAGGAATGCATATTAGTATCCTGCCAGTTGCACCTTTTCTCATTGCTTTTAGTATGTCGAATGTGCAATACGTGCAGTTGTCTGTAATTAAACCCTGCGCACTAAGGACTGTATTTTAAGGGAATTACTATTATTACCCCAAATGATATCATACACACATTTAGCTATTAAAGTATCTCTTCCTGTCATTTACCTGTACAGTTTGTGTAAACATGCAAGTATTCACTTATCTGTAAATATAACTGTATACCTAATTTAACCATGCAAAATGTTCACTTACCTGTTCATTTACCCAGTCTGTCTATTAAGTAAACTATTATTCCCTCGCTCATATCATACGCATTTTTAGCTACTGAAGTATTTCTCTGCCATCGACCTGTATAGTATAGTTAACCATCCAACATGCACCAATGTATAGTGTACATATTCAGCTTTTTATAGCTTTTTTTTTGCACTCCAGATATCTTGTATTTCTATACTTTTTCATACTGCCGCTCTATGTGTCATGTACCGTGTATCTGCCTTTTGTGCACTTGGTCTGCCACTGTGAGGACGATCAGCTGTCCGTCCTCTCTCCCTGTAGCGCTGTCTTAGGCATATCACCATTTATTGCCCTGATTCAATGAATGATGGAGCTGAGTTTGCCTTTTTCCCAAAAATGTAATTCAAGGTGCTCCAAAGCATTTTACTATCATTCTTAATGTAATGTATCTTTGTTTCATAGTGTAGTTTCTTATTTTTTTATATTCAGTTTAGTCACATGATTTCTCAATTTGGAATACGTTTGCAAATCGGTTGTGCAGCCCGACTAGTAACTGGAATAAGCAATTTCATAAAGGTGTCAAGTGCAGTGTCTGTTTGCTCCTCTTTTCACACCACGGACCAAAAAATATTATTTACATTAATAACATAGGAATCACTACAAACCTTTATGACCTCTTATACATAATATTAGGCACAGCCATTTGGATTTAATTCCTGTACTGTTTGTATCTACCCTGGTAGGTTGATTGTTAACCTTAACCAGGTTGCACGCACTGGTTACAGTTTGAAGCTTTCTCTTGAGTGGGCAGCCTGATAAAAGCCGGTCACTATTTAAATCACCCAGAAAGTAAGCCTCTCTATTGACATTACATGCATTATCAAGCATTTCACACGTAGGTAGGCAGGCAGGCAGGCAGGCAGGCAGGCAGGCAGGCAGGCAGGCAGGCAGGCAGGCAGGCAGGCAGGCAGATAGATAGATAGATAGATAGATAGATAGATAGATAGATAGATAGATAGATAGATAGATAGATAGATAGATAGATAGATAGATAGATAGATAGATAGATAGATAGATAGATAGATAGATAGATAGATAGATAGATAGATAGATAGATAGATAGATAGATAGATAGATAGATAGATAGATAGATAGATAGATAGATAGATAGATAGATAGATAGATTAGATAGATAGATAGATAGATAGATAGATAGATAGATAGATAGATAGATAGATAGATGGTGTATGGCGTTGTCCATGATGGCCAGCAGTTTGGCCAGTATCCTATACAGCAACACCTCCACCATTGGCATTTCTACCTTTTCTGTAAATGTTATAACCTTGTGTCCCAAATTATACCATATTTCCCTATATAGTGCACTACTTTTGAACAGAGCCCTATGAGCCCTTGTCAAAAGTAGTGCACTATATAAGGTATAGGGTGCCATTTGGGAGGGGCCTGGGAAATAAATGCCAGAGCTGGTAGAGCCCCTAGCTGAAGGTCACCAATCCATCATCTGCTCGTTAAATAACCAAAATGGAAATCAAAGAACAATAAAACAGGGAATCAATAGAGGCTGCAGCCGAGGGATCAGACCCAAAGCTTTTACAGGGATTAGAGCAGCCCAGCTCATTGGCTTTTAAATGGCAAGCCAGCTACTACACAGCAGCCAGCACAACATCTTCTCCGTTCTCTCTCTCTCTCTCTCTCTCTCTCTCTCTCTCTCTCTCTCTCTCTCTCTCTCTCTCTCTCTCTCTCTCTCTCTCTCTCTCTCTCTTGCTCTCTTTCTGTCTTTCTGTCAGCTAGCAGGCCTGAGTTCAAATAATACAATCATTTAAAATAGTGTATCTGCTAGGGAAAGCACTCAAAATATCTGAACAATTTAAAATAGCAATTGAACCAAGGTCTGCCAGCAGCTAGCAGCTAGCATCTAGCAGCTATCACACAAAAACAGCTGCTCTCTGCTTTTTCTCTCACTTCTCTCTTCTTCCTATTTCAAGAAGCATTGACCTTCACAGTGATATTTCTTCCAGTCACGCTAATAATGGAACAGGGTGACAAATTAGTATTTTTTTGTTGTGTTGTGTTGTAAATCAATGGATTACATAATGGTGTGAGTGATTGAGGGTGTGTGTGTGTGTGTGTGTGTGTGTGTGTGTGTGTGTGTGTGTGTGTGTGTGTGTGTGTGTGTGTGTGTGTGTGTGTGTGTGTGTGTGTGTGTGTGTGTGTGTGTGTGTGTGTGTGTGTGTGTGTGTGTGTGTGTGTGTGTGTGTGTGTGTGTGTGTATGTGTGTGCGTGAAAATGAACGTGTCTGAAATGTTTCCACCCTTTACAAAATACATTATAATGGTCCCCTTCCAGGCCGACTACATTGCAGGCATTGCATTGCATCAGATTAATATATGCTGATATATATCGCTGATATGTAAAACTCCTATCTAGGTGTTGTGAGATCTGACATGTGTCTGCAATGTAGTCAACACAGCCAAGGTCTACACAGCTCCCAATTGGCCTCATTTATTCTCATTAAATAAGTCAATTTGAGTCAGAAAAAGGTACTCTTGTGATAAGTAACATATACTGTATATAAAACCTTGCAGAAATCCTATCCAACTTGGTTACAAGTATTGGTTGCAAAAGCTGGAGGGAGTGTTGGAAAAAAACAAAATTACAGTTAACTAAAATGTACTCTTAATCCAGTATAAACTAATGTATAGAAAGTATTATATAAGAGTCATGTCTTAAGTGTAAAACGAACAATGACTCAATAATTCATGCCTTCTGGGATGCCGACTCAACTGTCAATCATATCAATCATGCTATGAAGTCCAAAAGGTATGGGCAGATTTAGAAAGCTGGCTGTCAGAGGTTTATAATATAGGTCTACTTTTAATCCATGTACAGTATCTGCATATTTCAAGACATGGTATATGGGGGTGCAGTTAGATATCAAATGGGTTGGACAAATGATACTCCAACGTTAAGAGAATGGAGGAATCAAATGCTTTATTATTAAAAAAAAAAATAGATATGACAGACAGATAAAACATAAGACAATTTGAAATCATATGGGGTAGAGCGGAAGTGAGCAACACAGGGGCGGTCCTGTCCCCCTTCCTGTTTACCCTCTACACCTCGGACTTCAGATATAACTCTGAAACATGCCACCTACAGAAGTTCTCGGATGACTCCGCAATTGTAGGGTGCATCAGGGGTGGGCAGGAGGAGGAGTACAGGAGCGCAATCAATGACTTTGTGTTGTGGTGTGAGCAGAACCACCTTCAGCACAACATCAACTAAACAAAGGAGATGGTGGTGGACTTCAGGAGAACCAAGGCCCAACGGACTGCAGTCCCTATACAGGGGATCGATGTGGAAATGGTTGGGTCATACAAATTCCTGGGAGTCCATATGGACAACAGGCCGTAATGGGCACCGGGGCTCTCTACAAAAAGGGCCAGAACCGACTCTACTTTCTGTGGAGGCTCAGGTCCTTCCTCGTGTGCAGTAAACTACTGCATACCTTCTACCAGTCTGTGGTGGCCAGTGCCATCTTTTTTGCAGTGGTGTGCTGGGGTGCCAACATAAAAGCCGGTGATGCTTCTCGGGTAAATAGGCTGAACAGGAAGGCTAGCTCTGTTCTGGGGATTAGCCTTGACACTCTATAGGAGGTGGCAGAGAGACGGATCCTGGCCAAACTGCTGGCCATCATGGACAACGTCACCCACCCTCTGCATGCCATGGTTATGACGCAGAGGAGCACCTTCAGTCACAGACTGATCCCACCACAGTGTGCCAGAGAGCGCTACAGGAGGTCCTTCCTGCCGGCGGCTATTAGACTATTTAATGCCTCACCGGGGTGCCGTGCCGTCGTCAACATAGACCTGGAACTGTTGGGACCTAGTTTATCAATTATGCATCCATCCGTGAGTAACTCTGGTCTGTAATCACTCATTCACTCAGGACTTATTTATTCATTCATGTCTGTATATACATATTCATGTACAGTTGTGATATCATATCATGTGCAATATTGGAAGTAATTCTTGGACTTAACTTAAGTAGTCATTCACTCATCCTGTCAGTTGTATCTTTTTTCATTGCTTTTAGTATATTGAATGTACAATACGTGCATTTATCTGTAATTAAACCCTGCACTAAGGACTGTATTTTAAGGGAATTACTATTATTACCCTAAATTATATCATACACACATTTAGCTATTTAAGTATATCTTCCTGTCATTTACCTGTACAGTTAATGGAACCATGCAAAATATTCACTTATTTGACCAGTCTGTATATTAAGTAAACTATTATTACCCTCACATATCATATGCACTTTTAGCTATTTAAGTATTTCTCTGCCATCGACCTGTATAGTATAGTTAACCATGCACCATCCACCAATGTATAGTGTACATATTCAGCCATCCACCTATACTATGCAATGTCTTTTAATAGCTTTTTTGCACTCTAGACTTCTTGTATTTTTATATTTCTTCATACTGCCGCTCTATGTATCATGTTTCGTGTATCTGTCTTTTTTGTATTTTCGTTCTGGCATTTTGCACCTGCCCTGTGTTTTTTTCGTAGCTGCTTGACAAATAAATTTCCCCTCAGGGATCAATAAAGTATCTATCTATCTATCTATCTATCTATCTATCTATCTATCTATCTATCTATCTATCTATCTATCTATCTATCTATCTATCTATCTATCTATCTATCTATCTATCTATCTATCTATCTATCTATGTTAAGATGTTCATGTTTTCTCTATGTGCATTCGGAAAGTATTCAGACCCCTTAACTTTTTCTACATTTAGTTGTGTTACAGCCTTATTCTAAAATGGATTATATTGTTTTTTCCCCTCACATAATACCTAAAAATGACAAACCAAAAATAGGTAAAACATTTTTTTTGCAGATATAGATATATATAAAAAATTGAAATATCACATTTACATAAGTATTCAGACCCTTTACTCAGTACTTTGTTAAAGCACCTTGGGCAGCAATTACAGCCTCGAGTATTCTTGGATATGACGCTACAAGCTTGGCACATCTGTATTTGAGGAGTTTCTCCCATTCTTCTCCGCAGATGGGGAGCGTCGCTGCACAGCTATTTTCAGGTCTCTCCAGAGATGTTCGATCGTGTTCAAGTTCGGGCACGCAGATGAGCTTCCCTGAGACGGTTTCTGACAGTTTGTGCAGAAATTATTCGGTTGTGCAAACCCACAGTTTCATCAGCTGTCTGGGTGGCTTGTCTCAGACGATTCCGCCGGTGAATAAACCGGATGTGGAGGTCCTGGGCTGGCCTTGTTACACGTGGTATGCGGTTGTAAGTCAGCATGCCAATTACAAGCTCTATCAAAACTTGAGACATCTGTGGCATTGTGTTGACAAAACTGCACATTTTAGAGTGGCCTTTTATTGTCCCCAGCACAAGGTGCAACTGTGTAATGATCATGCTGTTTAATCAGTTTCTTGATATGCCACACCTGTCAGGTAGAAGGATTATGTTGGTAAAAGGAGAAATGCTCACTAACCTGGATGTAAACACATTTGGGCACCACATTTTTGAGAAATAAGCTTTTTGTGTGTATGGAACATCTCTGGGATATTTTGTTTAAGCTCAAGAAACATATTTTTGTTCAAAATAATTACATATATTTTTAGTCTTAAAGGTTAGTATTGAGAACCTTACAAGTACTATGTAAATCCCTAGTCACCTGTGGAGGGTTTTGAGGGGAATAATAATAATGGCCGGAACGAAGTAAATGGAATGGCATCAAACACATGGAAACCTTGTGTTTGATGTATTTGATACCAGCACATATTCTGCTTCAGCCATTACCACAAGCTTGTCCTACCTGATTAAGGTGTGACCAACCTCCTATGCTAGTCACAATATAATTTATTACCACGTAGTAACCATATAAATAACTTAGTCAATCATCCATACTTTTTTATTCTCTCACATTGTTTCTATGCACTTTGCCTTTAGTTACCATGTATTAAAGAGTACTGAAACATTCATCCTGAGGTTTCTGAAACATGACACGGTATGTTGTAACACCACTTAATCAGGAGTTGTGCACGACCTTGCCAGAGACTGAGCACTAAGCCAGAAAAGGTTGAAAACCCTATTGTTTTTCCAAGTCCTGTGTAGTGTAGCGTTAGATCCCTTCTTTTAACGTTTCCTCTCTCAAAAGCTCCTAAAAACACTGGAGTTTCGAATCCTGTCTAGTACAGAATTAGATCCCTTCTTCTGGAGTTTCCAAACACTGTAAATGAGAGTCCTTCCTCTTATTGTATATTCACTGCTCTTATATGGTGCGTTAATAAACTCGTCGGTAATGCCAAAAGGTCAAATGTGCATTACTATGCTCAAACAAAGAACACAAGAAAATTACAAATTAATAAGTTTGTCCAGGATAATAGTTAAATTAGTTACTTTTTCAATCATTGAAGCTTCAGATGCTTTATCTTTAATTTGCAAATTATCAAGTGACAACATTAACAGGTCATTCACATTTTTATATTGATAAAGACAGTTCAAAGATCTGTATTGTATTTATCATATTCTTCTTCAAAATCAACAGGAATGTGGCATTATATTCCACATTGATGGGAGAAAAAAATACAGGCAATGACTGCTAATGTTAGTAGTAGCAAAGGGCTCAATGCGATCCACCAGTCAAACATTATGCTAATGTCCTGACCTGAGTCTTTATATTCAGATGATACATGGCATGTAGGGTTGTTTAGGTCAATTGAATCACAGTACAGTTGAGTTAGATGATATGATTGACAGTTGAGTTGGCATTAGTCTGTGATCCTGGTCTTGATTGGCTTTGGTTTGGGTTGGCCAGCGAGCCAGTGAGTAACGTAGTATGCACCTATGTTTTTCTGCAGGAAGACAGAAATAGCAAATAATAACAAGCAATAATGGTGCATGAGTGCATAATTACATCAAATGTTACATGAATAACTTGCCATATGAATACAATTAATAAACATCTTTATGGCTAAAGCATACACGTGATTAAGGTATGTAAATGTAGCATCAAGATTAACCAATCAATCACTCAATCATTTTTTATTTCTAAAGCACATTTAAAAACAACACGAGTTGACCAAAGTGCTTTACAGACCCAACTGTACAAAACATATAGACAAATACACCATAAAACAAAACAAAACACCAAATAAAACCGCATATAGCTAAGAACAGTTAAAAGCAGCAGAGAAGAGATGGGTCTTCAACCTAGATTTAAAACACTCGACGGAATCACAGGATTTAATGTGTAATGGGAGACTATTCCAAAGACGTGGTGCTGCTACCGCAAAGGCACGATCTCCCTTGGTTATTAACCAAGATTTTGGAACAAATGCATGGATCACAGTTTCCATGTCTTTGAAAGACAGGAAGCCTTTCAATTTGGCAATGCCCCTCAATTGAAAAAAGCTGCCCTTAACCACAGCATTTACTTGTTTATCTATGGTATATTGGCGATCACACAATTTAATGTGCATTCAGCCATCTACTATAACAAGGATTCCCCCCAAAACTGAACAAAAAAATCTAAAACTATAAAAAGACCCCAAAATAAATAAACTTTTCAAACAACTTTTCTGTTAAACACAAATCAAACAGATCTGATCCCTACACGGTCTCAAGGGAACACTGGGAGGGCGGATCTTCCGTCGCCAGTACTCCTTGCAAGTCTACAGAAGTAAAATCCTTCAGTCCCCCCAACATTTCTGCCGCAGCCACAATAATGTCCAGTTTCATCAAGATCAACCTTTTTAACACACACAGTGTCTTTATTCTGGCAACAAACATTTACTATAGGCTGTATTGTATCCACTACCATATCTTTTGCATTCACCACCATATCCTCCCTAGCATCACTTGTTTTCTCTATTCTCTTAATCGCCTCCGCATAGAAGATTTGATTGACCGCTCTAACCTTTGCCACCTCGATTTCCATCACTCTTACAGGTCAGTCCAGGAACTCAGGATCATGATCCCCACCACAATTGCAACACCGTCGTCCTTCTACACATCGTTCTTCATTATACTCCGTTCGTCTACACACACTTGCAACATGACCAAATCCTTTACAATTTTTACATTGCGGTGGTTTGGGAATGAAGGCTCTCACGGCATATCTTACATATCCAAGCTTCACATGTGTAGGTATTTGCTCTTCATCAAAAAACAACAATACCGACAGACTTTCCTCTTTTTCCCCATTCACCCAGAGGGTCAGACGCCGGGCACCAACCACACCAGGAATTCTCTTCAGTGATTCAACCTGAACATCCGTCGTCACCCCTGAGATCACTCCTTTAACGGGTGCTCTACTCCGAAGTTCAAAACACAATTCTTCTGTTGTCCGGATTCTTTTAAGGCCTATTGCAATCTTCCTCGGCTCATTAGAAACACATTTAATCAAAATAAGACCACTCCTGGTCACTCTGACTCCACTTTACCAAGCGCATACTTCACCATTTTCGATACTTCAAAAGGGTTTCCCACATATGCATCCTTGCTTAATAAAAAACAACATCGCTTCCCAACAAGAAGCGATTCATTATAATTTACACACATCTCATTAGACTATTTTCTCTTTGTTCCAGTTTTCAACACTATTGTAGCCCATTCAGAACATTCGTCTTCACCACATTAATTCAAGCTTTACATCCACTTCCGCCACCTCTCCACTTTCCACCTCAAATGAGACTATCGATCTATGACTCGTGTTGCAACAAACAGCCTGAGCCAAGTTCTCTCCAGGGGAGGTGCCTGCAAACTTGCCTGTTTTTATATTTGACCATAGAGTTTGCTAGAGGGCACACCTGCCACAAACGTATTCTCAGAACAATGTTTGAAGTTCACATTTTGTCTTCTGATTTGAAGGTTTAAAAGATTTAAGGTGGAATTTCACAAAATAACTTTCCCCCTAATTAGGTCCTATTCAGACTTGAGATAAGTTGATTTAACGTGGACTTTATTTAATCAGGTAGGCCAGTTGAGAACAAGTTCTAATTTACAACTGCGACCTGGCCAAGACAAAGCAAAGCAGTGCGACAAAAGAAAACAACACAGAGTTACACAGTTTTTAAATGTGTTTACTTTAGTTTTTTATTGAGTCCATGTTAAGTCTACTTATCTCAAATCTGAATGGGGGGCCCAGTGTATCAAGGGTGGTTCAGCACAACAGTTTAGTCTTGAAGACTGGCTGTGTGGACTAAGGCAGTGTTTTGACACACAGGAGACCTTGAGACCCTGGTTCACATCCATCTTATCACATGAATACCAGTGATGAAGGCCCACTTTATACATGTTACCTCTGCTATAATTTACATAGCCCTAAACCTTTTGATTGTAACATTATTTAGAATCTCACAAAGTTGCCTGGCAACGGTAACCTATAATTAGCCAAAGTCTACCCTAGGAAAAGTGTTCGATTCCCAGTGTCTTCTTTAAAATGTTAATACAAATATTGACAGAAAATTCCATCAATATTTTTAATCAATCAATATTCATGCTATAAATCATTTTCAATTAAAAAACATTTGATTATATGAGAGACACAGACTCACAAAAAGTGTTTCCAGAACACAATTATTCAGATTGAAGAGCCACTTTGGGTGTTTCAGAGTACTTCCCTTCTGTTTTGAAATACATTCAGTGTATCATAACACTTACATTAAAACACCCTGCAAACAGTAGATCTCAGTTTAGATGCACTACTTTTCATGGTTTTACTACACAATGATGGTGTTTTGAGTCTTTCTATTTTAACAGTTTAGTGCAGGAATCTACCTGGAATGTACGTGGAAACAGACACCAATTCATTTTACAGGCCCTGTTACAACATACATACCTAGTAACTATAAGAAAATTACTTTGTATATTATGACTTCACAATAATTAGACTAAATCATAAACAGAGTCAGTCGATCTGCATGTATCTCGTATTTATATGGTATTAGCAACGGCCTCATTTTACAACCCTCTTACCTTGTACCTACCCTGTCAGGGTGAAGGTGGTACCATGAAACGGTAAGATCACAGCCAGATTAGCTGTCATCTTTATGGGATAATTATCCAATATGGTGGTATTTCACAAGTAACTATGTTGTATCTACCTGGAAACAGACAACACTTTATTTTACAGCCCTTTTAATACAAACATACTGTACATGATAACTAAAGGCAAAGTACATAGAAACAATGTGAGAGAATACTAACGTCAGGAGGATTTACTTAAGGGTATTTTTATGGTTACTACATGGTAATAAATAAATAATATTACATATGTCGTGACAAGTGATTTACATATTAAGTACCTTGTATTTTTGTTACTAGGTATTTACCATGGTATTATTATTGGGCTGTAAAACGAAAGGGTTACTAGCTGGCCTATGCTTTGCATTTCCTCTTTTTGAAAAATTTCTCAAAACAAAGCATTACAACCTCCTTCTCACAAAAACGTCAACTCTCACATCTCCTGAACTAAAACCAGTCCCTTTAAACAATATTAACAATATGCTGCCTTTGTCTCTGACTAAATCGTGACAGAGATGGGTGAAAAATGGCTAGAGAACGCAGACATGAAAGGTTTAATAAAACAAAAGGTGATTACAGCAATTTTACGCTAGCAGCCTCCCATTGGACTGAGTACACAGGGGATCAAGCCCTAATCCATTAGATTGTGGGGGCATGATGGAGAAGATTAAGGCTGAGTCCCGCATGACACCCTATTACCTTTATGATGCACTACTTTTGACCAGTGCCTACTGTGCTCTGGTCAGAAGTAGTGCACTACATTATAGGTAATAGGGGGCCATTTGTGGCACGTTGTTTTGTCGTACCCATGTTTGATATTCCAGTCCTTTAAAATGTGAGATATCTTGTCTTGCAGAGTCTGCTAAATTGTTGAAGTTTTAGTTTTAGTGGAGGAGGAGGACAGGAAGGAGGACGGGGGAGGAGACAACAAATAATAATAAAAAGAAGAAGAAGATGTGAACAATTGTCAGATTGAATGTAATGGCCATTTCCTGTCTTGACTTTGCTTCTGTTTTCCGTTACTGCAGTGGGCTATGGACTCATAGTCAGAACGGTGGGCCTGTTTTAGATTCTGTTTCATGTTTGTCCTGGTGTTGTCCTGCTAGATCTATGCTTGTTGTTTCACGTGGGAAATAAGAAGTGTTGTAGACGAGTTGTGTTATCATATGTTGCATCCCAAATGGTACCCCATAGAGCTCTGGTCAAAAGTAGGGCACTATATAGGGAATATATTGCAATTTGGGATGCAAATATACTGTCAGCCAGAATAACAAGGCTGAGGGAGCGGAAGACTGATCAAACTGGCACCTGTAATAAAGATGAGCAAAACAAATTGTATAAAATAAATAATACAAATACTGAGCTATATGCTATGCTAAATAAAATGGGACAATTAAATCAATTTATACTACTAGTATTGGTCAAAGAAAAATATTTTTGGCACACCTGTTTTCAATACTCCGGCACCCTCTCTTTGCGAGGATAACAGCACTGAGCCTTTTTCTAACATGTTTTATGAGATTGTCAGGCTCTGGCCATAGAGAAGCAATAGGCATCTCTATGTAGCTATGGGCAGAGTCTGACAGTGTCGTTCTTTTCTGTTTCTTTGTGGGGTTTGGGTGGATCTCTAATTAGAGGCAGCTGCTAACCATTGTCTCTAATTAGGGATCCAATATATGTCGAGTCTGTCCCTCACGCGGGTGTGGGTTGTTGTCGTTACATATCGATGTATGTCGCAGTCACGTTTGAAGTAAGTGTGTTTATTTTACGTCCGTTCATTGGTGTGTTGTGTGAGCGTGACGTTAGTCTATTCGTGTTTGGTTTTGTGTCTGGTAGTTCGTCATTTTCGTTTTGTAATTATACATAGTGTGAATTATTACATAGTATAAAATAAACGATGTCGAACTACTATCCCTGCGCTGCGCCTTGGTCTCTCCCCACACACATTCGTGACAGAACAACCCACCACTGCGAGACCAAGCAGCGTAACTGGGGAGAGAGGGAGAGAGAGGGGGTGCCGCCGCGTTATGCGCGACGCGCGAGACGAGGAAATGCCCGCAAACAACCCCAAGGAAATTTTGGGGAGGGGCTATGGGGGTGGTCTGGCCGCGAAGAGGACGAGCCAGTACCACTCCCCATGTGGAGCATGGAGAGGACGAGGTATAGACGGGGGGCTCAGAGCAAGGTGGAGGAGGAGTATCTGGAGGAACATTTTGGAGAGGTTCTGGAGGAATTGGTGGAGATAGAGGAAGAGGTCGAGAGGGAGATGGCGGAGTGGTCCAGTCCGGGTCCGGTCGTCTACTCCACTCCCAGGCCGGCGCAGTCCGCTCCACCGGTACCAAGTCCGGGTCCTGTTGTCTACTCCACCTCCCTTCCAGAGCAATTCGCTCCTCCGGTGCCCAGTCTGGGTCCAATCGTCTACTCCACCTCCATGCCAGAGCAATCCGCTCCTCCGATGTCCAGTCCGGGTCCGGACCTCTGCTCTACTCCCAGCACCCGAGCTCCAGTGCGTGTGCCTAGCCAGGTGCTTCCTGTGCCTGCTCCACGCACACGACCTCCAGTGCGCCTCCTCAGTCCGGTACGACCCGTGCCGGCTCCCCGCTCTAAACCTCCAGCGAAGGTCAGCGCCTCTAAACCTCCAGCGAAGGTCAGCGCCTCTAAACCTCCTGCGAAGGTCAGCGCCTCTAAACCTCCTGCGAAGGTCAGCGCCTCTAAACCTCCTGCGAAGGTCAGCGCCTCTAAACCTCCTGCGAAGGTCAGCGCCTCTAAACCTCCAGCGAGGGTCAGCGTCTCTAAACCTCCAGCGAAGGTCAGCGCCTCTAAACCTCCAGCGAAGGTCAGCGCCTCTAAACCTCCAGCGAAGGTCAGCGCCTCTAAACCTCCAGCGAAGGTCAGCGCCTCTAAACCTCCAGCGAAGGTCAGCGCCTCTAAACCTCCAGCGAAGGTCAGCGCCTCTAAACCTCCAGCGAAGGTCAGCGCCTCTCAACCTCCAGCGAGGGTCAGCGCCTCTCAACCTCCTGCGAGGGTCAGCGCCTCTCAACCTCCTGCGAGGGTCAGCGCCTCTCAACCTCCTGCGAAGGTCAGCGCCTCTCAACCTCCTGCGAGGGTCAGCGCCTCTCAACCTCCAGCGAGGGTCAGCGCCTCTCAACCTCCAGCGAGGGTCAGCGCCTCTCAACCTCCTGCGAAGGTCAGCGCCTCTCAACCTCCTGCGAAGGTCAGCGCCTCTCAACCTCCTGCGAAGGTCAGCGCCTCTCAACCTCCTGCGAAGGTCAGCGCCTCTCAACCTCCTGCGAAGGTCAGCGCCTCTCAACCTCCTGCGAAGGTCAGCGCCTCTCAACCTCCTGCGAAGGTCAGCGCCTCTCAACCTCCTGCGAAGGTCAGCGCCTCTCAACCTCCTGCGAAGGTCAGCGCCTCTCAACCTCCTGCGAGGGTCAGCGCCTCTCAACCTCCTGCGAAGGTCAGCGCCTCTCAACCTCCTGCGAGGGTCAGCGCCTCTCAACCTCCAGCGAGGGTCAGCGCCTCTCAACCTCCAGCGAGGGTCAGCGCCTCTCAACCTCCAGCGAGGGTCAGCGCCTCTCAACCTCCAGCGAAGGTCAGCGCCTCTCAACCTCCAGCGAAGGTCAGCGCCTCTCAACCTCCTGCGAGGGTCAGCGCCTCTCAACCTCCTGCGAAGGTCAGCGCCTCTCAACCTCCTGCGAAGGTCAGCGCCTCTCAACCTCCTGCGAAGGTCAGCGCCTCTCAACCTCCAGCGAAGGTCAGCGCCTCTCAACCTCCAGCAAAGGTCAGCGCCTCTCAACCTCCAGCGAAGGTCAGCGCCTCTCAACCTCCAGCGAAGGTCAGCGCCTCTCAACCTCCAGCGAAGGTCAGCGCCTCTCAACCTCCAGCGAAGGTCAGTTCACCGGTGCCCAATCCGGGTCCAGCCGCCTGCTCCGCCTCAGTGCCAGAGCAGTCCGCTCCACCGGTGCCCAATCCGGGTCCAGCCGCCTGCTCCGCCTCAGTGCCAGAGCAGTCCGCTCCACCGGTGCCCAATCCGGGTCCAGCCGCCTGCTCCGCCTCAGTGCCAGAGCAGTCCGCTCCACCGGTACCCAGTCCGGGTCCAGCCGCCTGCTCCGCCTCAGTGCCAGAGCAGTCCGCTCCACCGGTACCCAGTCCGGGCCCGGTTGTTTTCCCCGCTCCATGGCCGGAGCCGGTTGCCCCACCGGGGCCCAGTCCGGGCCCGGTTGTTTTCCCCGCTCCATGGCCGGAGCCGTTTGCCCCACCGGGGCCCAGTCCGGGCCCGGTTGTTTTCCCCGCTCCATGGCCGGAGCCGTTTGCCCCACCGGTGCCCAGTCCGGGCCCGGTTGTTTTCCCAGCTCCATGGCCGGAGCAGTTCGTCCCACCGGTGCCCAGTCCGGGTCCGGCGGTCTTCCCTGCTCCATGGCCGGAACAGTTTGTCCCACCGGGGCCCAGTCCGGGCCCGGTTGTTTTCCCCGCTCCATGGCCGGAGCCGGTTACCCCACCGGTGCCCAGTCCGGGCCCGGTTGTTTTCCCCGCTCCATGGCCGGAGCCTTTTGCCCCACCGGTCCACAGCCCGGGACCGGTGATAAGGAAGGGGCACGGGACAAAACTGTCCACAGCGCCGGAGCCGGAGCCGCCCCCGATGGACTAGTGTTCCCGCCCATTTACCCCCCCGTGTTTTGTGTGTGGTTTTTTAGGCGTCCGGGAGTCCGCGCCTTGGGGGGGGGGTACTGTCAGGCTCTGGCCATAGAGAAGCAATAGGCATCTCTATGTAGCTATGGGCAGAGTCTGACAGTGTCGTTCTTTTCTGTTTCTTTGTGGGGTTTGGGTGGATCTCTAATTAGAGGCAGCTGCTAACCATTGTCTCTAATTAGGGATCCAATATATGTCGAGTCTGTCCCTCACGCGGGTGTGGGTTGTTGTCGTTACATATCGATGTATGTCGCAGTCACGTTTGAAGTAAGTGTGTTTATTTTACGTCCGTTCATTGGTGTGTTGTGTGAGCGTGACGTTAGTCTATTCGTGTTTGGTTTTGTGTCTGGTAGTTCGTCATTTTCGTTTTGTAATTATACATAGTGTGAATTATTACATAGTATAAAATAAACGATGTCGAACTACTATCCCTGCGCTGCGCCTTGGTCTCTCCCCACACACATTCGTGACAGAGATTGGAGAACGCATTGGGTGGGTTCTTAGACCATTCATCCATACAGAATCTTTCCAGATCGCTGATATCCCTTGTCTGCGCTTACGGATTGCCCTCTTCAATTCAAACCACAGGTCTTCAATGGGTTTCAAGTCCAGAAACTGAGACGCCCATTGCAAAATGTTGATATTGTGGTCAATTAACCATTTCTTTGTGGATTCTGGTGAGTGTGGCGAAAGAGCTCTATTTTCATGTCAACCAACAAATGTAAATGCATGTCACTTGGATTGGAACCGGTGCTATTGTCATATAGCTCTTTGGCCACTCACACCAGTGATGGGTTTGGCATTGAAAGAACAATGCATATGCAGAAAAGAACCCCATACCTACAGTAAAATATGGTGGAGGATCTTTGATCTTATGGACATTGCTACTCATTCCATCATCATCCTCTAGTATGTTCCATTGTTGAATCTGTCCTATTGAATTTCCTTTTATGAGACCTGGCAGCTCGAGGGGGGTGAGTGTCTGTGTCAATCTGAGGTATTTAGGGCCTGTGTGATGACTGTGCCTCGAAGCTCAAATGCTCTGTGCCTCAAAGGCTGTCTTTCATGTGTTTGGTTTTCAAAGGCGCCTCCTTCTACTCCCTGCCAAAACTATCCCACATGGAGCCGCGAGCTGATAATGTCACATGTTTTAAACATAGACCTTTCCAATTACAAAGTCAAACCAGGTAAAGTGAGATATGGACCAGAATCAGAAAGCCTTTGGTCCTTGTGTAAAAGTGCATTGGTCCCCACATCGTGCAGTAGAGCAGCAAAACAGGGTGGAATATTCGGATGGCCTTGAACTAAATACTGCTAACGATGGCTAATTGTGACAGCCATGTGTCATGTATTTTTCAGTCTTTGAAAATCTTTCCTTGTCGTATCACTACCTCCTCCCTTGGTGGCAGGCTCCCTTTTTTGTGGTCACAAATAATGTATTAATTGCCAGAGGCAACCACAAAGTCTCTGGATCCAATATGAGATTCTAGTGGAATTCAAGATTGTCCATTGATGGCTGTTAGGACAAAGGGATCCACACCCTGAGTAAAGGTCTTTCTAAATAATAATAATACAGTTGGCGGAGATGAATGTGCAACTTTATTTTTCATTCATAAGGACTAGGGGATTACAAATAAAGATGAAATATGATGTAAGTAATTCATATATGATTATAAAGGCAAATAACATAAAATCAGCTGATGCAATCAAATTCTATTTCGCATCTACTAAGATCTAGCCATACATTTGAATTTGCATTCTATCTTCAATCCTGTACTGTCAAATCCCTATGTTCCAGAATCCACCTCTCTGCCTTCCTTTAAGGGCATCACTGGAGATGTGCCCTGTTGCGTTTCATTACCGCATAAAAGGGAAAAAGCGACAACATAATAACCTTATCAGTAACAGATGACTGAGATGTTCAAAGGGACGTTCTGCCTCGCTGCGTTGCCTGCCTGTCTGACCTGCAGAAGGACGCTGTTCTGATCAAAGAGATCTGAAACAGGATGGTGCTGGTGCAGCTCAGGTCTCATTGCCCACAGGTCAGAAGAGAATATCCACATTGCTACACAAAGGTGCCACTAGCTAACTGACAGGTGGCACATCTAAAGGGGATGCCCTTCACTCGCCCGTGGTGGGACATTGGTTGCCTACTGATCAAGAACAAGCATCTGGCACGATGGGCTTGATTATGGGGCTTCTTTTTTAGGACAGGATGTTTTTTTCAGGATGGGGATGTTCTGTGCACCCGCAATGCACTCACAATGCTTGAATCTGAAGTACCATTGAATTTAATGACTCATGCGTCTGTCTGTTGTGTGCTAATTTCCGATGTAACAGTTGGACATATAAAGTTTTTTTACACTTGGCCATGGCAGGAAAACAATGCGTTGTTGTCCCAAAAGTGCAGACAGAGTCATTGTCACGTTCATCAATCCAATCCATAAATATTTTGACAATATAGTAAATTTTTACTGTAATTTGACGTCGACCTATCACATTTTCTCGTCTGAAATTACCACTTTGTAACCATAACAACAACTTATCTGTCAAACAAGTCTGTCCATAATAGAACCCTTACATACAGTATGAAGTCAAACTGTTTTCAACGGTGGAGTCTTGAGTTCAACGTCTTTCAAGTGATTCAATAAATTGCTGGATTTTTTTTTCTTAGAGAAAAGCTAAGCTATTGTCATTTTATTCACATCATAGATGTAGAGAATGACATCTAAGGTTGTTTTTTACTCTGAACTCATCGCTCTGTCATTTACAGTGCCTTCAGAAAGTATTCGTACGTATTGACTTATTCCACATTTTGTTGGGTTACATGCTAAATTCAAAATGGATTCAACTGATTTTTTTCTCTGACCCATCTACACACAATACCCCATAATGACAAAGTGAAAACATGTTTTGGTTAACATCTTTCTGGGTAAGTCTCTAAGAGCTTTCCATACCTGGATTGTGCAACATTTGCCAATTATTATTTTCAAACTCTTCAAGCTCTGTCAAATTGTTTTGCTACACAACCATTTTCAGGTCTTGCCATAGATTTTCAAGCAGATTTAAGCCAAAACTGTAACTCGGCCACTCAGGAACATTCAATGTCATCTTGGTAAGAACCTCCAATGTATATGTGGTCTTGTGTTTTAGGTTATTGTCCTGCTGAAAGGTGAATTCATCTCCCAATGCCTGGTGGAAAGAAGACTGAAACAGGTTTAGTATTCTGCCTGTCCTTAGCTCTATTCCGCTACTTGTTTGTCCTGAAAAACTCCCCAGACCTTAACAATTACAAGCATACACATAACACGATGCAGCCAGAGTGCTACTCAGTAATTTATTGTATTGGATTTGCCCCAAACATACTGTAACACTTTATATTCAGGACAAGAAGTTAATTGCTTTGCCACATTTTTTACAGTATTACCTGTTGCCTTGTTGCAAACAGGATGCATGTTTTGGAGTATTTTTATTCTGTACAAGGTTCCTTCTTTTCACTCTGTCAATTAGGTTAGTATTGTGGAGTAACTACAATGTTGTTGATCCATCTTCAGTTTTCTCCTACTACAGCCAATAAACTCTGTAACTGTTTTAAAGTCACCATTGGCCTCATGGTGAAATCTCCAGAGTAAGGAAGGACACCTGTATCTTTCTAGTGACTGGGTGTATTGATACATCATCCAACATAACTTTTACCATGCTCAAAGGGATATTCAATGACTGCTTTTACAATGTTTACTCATCTAACAAGAGATGCCCTTCTTTGCGTTGGAAAACTTACCTGGTCTTTGTGGTTGAATCTGTGTAAAAAAAAAAATCACTGCTCAACTGAGGGACTTTACAGAGAATTGTATGTGTAGGGTACAGTAGATGAGTTAGTCATTCAACAATCATGTTAAACACTATTATTGCACACAGCCCATGCAACTTATTATGCAACTTGTTAAGCAAATATTTACTCCTGGACTTATTTAGGCTTGCCAGAACAAAGAGGTTGAATACTTATTGACTCAAGACATTTCAGTGTTTCATTTGGTATTCATTTGTGAACATTTCGAGAAACTTAATTCCACTTATACATTATGGGGTATTGTGGTTAGGCCAGTGACACAACATCTCAATTTAATCCCTTTTAAATCCAAGTTGTAACACAACAAAATATGCAAAAAGTCAAGGGGTGTGCATACTTTCTGAAACCACTGTAAGTGACTTGACAAGAGGTTATTGAAGGATAAATCCCAGTGTTAGACATGCAGAACAGTGAAAGGCAAGAGCGGTTAGCTTTGAACGTAGGAAGACATGGTAGCAGACCTAGGTTCAAATACTATTTTAAATTTGTCTAATACTTTTTGCTGGCACTAGCCAGCCTGGTGCCAGATGGGATTGCACATATGTTTATTATGGTTTTATTGTGCCAGACAAGATCAATGAAGCTCAGCTTAAACCGAGGTCTGACAGTGTCTGGCTTTGAACAAAAGACGACACAGTAGTAACAGTGACACGGCTGCCTCAGGGTTCCTATGTTGCTTCTCTTGTGCATGTGTGGCAGAGGAGAGCCCCTTCTGTAGTACAGAAGATCTACATCTGCAAGTGCCGTCATCTTTGACCCCCTCGGCTTCACCATCAACACTAACTAACGCAAAACAGCACAGACTCATCAATAATACATGTTCTTAAATCTTTTTTCCATACCACAAACGCACTGAAAACGAGGGTGTTTACTATATGTAACATCTGACACCATGTTCCTGGGGGAAATGGAGAACATTATATTGTATTCTATATTTCCATGATGTTCCAAACAGATGCAGATGCAGAACTTCAATATATTCTTCCTACAGTTTACCACCTCTGAATGGTAAATTTGGGCATTTCTGAAACAACTGACACCATGTTATTGGGGGAGAAGGATAATCAGGTTTAATGCAATGCAGCCTACAGATACATTGTGTTTGCACGATGTTCAGAATAATGCAGAAGCATGCAGCACTTCAAACAACTTGAAGTGTACGATCATGATTTACTCTAGACTTGTTGTCCTCCACTTAAGCCCTCTTCTCCATGGTGATGCTAACCATAAACAGTCTTCTCATCTCAACAAAATGTACAAGGGTCACTCATATAATTGGCTCATATGCAATCTAAATTAGTTTTTTGGGGTTGTTGACTTTTAATTACTTCAAGGAAGTTGGAGGTTGGTAAGGGGTCTTGAAAGTTTGAAAGTTCTTTGATCTTGAAATGAGAGAACACCATCAGGAATCTGGTCTCCAATTGATTTCTCTCAAACACATCGTTAATGATACCTGATGTATTTATGAATGAATAAATAACCATTAATAACCTAATTATAAATGCATTAAATATCTGTTATAAAGGTTTTGTGTCATTTCAGTAGTTGAGGAGCCAAAACAGGTGTAAGGTTTATGTTCAGAGAGGTCTCTGGAAACCTTTATGGTTTTCAAGTTTGGTGTCCAGAGACCTCTCTAGAAAACTCAATGTTTCTGTTTTGGAGTTGGTCCCCAATTATAGGCAGCTTCGCCGCATTGCCTCTAATTGGGGAGCCTATTTATGTTCAGCTTTCACACCTGTGTTTGTGGGTTTTTGTGTGTGTTTCATTTTGGTTTTGTTTCACGCCGGTTCATGGTCGCTGTCTCTCCTTTTATTTTTTTTGTGCTTTCGGTTTAATAAAAAGGAATGTCTTCGCACAACAGCTCTGCGCCTCGGCTCCTGTTTCCTCGCGACCGTGACAACAGGTCTCTACAAAAATTGTGCACAATTGTGTACAACTTCATCCATTTAGAATGATATGTTAGTCCTGTAAAAAAGTATGGGATTAATTGACAAATAAACAAACATTACAATAATTAACAGTGATATAGAATGGCGGAAGAGCGAGAGAGAGAATGGAGAGGGAGAGAGAGAGAATGTAGAGATATATTCTGCAATTCATGTGATATGTTACAAATTCTTAATAATACAATAAGTTACGATTTTGTAAGTGCTTAAGATCCCGTTCAACCTCTTTAATAACCTAGTTATAAACGGTAACTGTATTGTAAAGTGTTATATATTTTGTACATATGCTGCATATTGGCCCATTTCTGTGGTTCTATATAAGCTGGAGCTTGTGTGCACCGCACTAGGGTAGGTAGCATGTGTCCATTTCTCATACACAGTGAATAATTAAGCTTTTATTGTGCAAGGCTGCGTGTGTACTGTGCTGTGCACACCCTTAATTTGATACTGCGTAACGGCATCTAAATGCCTAGCTGCACAGAAACTCTGTCCCAAATGGTATCCTATTCCCTATAGTGCACTACTTTTGACAAGAGCCTTATGGGCCTTGGTCAAAAGCAGAGCAATATAAAAGGGAATAGGGTGGCATTTGGGATGCACAGAGAGAAATATGCAGGCAGGACCTTTTCTTTCCCTTTGTCTGTTTGTTGTGGAGTCGTGGTCGGCGTTAGTGTCACTCTGATGCTAACGAGTAAGGTTTAATGTCTCGGGCATGTCATTATTCCATGTGGTCAAACACAGCCTCCCTGCTCTCTCTTTTCCTCCTCTCTCGCTTTCTCTCTAACTCTCACTCTAATCTCTCTCTGTCTCTCCATTCTCTCTCTGTCTCTCCATTCTCTCCCTCTTTCTCTCTCTCCATTCTCTCTCTCCATTCACTCTCTCCATTCTCTCTCTGTCTCTCCATTCTCCCTCTCTCTCTCCATTCTCTCTCTGTCTCTCCATTCTCTCACTTGCTCTCCAGTCTCTCTCTCCATCTCTCCATCTCTCCATTTTCTCTCTCTCCATTCTCTCTCTCCATTCTCTCTCTCCATTCTCTCTCTCTCTCTCCATTCTGTCCTTCTCTCTCCAGTATCTCTCTCGCTCTCTCTCTCCATTCTCTCTCTTTTTTGTCTCTCTCTCCATTCTCTCTCTCCATTCTCTCCCTCTCGCTCCATTCTCTCTCTCCATTCTCGCTCTCCGTTCTCTCCCCATTCTTTCTCTTCATTCTCTCCATCTCTCTCTACTCTCGCTCTCTCTCCATTCTCTCCCTCTCTCTCCATTCTCTCTCTCTCCATTCTCTCTCTGTCTCTACATTCTCTCCCTCCATTCTCTCTCTCTCTCTCCATTCTCTCTCTCTCTCCATTCTCTCTCTCATTCTCTCTCCATTCTCTCTCTCCATTCTCTCTCTCCATTCTCTCTCTCTCCATTCTCTCTCTCTCTCTCCATTCTCTCTCTCTCTCTCCATTCTCTCTCTCTCTCCATTCTCTCTCTCCATTCTCTCTCCATTCTCTCTCTCCATTCTCTCTCTCCACTCTCTCTCTCTCTCTCTCTCCATTCTCTCTCCCTCTCTCTCCATTCTCTCTCTCCATTCTCTCTCTCTCTCTCCATTCTCTCTCTCCATTCTCTCTCTCTCTCTCTCTCCATTCTCTCTCCCTCTCTCTCCATTCTCTCTCTCCATTCTCTCTCTCTCTCTCCATTCTCTCTCTCTCTCTCCATTCTCTCTCTCCATTCTCTCTCCATTCTCTCTCTCCATTCTCTCTCTCCATTCTCTCTCTCTCTCTCTCCATTCTCTCTCTCTCTCTCCATTCTCCCTCTGTCTCTCCATTCTCTCTCTCCATTCTCTCTCTCCATTCTCTCTCTCTCTCTCCATTCTCTCTCTCTCCATTCTCTCTCTCTCTCTCCATTCTCCCTCTCTCTCTCCATTCTCTCTCTCCATTCTCTCTCTCTCCATTCTCTCTATCTCTCTCTCCATTCTCTCTCTCTCTCTCCATTCTCCCTCTCTCTCTCCATTCTCTCTCTCCATTCTCTCTCTCCATTCTCTCTCTCTCTCCATTCTCTCCCTCTCTCTCCATTCTCTCTCTTTTTTGTCTCTCACTCCATTCTCTCACTCCATTCTCTCTCTCCATTATCTCCCTCTCTCTCCATTCTCTCTCTCCATTCTCGCTCTCCGTTCTCTGTCTCCATTTTTTCTCTTCATTCTCTCCATCTCTCTCTACTCTCGCTCTCTCTCCATTCTCTCCCTCTCTCTCCATTCTCTCTCTCTCTCTCCATTCTCTCTCTCTCCATTCCTCTCTCTGTCTCTACATTCTCTCCCTCTCTCTCCATTCTCTCTCTCCATTCTCTCTGTCTCTCCATTCTCTCTCTCTCTCTCCATTCTCTCTCTCCCCATTCTCTCCCTCTCTCTCCATTCTCTCTCTCTCTCCATTCTCTTTCTCTCCATTCTCTCTCCATTCTCTCTCTCCATTCTCTCTCTGTCTCTACATTCTCTCCCTCTCTCTCCATTCTCTCTCTCCATTCTCTCTGTCTCTCCATTCTCTCTCTCTCTCTCCATTCTCTCTCTCTCTCTCCATTCTCTTCCTCTCTCTCTCCATTCTCTCCCTCTCTCTCCATTCTCTATCTGTCTCTCAATTCTCTCTCCATTCTCTCTCTCTCTCCTTTCTCTCTCTGTCTCTCCATTCTCTCTCTCTCTCTCCATTCTCTCTCTCTCCATTCTCTCTCTGTCTCCCCATTCTCTCTCTGTCTCTCCATTCTCTCTCTATCTCCATTCTCTCCCTCTCTCTCCATTCTCTCTCTCCCTCTCTCTCCAATTTAAATTTTAATTTTAATAAATACATTTTAAGGGCTTTATTGGCATGGGAAACATATGTTAACATTGCCAAAGCAAGTGAAGTAGATAGTAAACACATTTGTTTTACAGTAAATATTACACTCAGAAATTCCAAAAGAATAAAGACATTTCAAATGTTATATTATGTATATATACAGTGTTTTAACAATGTGCAAATAGTTAAAGTACAAATGGGAAAATAAATAAACATAAATATGGGTTGTATTTACAATGGTGTAACTGGAGAATCCAGTGGGTTCTGGTGGTCTATAACAGTTGATTCTAAGATTTGTATTTTATCATTATATGTTTTTGCTGTAAGTTCTTTGTTATAGGGCCAAAACGATTGAATAAGTGGTTTATCCATGCATATCTGTTTTGGATAGATAACTCTTTGTGTTGTTTGCTTTCGGTTACTGGTCCAACGCTCTAACCACTAGGCTACCTGCCACCCCAAATGCATTGTATATCTGTATTGTTTTAGTGATTCACCATAGTGTTGTCTCTGTGTGCTAAAGCTGGTATTAGTGGCAGCATGGAAACAGCAATACAAAAAGACACTGCATTACAAGAGCTTTAGTCCAATGGGTTTGGGAAGTTACATTGTTTTACAGCACGGATATATGCTATGTTATAAAAGGGGGAATCCATATATAATTATTGATTCTTTATGAGCTATTGATTCTGTCTTACCCAATTAGAACCCAGAAGCATAGGTTAGCAATGTCAATCAAAATATTCAGATGTATTCCTCTTTCATTTTGAGTAATAAATTTTAGTAATTTAGCAGACGCTCTTATCTTGAGTGACTTACAGTAAGTGCATTCATCTTAAGATCTTTGACTTTTGAATGCCTCACCGGGGTGCCGTGCCGTCGGCAACGTAGACCGGGAACTGTTTGGGTGTTAGGACCTAGTTTAACAATTAGGCATCCATCTGTGAGTAACTCTGGTCTGTAATCACTCATTCACTCAGGACTCATTCATTCAGCACTCATTCATTCAGGACTGTACATACATATTCATGTACAGTTTTTATATCATATCTCGTACAATATTGTAAGTAATACTTGGACTGAACTTACTTAAGTAGTCATTCACTCAGGACTGCATATTAGTATCCTGTCAGTTGTATCTTGAATGTATATTGAATGTGCAATACGTGCATTTATCTGTAATTAAACCCTGCACTAAGGACTGTATTTTAAGGGAATTATTATTATTACACTAAATTATATCATACGCACATTTAGCTATTTAAGTATCTCTTCCTGTCATTTACATGTACAGTTAATGTAAACATGCAAATATTCACTTACCTGTACATTTAACTGTACATTTACCTGTACAGTTAATTTAACCATGCAAATATTCACTTACCTGTTCATTTAACCAGACTGTATAATAATTAAACTATTATTACCCTCACTTATATCATACGCACATTTAGCTATTTAAGTATTTCTCTGCCATCGACCCGTATAGTATAGTTAACCATGCAAATATTCCTTATTTATCTATATCAACTAGCAATATTTTTGTAATTTCTTTCACCTAACACTCTACATCAATGTATAGTGTACATATTCAGCCATTCACCTTACTACGCAATGCCTTTTTATAGATTTTTGCACTCCAGACTTCTTGTATTTTTATACTTTTTCATTCTGCCGCACTATGTATCATATATCGTTTATCTGTCTTTTGTGTATTTTCATTCTGGCATTTTGCACCTGCCCTGTGTTTTTTCGTAGCTGCTTGACGAAGATAATACCTTTGATGATACAGCGGTAGAAATACAAGGTTATAACATTTACAGAAAAGGTAGAAATGCCAATGGTGTTGATGACACAGGCGGGAACCCAGCCAACAGCGAAGCTCCACGGATGTTGTAGAGCATGAACCTGCAGGAGTGAGTCAATGCTTTGATGTTTGCAGAGAACGACAGGGTGTGTTCCAGGGTAACAAGATTCTTTGCACTCTGGGCGACAGGCCTTCCCTGGGAGGATGAGCAGCTCCATTTTGTCGAAGGGATGAGTTCACGAGGGAAGTGAGGAATGGAGGAAGGTCTCCAAAGATGGAGGGGATGGAGTCGAACGGGCAGGTTGTCAGGTGGCCGGACCTCACTAGTTGCAGGATTTCATCCGGAGAGAGAGATGAGAAAGACACCAATGTATAGGATAGTTCTGTGTGAGTGAGATTAGTGGACTCAATAGGCTGAGTGAATGAGGAGCGGATGTCGTCAACCTTCTTTTCAAATTGGTTGACAACTTCGTCTGGAAATAGGGAGGAGGGAGGGGGTGGAAGATTAAGGAGGGAGGAGAAGGTGGAAAGTAGTTTCCTAGGTGAAATGTAGAGCAACAGAAAGCAGGGGATACAGAGGAAAAGAAGGTAGAGAGGAGGGAGTTTAAGGATGATAGGTCCTCTGGAAGTTTAGTATTCGTTCGTTTTCGCTCAGCTGCCCATAGCCCTGTTCTGTAAGCTCACAATGAGTCACTCAGCCAGGGAGCAAGAGGGGAGGGTGGAATTGGCCAGGAAAGGAAAGGGGACACTGAGTCATAGGATGCGGAAAGGGAGTAGTGTCGAAGAGGCAGAATCAGGGGACAGGAGGAAGAAGGATTTAGCAGAAGGGAGTGTCAGGCTCTGGCCATAGAGAAGCTTTGCTTCTCTATATTTCTATGGTCAGAGTCTGGCAGATCTATTATTTCTACGTCTGTGTGGTGTTGTGTGTGGGATCCCTAATTAGAGGCAGCTGCTAGGCATTACCTCTAATTAGGGATCTTACTTATATGTCTGTGTTCCACTCCGTTGGGGTGGTTCATTGTTGTATATTGTCTCGTGTTCGTGCTACGTGTGTTCCTTTCATTATATATCGTGTATTTGTATAGTTCGTCAGTTCATTTAATAAATATGTCGAACTATCGATACGCTGCGCCTTGGTCTCTCTACACACCCGAACGTGACAGAATGAACCACCACCCGACCAAGCAGCGTTATACGGGAGCAACGGAGAGGAAGAAAGGAAGACAGCGGCGTTATAGAGGTAATGGAGCCCGTAGTCAACCCCAGGAAAATTTCGGGGGGGGGCTATGGGGATGGTCTGGCAAGGAGGACGCGCCAGTACCACTCTCCATGTGGGATACACTGTGCCCTAAATATAAATGGGGGGCACAAAGTGTAGAAGAAAAGGAGTATTTGGAGAGACAATTTGGAGATGTTCTGGAGGAAATGTGGGAGATAGAGGAGGAAGTTGAAAGGGAAATGTCGGAATGGAATAATCCGTGTCCAGTCGTCTACTCCACTCCCGTGAAAGAGCAGTCCGCTTTACCGGTGCCCAGTCGGGGTCCGGCCGTCTGCTCTACTCCAGTGCCAGAGCAGTCCGCTCCACCGGTGCCCAGTCTGGGTCCGGCCGTCTGCTATACTCCAGTGCGCGTCTCCAGTCAGGTACGTCCTGTGCCTGCTCCCCGCACTAGCCCTGAGGTGCGTGTTATTAGTCCTGTGCCACATGTGCCGACTCCACGCACCAGGCTTCCAGTGCGCGTCTCCAGTCAGGTACGTCCTGTGCCTGCTCCCCGCACTAGCCCTGAGGTGCGTGTTATTAGTCCTGTGCCACATGTGCCGACTCCACGCACCAGGCTTCCAGTGCGCGTCTCTAGTCCGGTACGTCCCGTGCCGACTCCCCGCACTCGACCTCCAGTGCATGTGCCCAGCCAGGTTCCTCCAGTGCCGGCTCCACGCACCAGGCCTCCAGTGCGCCTCTCCAATCCGGTACGTCCCGTGCCGACTCCCCGCACTCGACCTCCAGTGAGTGTGCCCAGCCAGGTTCCTCCAGTGCCGGCTCCACGCACCAGGCCTCCAGTGCGCCTCTCCAGTCCGGTACGTCCCGTGCCGATTCCCCGCACTCGACCTCCAGTGCGTGTGCCCAGCCAGGTTCCTCCAGTGCCGGCTCCACGCACCAGGCCTCCAGTGCGCCTCTCCAGTCCGGTACGTCCCGTGCCGACTCCCCGCACTCGACCTCCAGTGCGTGTGCCCAGCCAGGTACCTCCAGTGCCGGCTCCACGCACCAGACCGTCGGTGCGCCTCATCAGCCCGGAGCCTCCCGTGACGCTCGACAGCCCGGAGCCTCCCGTGACGCTCGACAGCCCGGAGCCTCCCGTGACGCTCGACAGCCCGGAGCCTCCCGTGACGCTCGACAGCCCGGAGCCTCCCGTGACGCTCGACAGCCCGGAGCCTCCCGTGACGCTCGACAGCCCGAAGCCTCCCGTGACGATTGAAAGGCCGGAGTCGCCTGCCACACCGGTGCTCAGTCCTGGCCCGGTTATTTGCCCCGCTCCATGGCCTGAACTTTTTTCCCCACCATTGTTGTTTCCAGGACCGGTGGGTTGCCCCTTTATATGGCCGGAGTCGCCTGCCACACCGGTGCCCAGTCCTGGCCCGGTTATTTGCCCCGCTCCATGGCCTGAGCCTTTTGCCCCACCATGGTCATTTCCAGGACCGGTGGGTTGCCCCTTTAAATGGCCTGAATCGCCAGCCACACCGGGGCCCAGTCCGGGCCCAGTAGAAATAAGGAGGAAGACATCCACTTCGCCGGGGCCGGAACCGCCACCGGCGATGGTTAATGTTTGATGTTTTTCCCTCCCTGACCCTTCCCTCATAATTTTGTGTTTGTTTTTCTTGCGGCCGGGAGTCCGCGCATTTGGGGGGGGTACTGTCAGGCTCTGGCCATAGAGAAGCTTTGCTTCTCTATATTTCTATGGTCAGAGTCTGGCAGATCTATTATTTCTACGTCTGTGTGGTGTTGTGTGTGGGATCCCTAATTAGAGGCAGCTGCTAGGCATTACCTCTAATTAGGGATCTTACTTATATGTCTGTGTTCCACTCCGTTGGGGTGGTTCATTGTTGTATATTGTCTCGTGTTCGTGCTACGTGTGTTCCTTTCATTATATATCGTATTTGTTATATTTGTATAGTTCGTCAGTTCATTTAATAAATATGTCGAACTATCGATACGCTGCGCCTTGGTCTCTCTACACACCCGAACGTGACAGGGAGGGATGATAGGATAGATGAGGAGACAGTAGTGGGAGAGAGAGAGCAAAGATTGTGATGGCGCATGACCATCTGGGTGTGGAATGAGTGGCTAGGTTTGAAGGAGAGAGAGACAGAAAAGGAAATAAAGTAGTGATCAGAGACCTGTAGGGGGGAGTTGTGGTGAGATTAGGCAAACAGCCTCTAGTAAAGATGAGGTCAAGCGTATTATCTGCCTTGTGAGTGGGAAGGAACTGGGAAAGGGTGAGGTCAAAAGAAGGAAAGAAAGAGTTTGAAAGAAAATGAAGGCAGACGTCGGGAGGTTGAAATCGACAAGCACGAAGAGCGGTGAGCCATCATCAGGAAATTAGCTTATCAAGATGTCAGGCTCATTAAGGAACTCTAAGGGCACCTGGTGGGCAGTAGATGTACAACAATGTTAAGCCTGAGTGGACAATAACAACATGGAATTCAAATGAGGAGATGGACAGTTGAGTGAGGGAGAAAAGAGAAAATCTCCACTTGGAGAAATGAGTAGCCCTGTGCCACCACCGCGATGACTAGATGCTCTCTGACTGTGATAGTATACGTAGTCAGATGAAGAGAGAGCAGCTGGAGTAGCAGTGTTCTCTGGGGTGATCCATATCTCCATCAGGGCCAATAAGTCAAGGGACTGAAGGGCAGCATAGGCTGAGATGAACTCTGCGTTCTTGACTGCAGATCGGCAGTTCCAAACACTTCCAGAGAACAGGAATTCCACAAGGGTTGTGTGCGCAGGGTACACTCATTTAGAAAGGTTGCAGCCAAGGGGTGGGATGTGTCTGTAAAGCCTACATGGAGAGGAGCAAACAGTTATAGATTTTTTTTTTACAAAAAACACAAAGCTACAAGAGCAAAATGAGATCATCTGAAAATATCTAGGTAAGATACTCAAGTGAGAGAGTGGTGTAGCCTTCCTCTCATAACACCACAGAACAACTCAGCAGAACCATCTTAGTTTTGCAACGAGACCACCGCTGACACGACCGCCACTGGCACAGCCACCACTGAGAAAACAGGAGAGACTGAAGTACTAACACTAATTGCTAATTGCCTTGTAGAGATGAAGAGCAAAATTCAGTTGGTCGTACAGTAACCGAAAAAAGTTGGGAATCACTGCTACTTATGCATTTATCGCCCGACTTTAAACTTGATCATATTAATGTCTAATCCAAAATGATTAGCATACATTTATCATCTTTCTACCCACATACTGTATACATGGGATCCCATTAATGGGGAACTGGATATACAGCCTCCCTGATGATGGTAGGGAAGCCTGAGTTATGTTGAGTTATTTTCAACACACACGCACATACTGTATACGCACGTGTACGTGCTCCCGAGGTAGCGTGGATAGAAAGTAATTACATTGGCCCTCCCGAGAAGCTACTTCCACAATCCTCCAGGAAAGCACAAATTAAAAAATGTGAGATTCATTTTGTTGGAATTTAATCTAATCTAATTGCTCTGTAAAATCTAAAAGACAGCCTCATTCTAAAAAGGTCAGCCAGAGCAATACAAAGGTTACAGTTGCGTTAAAGTTTGCCTATGCTTTTATATTAATTGGCTTCACATCGAACTTGTCAATCAAAAATTGTCCTTCAAGCACTTAAAATGACTATGGACAGAATCTGAACATGAGAAGCATACAGTGGGGAGAACAAGTATTTGATACACTGCCGATTTTGCAGGTTTTCCTACATACAAAGCATGTAGAGGTCTGTAATTTTTATCATAGGTACACTTCAACTGTAAGAGACGGAATCTAAAACAAAATTAGATTCCGTCTAATTTGGTTTTAAAATTGATTTTTTAATAATTAATTTGCATTTTATTGCATGACATAAGTATTTGATCACCTACCAACCAGTAAGAATTCTTAGTTTTTCTTTAAGAAGCCCTCCTGTTCTCCACTCATTACCTGTATTAACTGCACCTGTTTGAACTCCTTACCTGTATAAAAGACACCTGTCCACACACTCAATCAAACAGACTCCAACCTCTCCACAATAGCCAAGGCCAGAGAGCTGTGTAAGGACATCAGGGATAAAATTGTAGACCTGCACAAGGCTGGGATGGGCTACAGGACAATAGGCAAGCAGCTTGGTGAGAAGGCAACAACTGTTGCTGCAATTATTAGATAATAGAAGAAGTTCAAGATGACGGTCAATCTCCCTCGGTCTGGGGCACCATGCAAGATCTCACCTTGTGGGGCATCAATGATCATGAGGAAGGTGAGGGATCAGCCCAGAACTACACGGCAGGACCTGGTCAATGACCTGAAGAGAGCTGGGACCACAGTCTCAAAGAAAACCATTAGTAACACACTACGCCGTCATGGATTAAAATCCTGCAGCGCACGCAAGGTCCCCTTGCTCAAGCCAGCGCATGTCCAGGCCCGTCTGAAGTTTGCCAATGACCATCTGGATGATCCAGAGGAAGAATGGGAGAAGGTCATGTGGTCTGATGAGACAAAAATAGAGCTTTTTGGTCTAAACTCCACTCGCCGTGTTCGGAGGAAGAAGAAGGATGAGTACAACCCCAAGAACACCATCCCAACCGTGAAGCATGGAGGTGGAAACATCATTCTTTGGGGATGCTTTTCTGCAAAGGGGACAGGACGACTGCACCGTATTGAGGGGAGGATGGATGGGGCCATGTATCGCGAGATCTTGGCCAACAACCTCCTTCCCTCAGTAAGAGCATTGAAGATGGGTCGTGGCTGGGTCTTCCAGCATGACATCGACCCGAAACACACAGCCAGGGCAACTAAGGAGTGGCTCCGTAAGAAGCATCTCAAGGTCCTGGAGTGGCCTAGCCAGTCTCCAGACCTGAACCCAACAGAAAATCTTTGGAGGGAGCTGAAAGTCCGTATTGCCCAGCGACAGCCCCGAAACCTGAAGGATCTGCATGGAGGAGTGGGACAAAATCCCTGCTGCAGTGTGTGCAAACCTGGTCAAGAACTACAGGAAACGTATGATCTCTGTAATTGCAAACAAAGGTTTCTGTACCAAATATTAAGTTCTGCTTTTCTGATGTATCAAATACTTATGTCATGCAATAAAATGCAAATTAATTACTTAAAAATCATACAATGTGATTTTCTGGATTTTTGTTTTAGATTCCGTCACTCACAGTTGAAGAGTACCTATGATAAAAATTACAAACTTCTACATGCTTTGTAAGTGGGAAAACCTGCAAAATCGGCAGTGTATCAAATACTTGTTCTCCCCACTGTATGTGAAACTCATCCTACATATATTGATGTCAATGGAAGATTTGCAAGAAAAATCAAGGTTAGAATTACTAATTGATTTACATTGCACTTACGAAACAGACAGTTGACCAACCAAAGCCCTTATCATGACTAATCTAGTCAGGACATTCAAGATATCAATATTACATTGATCATCTCAAATTGGATTTGTGTGTTTGCAAAGCAAACCGGTACCGGTTTAAAAAATGTATAAAAGTATGGAAGTAGTTTTGAGCCAACAAAAAAAAGGGATAAAATATGTGTCAACAAATATAAATATTTCCTGAGCTTTCTTCTATTTTCAAGATATAGGACAGACACTTCAAAACCTTATTCTTTATTTTTTTTATTCTTTACTGTCTGTTTTACCATTAATTTGAATGTGTTATTCAATGCATTCTATGGACTAAAGCAGTAAAGGTCAAATTCTGTATTTTATTAAATCATTTTTAAATAGACACAGCCTCCCTGTGGATAGTATCTACAGGGGTCCTAAAATTATAAATCAAATAGCAAATGGTATGGCATGACAATTTGAAAACAATCCCGCCCCCAAAGTCTTAGACTTTGCCACCAGAGAATGCTGGCCTTGCCTTGATATTTGTTTTCAAAATACTCTGAATCCCTGAGTCAGGCAAACATTGAAATAGTTCCTTTAGAGAAAGACATTCTGAGTCTGAGACAGAATTCATCCATGTCTGGTTCTCAGACTTTTAAAGCCACCATCCTCTCTCTCTCTCTCTCTCTCTCTCTCTCTCTCTCTCTCTCTCTCTCTCTCTCTCTCTCTCTCTCTCTCTCTCTCTCTCTCTCTCTCTCTCTCTCTCTCTCTCTCTCTCTCTCTTTCTCTCGATAGAGAGAGAGAAAGAAAAGAGACAGAAAGAGAGAGAGAGAGAGACAGATGCCTCTCTCTTCTCTTCCCAGTGCCTGTGTCCTCGCTTGGGATGTTATGACACAAATAACAAAACACAGGAACAGATTGGGGCCCTCGGAGTGCTGCACACACACTGAGTACTGGAGCTATGGTAATTGCACAAACCCAGCTCTCCCTCCCTTCACAATCGCTTTGTTTCGGATGCATGCGTTGTCTAACTGTTGTTTCAGCTTTGTATGTGGTAATTTTTTAAATGTATTTAGTGTTGTGGCTGTGTGTAATAGACAGGGGTCTTGGGATGAAGTACATGTTGGTGGGGGGTCTCAGTGTGTGTGTGTGTGTGGGGAGGGGGGGGGGCTCAGTGTGTGCGTGTGTGGGGGTGGGGGGGGGGGGGGTGGGGGGGGGTGGGTGGGGGGCGGGACAACTGAAATAAAATGAGCAGAGAGGTTGGCAGTCGTTGGTAGTTCTGTCCTCTGACTTTCAGCCAACGAGGAGAATATAAATCAGATTGGTTCACTAATGAATCAGTTTAAACCAAGTTTTCAACCCCCACATTGTGCTAAAAACAGTTACAGTTTATTGAAGAAAATGTTGTTCCAGATTGGTTCACTAATGAATCAGTTTAAACCACGTTTTCAACCCCCACATTGTGCTAAAAACAGTTACAGTTTTTACTTTTTAAAAACGTTTTCTTCTTCGAAGGGGGTGGGGCGTCACCTACTGCCGATGTTCCCTTAAGCAAGGAACTTAACCCTCTAAACTGCTAATTGGGCACTGCAGCTACCCTCTGCTCCCGCCTCTCCAACCTAATGGATGTTTCTGCGTGTGAATGTGTGTTAATGTGTGTGTATGTGTGTATAAATGTACTAATAGAGGTTTATGAGCAGTTATTAGCTCTATTAACTCTTATGTTGTTTTGACCTGGATTTGGTCTGGAGAAGTCTGCATGCCAGTGCTAGACTATGTGGGCATTGCGTAAGATAAGGTGTATGGTCTGATACAGCACTGTGTCTCGTTAGACTCCAGTGTGGAGAGATGTCAACTGACAGGAGTCCCGGGGGATGTGTGTGTGTGTGTGTGTGTGTGTGTGTGTGTGTGTGTGTGTGTGTGTGTGTGTGTGTGTGTGTGTGTGTGTGTGTGTGTGTGTGTGTGTGTGTGTGTGTGTGTGTGTGTGTGTGTGTGTGTGTGTGTGTGTGTGTGTGTGTGTGTGTGTGTGTGTGTGTGTGTGTGTGTGTGTGGAAAGATTTGAGTAAAAGTAAAGATACCTTAATAGAAAATGACTCAGGTAAAAGTGACCCAGTAAAATACTACTTGGGTAAAAGTCTAAAAGTATTTGGGTTTTAAATATACTTAAGTATTAAAAGCAAATGTAATTGCTAAAATATAGTTGGGATGCCCAGGGATGTTCTCTTGATAAGTGCATGATTTTGACAATTTTCTGTCCTGCTAAGCATTCAAAATGTAATAAGTACTTTTGGATGTTAGGGAAAATGTATGGAGTTAAAAGTAAAAGTTGTCAAATATATGAATAGTAAAGTAAAGTACAGATACCCCAATAAAAGACTTAAGTAGTACTTTAAAGTGTCTTTACTTAAGTACTTTACACCACTGTGTGTGTGTGTGTGTGTGTGTGTGTGTGTGTGTGTGTGTGTGTGTGTGTGTGTGTGTGTGTGTGTGTTCTCTCTGTTATTTACGTGGCCAGTGTAGCTGAGGCCTACCATCCTAAATGCTCTCCTGCAGCCCCTTTCTCTGTGCATTAAGCTCAACCTCAGAAACCACCTCTGGGCTGGCGATGCAGAGGTTTGCTATGTCTGTGTGTCTAACCTAGAGCACGAGAGATTGGAGGGGGAGAAAGAATGGGAGGAAGAAAAGAGGTTAAAGGAGGAGAGAAAATGTGGGTTTTATTTTTATCTATGTAAATAGCCTAATGCATGTCATGATCTAACAACCCACCATTAATCATAAAGTTTCTTAAAATAACCCAAGCGTGTAAAGTACACAGAATCTGCTTACATTGTGCCATGTACATGCAGAGAGAAGAAGTGCAAAGCTTCTGAACATAACCCAAATGGAATGCGAGATAACTATAAAGCTTCACCACCTTACCTTTCTCTTCCTCCTCTTTCTCCACTCACTCCCTTCCCTTTTCCTCCTCTCCCTCGCATCCCTACTCACCTTCCTTTCCTCCCTCCTATTCCCTCTCTTCCTCCTCTTCCTCTCTTCCTCCTCTCTCCTCCTCTTCCTCTCTTCCAAGCAATTTGATTCACAATAGTTCTGCCCCCTTAACCCATGCATGTCTCCTGGTGACCTGCTGATCAGGTTGAGAAAGGCCATAGCAGAAAGGTCCGTATACATGTGGCTGCGTGTGGTGAGAATCAAGCATAGCTGATTTAGTACTGATTGCCAATCAAATGTCCTTTGTGTCCTTCAGTCAAGACAGAATCTCAGTTTTCCCTCCTGAGGTTCTTGGTTCTTCTAACCTCCCCCTGTAACCATAGACTGTGGCAGTCTACAGGGGATATTTGTGACAGGTTTAAGGAATAATCCACTCAAAAATGATACATACAGTCATGTAAAAAAGTAAGTACACCCCCTGGAAAGTTCTCCTTTTTTTTTTACATATTTGGACAGATGGATATGTAATCTTCATTTCAACACTATTGACAGATAAAGGTTACCCTAAATTGGGTAACCTTTATCTGTCAATAGTGTTGAAATGAAGATTACATATCAATCTGTCCAAATATGTAACAAATCACACACACAACAATAAACTGAAAATGTTATGCAATTAAAACAAAAATGCCTTTTCCATATGGCGAAAAAATTAGTACACCCCTACCTTTACCATCACATAAAATGGCTAAAATTAGAATTAGGTGTACCAGAACAAGTGCAAATGATTATAAAACATTAGAGAGAAACTTAAAAGATAAGAAAATTGGTCTGGTCTGGTCTTAACCATATCGGTGTGTGGCAAAAGTCAGTTGTGTCTTGATATTCTTTTTTGAGGCTTCTTCCTTCCTGACCTCCCATGTAGGCCAAGTTTGCGCAGTCTCTTTCTGACAATGTGCCCATGCACTTTGACATTGATTGTGGCTGTGTGAATACAGGCCCTGGTCTTTGGTTGGGTACAGGAATACTTTGTGACTGTGTGAATACAGGCCCTGGTCTTTGACTAGGTACAAGAATACTCTGTGACTGTGTGAATACAGGCCCTGGTCTTTGACTAGGTACAGGACAGGAATAATCTGTGACTGTGTGAATACAGGCCCTGGTCTTTGACTAGGTACAAGAATACTCTGTGACTGTGTGAATACAGGCCCTGGTCTTTGACTAGATACAGGAATACTCTGTGACTGTGTGAAACATGCCCTGGTGTGAGGGCTTGGTTGTGGTAAGGCCTCTTACTCCCACCAGGGGGAGTGGAAGGCACACAATCAAGTCCTCACACACTAACTGGGGAAATTAATGATCCCCAATCAGAGACAGCTGTCTGGAGTTGTCTCTGATTGGGGATAGTATTTAGGCCACACACACGTCCACCTGTGTGTGGATCATTGTTTGGTGTGTTTGCACTTGTCTGTGTTGTGTCTCAGCAAGTAAGTAACTTTTGCTTTATTAGTGTTTAGTTCATTCAGCTCTCCTTTTGTTTATTTTGTGCTTTGTGGGAACATCTCCAAAATAAATAAGGAATGACATTCCACCAGCGCTCAGTGTATCGTCCCATTTCCATGCAACGTGACACCTGGTCTTTGATTAGGTACAATAATACTATGTGAATGTGTGAATACAGGCCCTGGTCTTTGACTGGGTACAGGAATACTGGTGTAAGAGACTGAGTAGATGCTCCATGTTGGAGCTGGGTTCAAACCATTGACTCTTAATGTTAATGCACTCACTGTACTGTAAGTCACATTGGTTAAGATAGTATTATAATAACAGTAAGGGGTGTCAGGTAGCCTAGTGGTTAAGAGCGTTGGGCCAGTATCTAAAAGGTTACTGGTTTGAATCCCAGAGACAACTAGGTGAAGAACCTGTTGATGTACCCTTGAGCAAGGCACTGGATACGAACATCTGCTAAAATGTAGAAGAAGCTAACACCTGTAGAGTGTCCAGGATCAATCAAACAGGTAGAGGCGGCCACTGGTATTCTAGGCTGCATCTTTATATAGACACTCTGAGACTTTTTGTTATTATCACTGAAGGTAACCTAAACTACAGAACTGAATAAAAAGTAGAAGCCTAATTTACTGTATTAAAAAAATTACTGCAATTTTATATTTCCTCCAACCATCCCTCTCTGATCACTACACACATACAAGAAACCATGAAGTCAAATCAGCATGTGAGATGTACAGTGAGTTCTTAGTGGCCTCCTCCTGTGCGTTGAGGCCTCCTCCTGTACATTGAGTCCTCCTTCTGTGTGTTGAGTCCTCCTCCTGTGCGTTGAGGCCTCCTCCTGTGCGTTGAGGTCTCCTCCTGTGCGTTGAGGCCTCCTCCTGTGCGTTGCCCTAGGCACCAAGGCTGGATTTGACAGGGAGGTCCTGAGTTTATGCAGCATGGCATTGGGGTTGGCACACACCATTACACACAGCCCCCGAGTCCCTGCACGCAGGAGCATCACATTCACACAAACACACACATAGACACACACGGACACATACACACAGAGAAACAGAAACACGTGTACTCCGAGGCGCATAAACACAGACACACATGCTGATAGCTTCCTGCATGGCCAATGCATCCAATGAGTTAGCTTCCTGCATGGCCAATGCATCCAATGAGTTAGCTTCCTGCATGGCCAAAGCAGCCAATGAGTTAGCTGGTTGTCTCCCTCTCTTTTCCGAGCCTCATTGAGTCTGGAGGTTGGAGGCTCTCCATCAATTAAATGTCTATGGGAATAGTTCAGACCTCACTGGGTCCAATCTCTGAAAGCAAAACAGCAACAGATGGTGGAAGTGCCCCTGAATGCTCTCTCTCTCTCTCTCTTTTCTATCTTTCCTCTCTCTCTCTCTCTGTCTTTTCCTGCTGTAGCAAACTGTCTCAAATTAAGATCCTACATCTGTAGTACTGACATATGGAAGTAAGACACATTTTCTGTTTTCAGTATTTGCTGCCAGTATGACACACTCATGAGTACAGTGGCAGCCGCTGATTGGCTGAAGACCCGTGGTGCGGGAGTGGGGGTGGTGGTTGGAGTTGTCAACAAAGTTTCATGAAAGAAAGATGATGCAAAGTTTAAAATACAGGATCCAACTTGAAATAGTACTATATACACAATAACAACTGTAGCAGTGATGAATAAGTAAATGTCCATTGGGGTGGACATTGGCCATAGGGGGAACAGCAGTCAGACTAAATGACCAGTGAGCAAATCAGTTCTATTTGGTCAGCTCTTCTCACCCCTAAGACAAGCATAGAAAAAAAAGAATAGAATGAGAGACAGAGAGCACCAGGGCTGATAATCTGTGGGTAAAAAGACAGGACAAGGTACATATCAAGCTGGTGTAGTGTGCAAGTACTACTACTACTACTACTTACCTCACTACTTGTCTTCATTCAAACTCAGTGAGCTCTTGGAAGAATGGGGAAAGGTAGGGATTGAGAACAAACAGCTGGCTTCCTCTGGGCCACCTTGTCATGCACATGTTCCATCTTCAGGATTCATCATCTTGGGTTGATTTGAACCTACAGCATATATCCAATATACTGTAATTCATGAAATCCATTGAGGCATTGAATAAATACAAATAATACAGCTGGATACACCTACTTCAAACCCTAGCAAATGAATACAACATAGCTATAGCCTACACAATATTACAGATTATTTATACATTTTCCTTTCTAGCTGTGCCACCAAATGTTTGCGAACTACTGGTAAAGTGAACAGATTTAGCTAATACTGTAACATTATGGAACAATGTTTTTCAAATTAAACAAATGGTTAGCGGGAGAGGCAATATGGACAATTCTGGCCTACAAAACAATGATTTATGTCACGCAGATGAGAGCCAAGTGAACCGAATCACACAGGGTTGTGACAGCTAAGTAGGACACTGTCCCGGTGTTTTTGTCATTTATGCTCTCCCCATTGAGTATAATGTATTACGATGACATCTAGATGGCTACCAATATTAGTTATTTCTTGGGTAAGCTACTATCCTACTTGAAATACTATATAATCCTGGGAGGGGAAAATTCACCACGTTACTAGTTTCCACCGCCAACATGGTGTTAGGCTACAGTTGACCAGTGACGCTGCACCTTAGCAGGCACCTCTATACAATATGGTGCACTGGTCATTCGCATCAGCTTTAGCGGCTCGCGTGTACGGCCCACAACGCAGTTCATGTGTAAAATGCGGCATGTCAATCCGTAAAAATATGGGTCATCTTTTGAACTGCTAGAAACAAGCCGTTTTCTCTATAGTGGAAACATAACAGTCATGAATCTGTGCTCAGTGTATTCTCTGGCACACAGAGACTGCGATACAGCCTATAATCTTTCGGTGAGAAGATACACTGCCATTCAAAAGTTTGGGGTCACTTAGAAATGTCCTTGTTTTTCAATGAAAAGCACATTTAAAATAACATAACATTTATCAGAAATACAGTGTAGACATTGTTAATGTCGTAATTGACTATTGTAGCTGGAAACGGCAGATTTTTTATGGAATATCTACATAGGCGTACAGAGGCCCATTATCAGCAACTATCACTCCTGTGTTCCAATGGCACGTTGTGTTAGCTAATCCAATTTGATCATTTTAGAAAATCCTTTTGCAATTATGTTAGCACAGCTGTTGTGCTGATTAAAGAAGCAATAAAACTGGCCTTCTTTAGGCTAGTTGAGTATCTGGAGCTTCAGCATTTGTGGGTTCGATTACAGGCTCAAGATGGCCGGAAACAAATAACTTTCTTCTAAAACTCGTCAGTCTATTCTTGAAATTAAGGCTATTCTATGCGAGAAATTGCCAAGAAACTGAAGATCTCATACAACTCTGTGTACTACTCCCTTCACAGAGCAGGGCAAACTGGCTCTAACCAGAATAGAAAGAGGAGTGGGAGGCCCCAGTGCACAGCTTAGCAAGAGGACAAGTACATTAGAGTGTCTTGTTTGAGAAGCAGACGCCTCACAATTCCTCAACTGGTAGCTTCATGAAATAGTCAACAGTGAAGAGGCAAGGGGCTTTGCCTCAGCAACTTGGCTTCTCAGTATTCAGTTCACATACCACATCTCTCTCTGATCAAAGGGAAGATACAGAACCGGTTTTCTCCTTTTTATACCTTTTTCAAACCTTATTGTATACACCGTGATACCTTTTTCAAACCTTATTGTATACACCGTGATACCTTTTTCAAACCTTATTGTATACACCTTTATACCTTTTTCAAACCTTATTGTACTGTATACACTTTTATACATGTTTACATATCGTTGTACCTTAATTCATAATTATTGAATAACTATTTTATTCCTTTTTATACCGATATCTACTGCAGTGATACAGCCTGTTTGAAACAGACGAACGCTGTACATACTATCGTTCAGTCTGGTCGAACCAGGCTAGCTCTGATGCAGTGCTGTAAATCATCAACCGCTGTTTTCCATCATGATAAACACTCAACACTGACATCAGCGATGTTTGGATGGTGTTAATTGCTTGACTACAAGATATAATTTTGAAAATTGAGAGGGTACCGCAATTTAGTCATTAGCATTCCATCACAATAATTATCTTGTTAGTCGTATAATCAAGATATTGACCCTGTTCTCTCAATTCAACAGTGGCTTGACAGCAGCTATGGTTGAAGAACATAACAGTATGCCTGCTCTAGACCTAGCTGCTGTTGTTATCCAACCCACAATACTGTATGTAGTCTTCCCTTTATGTTTCTGTTACGTTGGCTTGCTATTACTCTTTTATGTGTTAATACCCTATAGATCCTTTTAATGTATTATAATTCCTAATTCTATGGTTATTACATTGTCATAATGATAGCTGGCTTATCAAGTCAACCTGATAACACACAAACAAAACGTTCTATTCCACAAAATATGTATGAGTGTCCTAAATTATATGTCCAATGTGACTGTTTTTATCTCAATATCAAATAATTTCTGGGTAACAATAAAGTACCTTACTGTGATTGTTTTCAATCAAAATGGACAAAAATAATTTAAAAAAATAGCTTCTTAGCAAAGAGGAATGTCTCAAGCTAGAATTTTGCTAGGACTGCCTGGTAGTCTGAGTCGGGAGGGGAAACTGAAAACTAGCTGTTATTGGCAGCGAGGTTTTGGAACTCTCTTTCTTATTGGTCGATTAACTAATTTACCTCCTGGTGATGTCACCAGACAGGCCAAAACCCCATACCACATGAAATGTCAGCTGGTCTTTTCAAAAAAGCTCTTAAACTAAAAGGGCATTATTATTCCAACCTCATAGTGTGGAAAATACAGTATATAAAAAATAGGAAAACCATGCTATTGACTGCACGGGGCCTTTAAGTCCTTGGCTAACACCAGAACAATGCTGATACTCTTCCTATTTGGCATAGGTGTTCTTCCCACAACTAAGGATGGATAAGTACAAAGATACGACACGGCCAGCAGTAAGACTGAGGAGTTGTGCCATTTTTATATTTTTAACCAGGCAAGTCAGTTAAGAACAAATTCTTATTTACCATGATGGCCTACCCTGGCCTCCCCTAAGCCGGACAACGCTGGACCAATTGTGCACCACCCTATGGGACTCCCGATCACGGTCGGTTGTGATACAGCCCGGGATCGAACCAGGGTCTGCAGTGACACCTCTAGCACTGACATGCAGTGCCTTAGACCTCTGCGCCAGTCGGGAGCCCATTTAGCATAATTAGCAATAGAAAGATGATTGCACAATATACACATACTTCCTCTCATATGCTATTCTCACATGCTATTCTACCATAAGTAGTCTTTGTTCACATGAGTGTGTCCTACCATACCATGTGATCTACAGTACATGGTATACAGTAACAGTCTAACCATACCGTATGATCTACAGTGAAAGCTGAAGCTCCATTCACTGATTCCACTGATACATTAAAAATACACATGTATACAGAGTGATGGATTATTCATGTAACACACACACACACACGTCTGCTCTGGGGCAATCGGTAGGAGAAAATGTCATGTTGAATTGCGGAGAGATGACACATGCATTTCCTTGGCAGATGGTGACTGCAACTGGCAATCTGGCCAAGACAGTATATTCACTTAATGTGGAGTATTCTCACACAGGGGGACTAGATTCAGCCAAACAGATCATATATTTCTCCAAACCCGTTTTTATAAGTTCAGTACATTGCGAGGGACTTTTGCTCCTATAGAAGCTGAAAGGAAAAAGTCCTGTAAGTCTTATCCCTGTCATTGATGTCGCCTTGTCTTGTAGCTCCAGATAGACAATGGAGAGGAGGGGTGTTGATAGGAGGATGTCCCGTAGGTATGTCCCATAGGCATGTCCCGTAGGTATGTCCCGTAAGACAGTGCCATTCAGTTTATTCCAAATCTCAGAGGGGTGTCGCTGGCTAGGTAGCAAGAGGACTGGTCTCCAACACAACACAGATTACTATAGTTACTACAACGGCCAATGCCCTGCACACCGCAGCAATTTGACTACACCCTCATGGGTACCTCCAATATGGCAACCAGCCGGCTGGACTGTCACAGAAAATTGAATAGCTTGAATAGGGATACTCCGGTCTAGCGGTTCTATTTCTATGGCCAAACAGGAATCTTGATACAAGGTTAATCTGTGGGATAACCCTGCTGCTGCCAGTCTGTCAAGCTTTACACATAGGGTAGAGTCTTCTAGCTGTAGGGGGAATGCATATCAACCATCACGAAAGGACGGTTCACACACACACACACACACACACACACATCACAGGAGGCTGCTGTGGGGAGGACATCTCATAATAACGGCTGGAACGGAGCGAATGGAATAGCATCAAACACATGGAATCTAAACTCTCAGTCTCACACTGCAGAATTAGACGTTCATCCACATTCTCCAAACGTCAAAGTGTTTTTGTCGCTCCATTTCTCCAAATGTCAGATTTTTAAGTTAAGGGTTCATTTTAGGCACTCAATCCGAATGGTTAAGGTGAGAAGAAAAAAAACAGTGTCCACAACTGAGATTGAACACACAACCTTCTCATCCAGAGTTATGGGAGCACATCCATCCACCACCCCCATCCCAAAATAAACCACCAAAACCCAAGCCTAATTGATTGTAATAGTGCTCACTGTATATTTTCTGGGGATCCTGTTCAATGGTCATTTCCATTGTTGATAGTATGAGATTTCTCTGGATTCTTTTGAGATTGTGTAGACTAAGGTAGCTAGTTGACAGGTCAGGTTTGATGTGACCCATGGTACAACCTGTCACGTCTCCTACAGCATATTCTTCCTATTCTATTCTATCTCAGTGTGTCCGTGGAGAACAGTCTTTGGTCCTTGGAGTGTAGATGAGGAAGAGGGAACAGCATGAGAAAGGATGGAACATTACCTCCTCTCCTCACCCTTGGATGGTCTAGGGAGTGATGACAGACAGAGGCAGGTGCCCTGCTCAGAGCTCCTGCCACAGATTGGCAGGGATGTAACAACCCAACACCCTCACTCATACATCTCTATGATATGAGGGTCACTATCTGGCAGTTTGGCTAGGCTGTAGCTACCCAACACCCCCACAGATATGTGAGTAAAATCCATATGTGCTATCTGTGTTACAGACTACACCAGGGATGAAAAAACTATTTTCAGTCAATAATAAATGTGATTTTTTTCATGTCTCTCTCTTTGCCTATAAAGCCCATCACCACCGATCCAGACAAACACAGCAAAACACTTTCTCTCTCTCCCTCTCTCCCTCTCCTTCTCCCTCACCCTCTCCTCTAAAAAGTTCAGTCACTTCGTGTTCTATTAGCCAGTCAGACAAGGCCCAGCCCTGATAGGTTAGGACAGCTTGGTGTTGGTGAAGAGGCAACCCAGCAGCATGTCTTCTACACAATCACCAGACAACACTGCCAGGGTGAGAGTTTCTCTCTCTGCCTCTCTCTCTCTGCCTCTCTCTCTGTCTATATATATATATATATATATATATATATATATATATATATATATATATATATATATATATCTTTCCCTCCCTCCCTCCCTCTCCCTCTCTCGCACTCCTCCTCTCTCTCGCCCTCTGCCTCACCCTCTGCCTCTCCCTCTGCCTCTCGTTCCCTCTTCCCCCCTCTCTACCCCTCTCCCTCACACCCCTCTCACTCTTTCTCTCTCTCTCTCTCTCTCTCTCTCTCTCTCTCTCTCTCTCTCTCTCTCTCTCTCTTTCTCTCTCTCTCTCTCTCTCCCTCCCCCTTTCCCTTTCCCTTTCCCTATCCCTTTCCCTCTTCCTCTCCTCACCCTCTCCCTCTCTCTTTCCCTCTCTCTCGGCCTCTCCCTCTCTCCCTCTTCTTCTCCCTCACCCTCTCCTCCACAAAGTTCAGTCCCTTCATGTTCTATTAGCCAGTCAGACAAGGCCCAGTCCTGATTGGTTAGGACAGTTTGGGACAGCTTGGCAACCCAGCAGCATGTCTTCTACACAATCACCAGACAACACTGCCAGGGTGTGAGTGTGTGTGTGTGTGTGTGTGTGTGTGTGTGTGTGTGTGTGTGTGTGTGTGTGTGTGTGTGTGTGTGTGTGTGTGTGTGTGTGTGTGTGTGTGTGTGTGTGTGTGTGTGTGTGTGTGTGTGTGTGTGTGTGTGTGTGTGTGTGTGTGTGTGTGTGTGTGTGTGTGTGTGTGTGTGTTCATGCATGCGTGCGTGCGTGCGTGTGTGTGTGTGTGTGTGTGTGTGTGTGTGGTAAAGAGGCAGCATGTCTTCTACACAGTCACCAGACAACACTGCCAGACTGAGTGTGTGTGTGTGTGTGTGTGTGTGTGTGTGTGTGTGTGTGTGTGTGTGTGTGTGTGTGTGTGTGTGTGTGTGTGTGCGTGGTAAAGAGGCAGCATGTCTTCTACACAGTCACCAGACATCAGAGCCAGGGTGAGAGTGTATGTGTGTGGTAAAGAGGCAGCATGTCTTCTACATAGTCACCAGACAACGCTGCCAAGGTGAAAGTTCAGGTGTCTTAACGCTCTTTCTCTTCCTCTGCCTGCCTCTGTTACAACATAAACCCTGTTTACCTCATTTCTACCAGCATGTCACATGGGCAACCAGAGGAAATAAAACTCTAGACCACCTTTACTCCACAAGCTCTTACTCGCACTCCATTTGGAAAATCTGACCATAATTCTATCCTCTTGATTCCTGCCTACAAGCAAAAACTAAACCAGGAAGTACCAGTGACTCGCTCAATATGGAAGTGGTCAGATGACGTGGATGCTACGCTACAGGAATATGACTGGAATATGTTCCAGTCATAGACTGGAATATGTTCCAGGAATCATCCAATGGCATTGAGGAGTATACCACCTCAGTCACCGGCTTCATCAATAAGTGCATCGACGACGTCGCCCCCCAGTGACCGTAAGTACATACCCCAACCAGAAGCCACGAATTACAGGCAACATACGCACTGAGCTAAAGGCTAGAGCAGCTGCTTTCAAGGAGCGGGACACAAATCCGGACGCTTATAAGAAATCCCTCTATGCCCTCAGATGAAGCATCAAACAGGCGAAGCGTTAAAACAGGACTAAGATGGAATCCTACTACACCGGCTCTGACGCTCGTCGGATGTGGCAGGGCTTGAAAAATATTACGGACTACAAAGAGAAACCCAGCCGTGAGCTGCCCAGTGACACAGGCCTACCAGACGAGCTAAATACCTTTTATGCTCGCTTCGAGGCAAGCATCACTGAAGCATCCATGAGAACACCAGTTGTTCTGGATGACTGTTTGATCCTGCTCTCTGTAGCTGATGTGAGCAAGACCTTTAAACAGGTCAATATTCACAAGGCCGCCGGGCCAGATGGATTACCAGGACCAGGACCAGAGCATGCGCGGACCAACTGGCACGTGTCTTCACTGACATTTTCAACCTCTTCCTGACCGAATTTGTAATACCTACACTACCGTTCAAAAGTTTGGGGTCACTTAGAAATGTCCTTGTTTTTTAAAGAAAAGCACAATTTTTGTCTATTAAAATGACATCAAATTGATCATAAATACAGTGCAGACATTGTTAATGGTGTAAATGACTATTGAAAATGGCAGATTTTTAATGGAATATCTAAATAGGCATACAGAGGCCCATTATCAGCAACCATCAGTCCTGTGTTCCAATGGCACGTTGTGTTAGCTAATCCAAGTTTATCATTTTAAAAGGATAATTGATCACTAGAAAACCCTTTTGCAATTATGTTAGTACAGCTGAAAACTGTTGTGCTGATTAAAGAAGCAATAAAACTGGCCTTCTTTAGATTAGTTGAGTATCTGGAGCATCAGCATTTGTGGGTTTGATTACAGGCTCAAAATGGCCATAAACAAATAACTTTCTTTTGAAACTCGGCAGTCTATTCTTGTTCTGAAAAATGAAATCTATTCCATGCGAGAAATTGCCAAGAAACTGAAGATCTCGTACAACGCTGTGTACTACTCCATTCACAGAACAGCGCAAACTGGCTCTAACCATAATAGAAAGAGGAGTGGGAGGCCCCGGTGCACAACTGAGCAACAAGACAAGTACATTAGAGTGCCTAGTTTGAGAAACAGACACCTCACAAGTCCTCAACTGGCAGCTTCATTAAATAGTACCCATAAAACACCAGTCTCAACGTCAACAGTGAAGAGGCGACTCCTGGATGCTGGCCTTTTAGGCAGAGTTGCAAAGAAAACGCCATATCTCAGACTGGCCAATAAAAATAGAAGATTAAAAGAACACAGACACTGGACAGAGGAAGATATGGCTTTTTTGTCTTTGCAACTGCCTAGAAGGCCAGCATCCCGGGAATCGTCTCTTCACTGTTGACATTGAAAAAAGCCATATCTTCCGTTGGCCCTTCTCCTCTCTATAGCATACCTGAGATATAACAATAACATGTTGTGACAGAATTTACATTTCCTGCATTCCCCTTTCTCACTCAGTAGATTTCCATACCCTCAGTTCTAATATGGTGACATGAATAAGAATATTTCATATTTCAAGGTTTGAAGTTAGTACCCAACAGTTACATTTACAATGGTGTTTGTTCTTCCATGGTTGCCCTTTTTTTGCGGCAAGAGGTCACAAATCATGCTGCTGTGATGGCATACTGTGGCATTTTACCCAATAGATATGGGAGTTTATCAAAATTGGATTTGTTTCCAAATTCTCTGTGGGTCTGTGTAATCTGAGGCAAATATGTGTCTCTAATATGGGCATACATTTGGCAGGAGGTTAGGAAGTGCAGCTCAGTTTCCACCTCATTTTGTGGGCTGTGTGCACATAGCCTGTCTTCTCTTATGAGCCAGGTCTACCTACAGCAGCCTTTTTCAATGGCAAGGCTATGCTCACTGAGTCTGTACATAGTGAAAGCTTTCCTTTACTTTGGGTCAGTCACAGTGGTCAGGTATTCTATCTTTAGGTATACTATCTTTAGGGCCAAATAGCATTTTGCTCTGTTAATTCTCTTTTTGTTTTCTCATGATTTGGTTGGGTCTAATTGTGTTTCTGTTCTGGGGCTTTGTGTTTGTGAACAGAGCCCCAGGACCAACTTGCTTAGGGGACTCTTCTCCAGGTTAATCTCTCTGTAGGTGATGGCTTTGTTAGGGAAGGTTCAGGAATTTAACAGTTTTTTTCTGGATTTTGATCATTAGCAGGTATTGGCCTAATTCTGCTCTACATGCATTATTTGGTGTTATATGTTGTATTTTTGCAGAATTCTACATGCAGAGTCTCAATTTGGTATGTGTCCCATTTTGTGAATTCTTGGTTGGTGAGTGGACCCCAGACCTCACAACCATAAAGGGCTCTAGGGCAACGGTGTCTAGATGGAATTTGTATTCGTGGTCCTGGCAACAGGACCTTTTTTGGAACACCATTATTTATGTCTTACTGAGATTTACTGTCAGGACCCAGGTCTGACAGAATCTGTGCATAATATTTAGGTGCTGCTTTAGGTCCTTCTTGGTTGGGGACAGAAGCACCAGATCATCAGCAAACAGTAGACATTTGATTTCAGATTCTAGTAGGGTGAGGCCGGGTGCTGCAGACTGTTCTAGTGCCCTCGCCAATTCGTTGATATATATGTTGAAGAGGGTGGGGCTTAAGCTGCATCCCTGTCTAACCCCACGGCCCTGTGGAATGAAATGTGTGTGTTTTTTGCCAATTTTTACCGCACACTTGTTGTTTGTGTATATGTTTTTCCCGCCAACACCACTTTCCATCAACTCGCACAGCAGACCCTCAAGCTTTTTTGAAATCAACAAAGCATGAGAAGACTTTGCCTTTGTTTTTGTTTGTTTGTCAATTTGGGTGTGCAGGGTGAATACGTGGTCTGTCGTACGGTAATTTGGTAAACAGCCAATTCGACATTTGCTCAGTATATTGTTTTCACTGAGGAAATGTACGAGTGTGCTGTTAATGATTTTCCCAAGGTTGCTGTTGATGTCACGGATCCCTCCGGTACTGTTGCTCATTCCGTGCACCAGTTCCGAAGGTCTAAGTCACCGGCCTCTAGGAGGAACTGTTTGATTACTCACACCTGGTACCCATTCCCCCATGATTAGTAATTGTATAAGTGTGCCCTTTGTTCACCATTGTCTTGTCGTTTATTGTTCCAACGTCTGTTGGGGTTGTTAGAACCTGTGCTGTGTTGTTTCGGCTTTCATGCTGCATGTATTGTGCAATTGTAATTACAGGTCTCGTCACAGGACTGTGAAACAAAACAAAAGAGCGAGGTAAACCTTGAATAAATACATGGGGCGATACCCGTAATGAATAGACGGTACGAGACCCAAAATAGCAAGTGCATAATATGACGTGGGACGAGACCTGTAATCACATTGGCACAATAAACGCAGCACGAAAGCCAAAATAACAAGCATGGGTACTCACAGGCCCAACGGACATTGGAACAATAATCGACAAGCCAATGGTAAAACAAAGGGCACAATTATACAAATACTAATCAAGGATGAATGTGTACCAGGTGTGCGTAATGACACAGTTCAGTCACACCTAAAGGCTGGTTACATAGACCTCCGGAACTGGTGCACGGAATGAGCAGCAGTACCGGAGGGATCTGTGACATCCACCCCCCCGACACGGGACAACACTAGCCTCGAAGTTGCGTCGTCGTGGGACGGACCAGTTGCAGCTGCCGAAGTTGTGTCGGGTGGACCAGTTGCAGCGGCGTCGGGCGGACTAGTTGCAGCTGCCGAAGTGGCGTTGGCATCGGACGGACCAGTTGCAGAGCCGTCGGGCATGGCCAGTTGCACCGGCTGAAGTTGCGCAGGAGTAAGAAAATAGTTTTTTTTATTTTCAACAATTACAACATGCCATGTAACGGCACGGTGACAAAGCCCAAAACAAACACGTATACAAAACATAGGGTTGAAACCCAAACAAAAGAGCGAGAAGTACTGTACCTCGAATAAATACACAGGCCCAAAATAGCTACACGGGACGAGACCCAAAATAGCCAACGCACAATCAAACACGGGACGAGACCCATAATTACAATTGCACAATACATTTGTCTCCACTTTTGTTGATTGGGGTGATCAGTCCTTGGTTCCAAATACTGGGGAAGAGGCCAGAGCTAAGGATGATAAAGAGCTTAAGACTAGCCAATTGGAATTTCCTGTCTGTATATTTGATCATTTCACTGAGGATACCATCAACACCACAGGCCTTTTTGGGTTGCAGGGTTTGTATTTTGTTGCAGGGTTTGTATTTTGTCCTGTAGTTCATTCAATGTATCTGGAGAATCCAGTGGGTTCTGGTGGTCTTTAATAGTTGATTCTAGGATTTGAATTTGATCATGTATATGTTTTTGCTGTTTTTTCTTTGTTATAGGGCCGAAAAGATTGGAGAAGTGGTTTACACATACATCTCCGTTTTGGATAGATAACTCTTCGTATTGTTGTTTGTTTTTCCCAAAAGTGGTCTCTCTCTCTCTCACTCTCAATCTCTCTCTCTCTCTCTTTCTCACTCACTCCCTCCCTCATCTCTCTTTCCCCTTCTACATTCTGGTGAGTTGTTGTTGTGTTTTACCAGCGCTGTTGTTGTGTTTTATTTAACACGTCCTGTTCTTACCCAGGCTCTCACTCACTCAAAGACATTGTGCTCTCATTCCAATTCAAAAAAATATCTTTATCACTGTTTTTCTTGTCTTGTTGCAGTGTATTTGTTTTTCTCTCTGTTCCTCTCAGAGACCTATCTAGTGTGAACTCTCATCACTTGGCAGTGAAAGTCTGCATCTCAAATGGCATCCTATTCCTTTTATAGCGAACTACTTTTTACTAAAGCTAATTGGGCTCTGGTCAAAAGTAGTACACTATAGGTAATAGGGTGCCATTTGGGAGGAAGATAAAAAAAAAAAAAAGAAGCCTTGGTTTTCATTTCATTCTGTTGCTCTGCTTTTGAATGAAATATTTTGACCCAGTCGCTGTCTTAGGGCTGTCCTTGGTTAGCTGCTGGGTGACATGACACTACTGCTCAACTAGGAGAGAATTGCTCTGGTAAATAGAGGTTGGGGAATAGTGTTCCTTGTATATTTTTGTATTTATTTTTTGGCTTGTTTGTTTGCTCTCAATCCACCTAATCTAACATGTCACCTTCTATGAGCAGGGAGAACACTAAAACGGTCCCTTGTGAGAAGGAACTTTACACTCACATGCTCACACACACACGCGCACACACACACAGTGTACACTCTTTTCTCTACTGGAAGAGGATGCATTCGGTTATGATTCCTCCTTGGTTGTTGATAAGAATAGGATAGCTCTCTTACATTCCCTGATAGATAGAGATTAAACGGTGAATAGATATGGTGTGACAGGGCAGAGACAGCCGCTCGTCTTCTGTGGCACCTCACACATCAATAAATAGGTGACTTGTCCCAGGCAAATGACAAAGCATTTATGCTAAACGTACAAGGTCTCAAAATCTCCATTGTGGATACTAGGCTATACTATAAAGGCGGATCTACTTATTTTTTCCCACTGCAAACACATTTCACATTAACAGTTTTACAATTTTATTCAGTCACACTCAGACTTGTATAGCACACTGAACGTTTAACCCCCTAAATTGTATAGCGTTAGGAGGCATCCTAAATGGCACCCTACTGCGTAAATGATTCACCACTTTTGATCAGGGCAGCCATTGAGACATATTTGTATGGAGAATGCAAAATGATTTACAACATCACAGACTCTCCCGTGTGAATATACAGTGGGGAGAACAAGTATTTGATACACTGCCGATTTTGCAGGTTTTCCCACTTACAAAGCATGTAGAAGTCTGTAATTTTTATCATAGGTACTCTTCAACTGTGAGTGACGGAATCTAAAACAAAAATCCAGAAAATCACATTGTATGATTTTTAAGTAATTAATTTGCATTTTATTGCATGACATAAGTATTTGATACATCAGAAAAGCAGAGCTTAATATTTGGTACAGAAACCTTTGTTTGCAGTTACAGAGATCATACGTTTCCTGTAGTTCTTGACCAGGTTTGCACACACTGCAGCAGGGATTTTGGCCCACTCCTCCATACAGACCTTCTCCAGATCCTTCAGGTTTCGGGGCTGTCGCTGGGCAATACGGACTTTCAGCTCCCTCCAAAGATTTTCTATTGGGTTCAGGTCTGGAGACTGGCTAGGCCACTCCAGGACCTTGAGATGCTTCTTACGGAGCCACTCCTTAGTTGCCCTGGCTGTGTGTTTCGGGTCGTTGTCATGCTGGAAGACCCAGCCACGACCCATCTTCAATGCTCTTACTGAGGGAAGGAGGTTGTTGGCCAAGATCTCGCGATACATGGCCCCATCCATCCTCCCCTCAATACGGTGCAGTCGTCCTGTCAACTTTGCAGAAAAGCAAAGGGGAGATTGACCAGCGACAGCCCCGAAACCTGAAGGATCTGGATGGAGGAGTGGGCCAAAATCCCTGCTGCAGTGTGTGCAAACCTGGTCAAGAACTACAGGAAACGTATGATCTCTGTAATTGCAAACAAGGGTTTCTCTACCAAATATTAAGTTCTGCTTTTCTGATGTATCAAATACTTATGTCATTCAATAAAATGCAAATTAATTACTTAAAAATCATACAATGTGATTTTCTGGATTTTTGTTTTAGATTCCGTCTCTCACAGTTGGAGTGTACCTATGATAAAAATTACAGACCTCTACATGCTTTGTAAGTAGGAAAGCCTGCAAAATCGGCAGTGTATCAAATACTTGTTCTCCCCACTGTATATATCAATATATATATAGAGAGAGAGAGAGAGAGAGAAGAGAACGATGAGACAAAGAGGAGATAAGACTCGCTGAGAGGAGTTTAGAATAAATTGATCGCCTCTCCTAGAAAGAAGAGGCAAAGTCTCAATCAGATATACAGCCATGGTGCTTTCTTCACGGCCGGCTACGAGCTTGCAGCTTGCATCAGCCCAGGCACTGCTAAGAGAGGGACACCGCTACTATCATTTATGTTTTCATTATATAGCCTTGGAGTATAACAAGTTAGGGTAGTAAAGGATGTGGATTGAGAATGGGCGCGATAAAAGTTAGGTACTGTAAATCAGGTTGGATTTGATATTCATCCTCATAGCAGGAAGGGAAAAATATATACTCTACTGTAGGATCACTATGCATTTCAGATTACAGTACAAGTGAATAACAATAGTTAAAAAAAACATCTCTCTGATTTTAATATGATATTTGTTCCACCCTCCTAATGCTGAGAGCCCTTTCTATATGTGTTTGATATGATGTTTGTTCCACCCTCCTAATGCTGAGAGCCCTTTCTATATGTGTTTGAAGTGGATCGACATATTCCTTCTTTGCCTTATAAAATAAAGGGCTAAAGGAAATCATTCAAAAGAGAGCTTTTACTCAAGGGTCACCATTTTAAAATGGAGAGCTCCAGGGTAGGCTCAACGTGCCATTTCTCTAGTCGGCCACGCCACAGCTCTGGATGCCCCGGGTAGCTAGCTGTCGTCGGCCCGACACACACACACTTTCACACACACTCACACACACAGACAGAAACACACACACATCCTCTCTCTTTCTTTGCCTCTCTCTGTGTCTCACATAGTCTCTGTGTCTTTCTCCCTCTCTCACTCACTCTCTGTGTCTCTCTCTATCTCTCTCTATCTCTCTCTATCGCTCTCTTCTCGGCTTTGCCTTTGTTCTTCTGTAAGGTGAATGTTACCTTGGAAGATATGAAAAGCAGCATGTGTAAAAAGGGGCCACGCTTTTAATAATGTCAGACTCTCCGGGAGGAACTTGGGTGAACTTTGTTCATGGCGCTACTCGGTTAATAATTTATGCTTACAGAATGTTGGTATGCAATACAATCAGATGACAAGTCTAGCACTCATCTTAATTATATCAGAACTCTTGTTTTTTCTGGTTGATAATGTTTATTTGGAAAGTGCAAATGTTATGTTCTTGTCAAAAATTAATCAGTTTTCAGAATCCCACCTAAAAACTAAGTTAAGCAAATGAATGTGTTTTGAGTCAAATATGATTTTTAGCACAAAACTCCAGCTTCTACTTCATGCAAGCCCTATACAAATCTATTCTCCTTCTGACTAGAGGTAACTAAAGTCCTGAGGGAACCCTGAGGGAGTGTTCCAGAATATTGCTGATTGTTCCAGAACTTCAGCAGTCACTAGTCTAGGAAATGACTTGTGATAGTTGTACAGTAGAAATGTTTGGCGCCGGGATGTATTTGGATTCAAGACTATTCCCGGATGATTGTGGCTGTTTTAGTTTACTGGTTTGTATCAACAGGGCCCTTCCCTCCCCTTCTCCTCTCCCCTCCACTCCTCCATCCCTTCCATCTCCATCCTTTCTGACCTCCCCCAGCCTAGTAGGCTGCTATCCGGACATTTTACATTTGATCTGCTTCCTTGCCCCTTCCTCCTCCATCCCTCCTCCATCCCCCAAAACAAGCGCATCTACTCACTACCACTCATGCTGTAAACACAGTCCAGTTGAAAGTGAATGGCACAGATCCCTATATGGCAATGGTCTATTTGCATATAGGCCTACAGCAGTTCTGGTTATGCCGCACCTGTCTGTGTAGTAAGTAAGTAAAGTATGTAAGTAAGTAAAATGTATTTATATAGCACATTTCACAGATGAAAATCACAAAGTGCTTCACAATAAAATGAAATACAATAACAAATCTTGAAATACAAGAATATTAAACAAAAATAGAAAACATAACAAACAATCATAAAAACCCCTCGACTACCTAAAAGCCTGCTTGAAGAGCAAAGTCTTCAGTTGCTTTTTAAAAGAATCAACAGAGTTCGCACAACGCAGAAGGGGAGGCAAAGCATTCCACAGCTTAGGAGCCACTGCCTGGAATGATTGGTCCCCTCTAATTTAAAAATGAGTGCGAGGAACAACTAATAGCCTCTGATCTAATGACCTGAGACTCCGGGTGGGAGTGTGAAGCTGTATCAAGTCAGTGATGTAAGTAGGCACTTGACCATGCAAGGCTCTGAAGGTAAGGCTCTAGTGTAGGGGCTGAGATTAATCCAGCAGAACAGAACAGAATCCTACTCCAATGTGTATATCAGACCGTATACCATGGGTATTACAAAACATGTATTTTTACTGCTCTAATTATGTTGGTAACCAGTTTATAATAGCAATAAGGCACCTCAGTGGTTTGTGGTATATGGCCAATATAGCACAACTAAGGGCTGTATCCAGGCACTCTGTGTTGCATTGGGCATAAGAACAGCCCTTAGCCAGGGTATATTGGCCATATACCACACCTCCTCAGGCCTTATTGCTTAAATAGAATACATCATTTAATACAAATATTAATAACATTCCACCCATGAGACAACTAGGTAATTTGACTGCAGGAAAGGGCTACAAACGTGACCTACCGCTTGAATGTCAATATCAGAATGGGCAGAATTTATGTTTGCGATCTCCAAGTGTAGCCAATGACATTACACCTTACTGAAATTTGACTTGAACCAACCAATTAGAATACATAAATATGAATACACATTTCTGCTGTGGCAAGTGGAAACATAACTAACCACGTTGCATTTGCAATACAGAGGCAAAAGTTTGATGAGCAGTCTGAATATACTGTAGGGAAAAAATCATTGCATCACTTTAGGGCAGGGTTCCCCAACTGGCGGGCTGAATTTTTTAAACTTTTGTTTTATTTTTATTGTTGGAAACAAAAGACTGTAAATCAGCTCCAAGTGATTTTAATTTAAGAATTTTGTTCCCAATTATTCCCATGCATAATAGAGAGACACATGATTGTACACAAATGTAAGCAAGGTTTGAAATGATTATATTTTAGTTAAACATATCTGTTTGGGCTTCTTGCGTCAATTTGCAGTAATGTTCCGGACACCCGACCATCCGTTTAACAAAAAAATCATCCTGCGGCTGAATCTAGTTGATGATCCCTGCTATAGGGTGAATCTCCTCTGGCAGAGAGCCACATATAATGTCTCAGGATGGCCTTTAGCGTCTGAGTCACACAAACACACACACACATACACACACAGGATGATAAATAACAGTGGCTCATGGTGTATATTTGAGATGCCTTCACTTGGAAAGGGGAGTTGTTATTGATCTTAGCTGGACTTTGATCAATTGATTGTATTTCAGGAGAATACACAGACTGTGGATTGTAGCGTAAAATATATCGTGGCTAGCCAGGTCATTCGGGTGGCTGTGATGTCAGAAGATAAAATTATACATGTAAGGCAGCAATCTTTTATGAGTGCCTTGCACACCGGGTGGTGTGTTGTTGTGGAATGGAATTTAATGCTGTCACGTTTGGTTTTTAAAATACAAATCAGCCGAGTCAGCGTTCGTGTTGAAAGTTGTTAAAAAAAATGCATTTTGTTTAAACAAGGTTGTTGTGTGAAAAACAAAACAAAGCGAGCATTACAGAATTAGACCATTTGCTCTTGATAGATGGTTTTGTTTAAAGGTTTAAACATTTCCAGCTAGGTGGTCTTTTTCCTTCAAAGTCTGTCTGCATGTAGGTGAATTCATCCTTGGTGGTAGGGACACAACCAACTCATCCTACTTAGGTAAATGCCACAGACAAGACCGGTTGGCATGGAAACCAAGGTGTGTGTGTGTGTGTGTGTGTGTGTGTGTGTGTGTGTGTGTGTGTGTGTGTGTGTGTGTGTGTGTGTGTGTGTGTGTGTGTGTGTGTGTGTGTGTGTGTGTGTGTGTGTGTGTGTGTGTGTGTGTGTGTGTGTGTGTGTGTGTGTGTGTGTGTGTGTGTGTGCGTGCCTCCCTCCTCTATCCCTGGAGGGTATGACATTTTAACACCTAGTACGGTGTGCTTGTGTTGCCATGACCCCCTATACTTGTTATGATAAAGGTCAAATGCAAAATGCAGAGCTTCACTTTCACTTCAAAAAGAGATTAGATTTAACATATACTGCAACTTATTTATGAAGATAGATCTGAAGTGCCTAATCTCAATAGCCCTGAAGGTTTTTTCACATACAGTATATGAAAAATATGTTTTTTATACCCACAAGTATTTAGGTGTATGTGTGTTTTTAACATGGTTGCCAGTACTGGCCTTGGAGTATTTTATGCAATATTTAAGTTGTTTGTGTTCCTCTATATTTTAAAGCAACTGCATGACAAATCTCTAAGTCGCATACTTATTTCTTGACTACCTTGATTCAGAGTCAGTCTGCAATTAGTGATCGAGGTCAGAGTCAGCCTTGGGTAGCTCAGTGCCCTTGGAGACCTTATAACAGAGTAAAGAAGGGAGCCAAGTGAAAAACTCACCTTATCTGCTAAACAACAGAAGCTCAGTTAATAGCGCAATGTCATGCGACTCAAGCAGAAACAAGCGGGAACAGTACACAGTTAGCGTCCCAAATGGCACCCTATTCCCTATATACTAGTAGTGCACCCCACCCTGGTCAAAAGTAGTACACTACTTAGGGAATAGGGTGCCATTTGGGACACACACACAGATTGCACCTTGGATAATAAACAGCAGGCTGCCAGTTGGCCAATCCACCGGCTATAGCGGCAAGTCTGGCAGGGCTAAATTGGACCAAGACAGATGCTGTCACTGAGCCCTGGCTGGCTGCATCCCCAACTCGCAATGTAATGGGGGCGTTCCAGGTCATCTTTCTTGCAGTCGTGCTGTGCAGGCAGAGTGGAATGTGCAACCAAAGCAACTGTAAACAACACAACCTGAGTTACTCTGACATGCAAGGATTCTCCTCATATCATATGGAGCATGATTTAATGAAGGGATTCTAAACTATTCCAGGAAGAAGAAGACCAGAAGAATAACAACTAATTCTCACAGTCTCACGTCAGAACGAGACGTTCTTCCATTTTTCTCAAACGTCAACTTTTGTCGTTTTTGCAAACGTCAAATTTTGAAGTGTTTAAGGATAAGTTTAGGCATTAACACAGAAATCGTAAGGTTAGGCATTAACTCCAAATGGTTAAGGTAAAGGTTAAGGTTTGGGATAGACTTAAAACAAAAATCGCAAAACCAACTTTATATTGCTGTATTCGAACTTGCAACCTATGGAATCAGAGAAAGACGCTTACACCCATCTACCATCCCCGTCCACAACACCCTAGCAAAACCAGAAACTACTTGAAGGTAACAGCACTCACTGTTGGCCGGTTTCCACTTTAGACGTCGAATACTGACTTGTAACATGGGTTACCTGGCTGGATCATAAACGGATCACTTCCAAACCATGGAAAACCCCACCCAGTTGATTACTTCAAAATGATGAAAGCTCTCCATGACACCAACCCTCTATTAATCTCTATGGATTCTCCTCACACGGGGGGCCATATCTCCACCCATGCATTATGGATGGAACCAAAACACATTCACCTCCTCTGGATCAAGTTGACACTTTCCATTTGTTTTCAGCAGCAGTGTCAGTGAGGATACCACTGTTGGTCAAGTGATATTAAAGACATGGTCAGGAACTCTGGCGACTGCTAAGTATTTCATAAACCTCCCAATTTGGGCTGGATGTGTGAATGTGTAGTTCATACAGTGCCTTCGGAAAGTATTCAGATCCATTGACTTTTTTTGTTACCTTACAGCCTTATTCTAAAATGGATTTTTGTTTAAATCCTCAGCAATCTACACACAACACCCCATAATAAAAAAGTGAAAACAGGTTTTTTTAAATTTTAGCAAATGTATTAAAAAGAAAAAAAAGAAATACACTTTGCTATGAGACTCAAAATTGAGCTGAGGTGCATTCTGTTTCCATTGATCATCCATTGAACCTTCCAGAAGGACAACCATCTCTGCAGCACTCCACCAATCAAACCTTTATGGTAGAGTGGCCAGACGAAGCCAGTAAAAGGCACATGACAGCTCGCTTGGAGTTTGCTAAAAGGCACCGAAAGACTCTCAGACCATGAGAAACAAGATTCTCTGGTCTGATGAAACCAAGATTCAACTATTTGGCCTGAATGCCAAGGGTCACGTCTGGAGGAAACCTGGCACCATCCCTACGGTGAAGCATGGTGGTGGCAGCATTATGCTGTGGGGATGTTTTTCAGGGGCAGGAACTGGGAGACTAGTTAGGATCAAGGCAAAGATGAACGGAGCAAAGTACAGAGAGATCCTTGATGAAAATCTGCTCCGGACCTCAGACTGCGGCGAACAACCCTAAACACACAGCCAAGACAACGCAGGAGTGACTTCGGGACATGTCTCTGAATGTCCTTGAGTGGCCCAGCCAGAGCCCAGACATAACCTGATCAAACATCTCTGGAGAGACCTGAAAATAACTGAGCAGCAATGCTCCCCATCCAAACTTACAGAGTTTGAGAGGATCTGCAGAAAAGAATGGGAGAAACTCCCCAAATACAGGTGTGCCAAGCTTGAAGCATCATACCCAAGAAAACGCGAGGCTGTAGTTGCTGCCAAAGGTGCTTCAATAAAGTACTGAGTAAAGGGTCTGAATACTTATATAAATGTGAAATTTCCATTTTCTTTTTAATATACATTTCTAAAAAATGTTTTTTAACTTTAGAATAAGGCTGTAACATAACAAAATGTGGAAAAAGTCAAGGGGTCTGAATTCTTTCCGAAGGCATAATCTTTTATCAGAATTACTGATTTACCTTAATTAGACACAAAATCCCTAGTTTGAAAGTAACTATTTTTCTGGAAGCTGTGCTGCACTATTTTCCCAAAATGTTCCCCCACTTGGGCCAGGCATCTAGCAATTAGAGTTCTAGCCAACGAGTTTCAGCCCCTCGCCATTTGAGTGACAGCTATTAAAACGCACACACAGCAGAGTGAAATTGAGAGCAATGACATGGTGCACATGCCTGCACATATGTGAAGTAGTACACCATTTCCAGGGACCACTTTTGGCTCGTAAGTGCAACTTTTAGAACTACTAGCTACAAAGTGTACAAAAGTACCAGAGAATCTCTTTAATACCGAGGTAGGCTTTACACTGAGACTGAGTATAAAGGCTAGCACATTTTCTACGTCTGTGTCCGAAATTGGCTTCCTATTCTGTATAAAGTTAATTGCTTTTGACCCAAGCGGTGTATTATATATATTATATATTATATATATAGGTTCCAATTTGGGACGCACACTTCTTTGCGTTGAACTGTCTGAGGACAAGGTTTGGTCTCAGAAGGTCTGACGAACTCAGTAGCTATAAAATATTTAGGAACTCTGCAAATGACTGTGGCACAGAACAAATATACATTTTGAGTGGGTTTTAAATAATACATATCCTTGCTTCTTGGTTGATTTAAAATGTTAGATTTTATAACAAACACATACAAAACACACACACCAGTGGCGGTCGGTGCCGTTTAACATGAGGGAGGACCATTTTTTCATTAGCACGGTCTTATTTCTATTACAGCAAGGATTATCAACTAGATTCAGCCACTGGACGTTTTCAAATCATGACTTTAGTGATCTTCCTTCCAAACCACTCATTGTTGAATTTGAGATTTCCTACTTTTTTTTACATTGTTTGCAAACTGATATGTGACACGCATTAATTCCAAAAGAACAAGCAAAACATTCAACAACAAACAAAATATTATATATATAGACACTGCCGTTCAAAAGTTTGTGGTCACTTAAAAATGTCCTTGTTTTTTCAAGAAAATCTAAAAAGAAAATCATTAAAATAACATCTAATTGATCAGAAATACAGTGTAGACATTGTTAATGTTGTAAATTACTATTGTAGCTGGAAACGACAGATTTTTTTATGGAATATCTACATAGGTGTACAGAGGCCCATTATCAGCAACCATCACTCCTGTGTTCCAATGGCACGTTGTGTTGGCTAATCCAAGTTTATCATTTTAGAAAACCCTTTTGCAATTATGTTAGCACAGCTGAAAACTGTTGTGCTGATTAAAGAAGCAATAAAACTGTCCTTCTTTAGACTAGTTGAGTATCTGGAGCATCAGCATTTGTGGGTTCGATTACAGGCTCAAAATGGCCAAAAACAAAGAACTTTCTCTGAAACTCATCAGTCTATTCTTGTTCTGATAAATGAAGGCTATTCCATGCAAGAAATTGCCAACAAACTAAAGATCTCGTACAATGCTCTGTACTAATCCCTTCACAGAACAGTGCAAACTGGCTCTAACCAGAATAGAAAGAGGAGTGGGAGGCCCCGGTGCACAACTGAGCAAGAGGACAATAAGTACATTGGAGGGTCTAGTTTGCCCTCCAACAGACCCCTCACAAGTCCTCAACTTGCAGCTTTATTAAATAGTACCCGCAAAACACCAGTCTCAACGTCAACAGTGAAGAGGCGACTCCTGGATGCTGGCCTTCTAGGCAGAGTTGCATTGAAAAAGCCATATCTGTCAGGCTCTGGCCATAGAGTCTGACAGCTCTAGGTTTTGTTTTCTACGTGGTGTTTTGTGTTGGATCCCTAATTAGAGGCAGCTGCATTGCATTGTCTCTAATTAGGGTTCCTACTTATGTTTGTAGGTTCCACACCCTAGGTGTGGTCCTTTGTCTACATGTCCGTGAGTAAGTGTGCATTACGTTTGTGTCATTGTATCGTTGGTTTGTTTGTATAGTTCGTAACATTGAGTCTAGAGTTAAATAAAAATAAATGTTGAACTATTCCTGCGCTGCGCATTGGTCTGTGTCTGCACCCTCTCGTGACAATATCTCAGGATATGGCTCTGCCCCACCTGCCCTGAATGGCGGGTCGCCACTGCATGTGAATATATTTTGTATAGTTTTATCTAAAAAGGATAACTTTATCAATGTTTTATAATGTTTATTTTTATGAAATTCACTGAGGAGGATGGTTCTCCCCTTCCTCATCTAAGGAGCATCCACACACACACACACACACACACACACACACACACACACACACACACACACACACACTCACACACTCACAAAATGTACCACCCATTGAATCAAATGGACTATTAAATGGGACTATCAAGATAATTGTGTGGTAAATTATAATTTTACTCAAGGACACAATTAATAAACCATCAGCTGTCCATGAGACATTTTGCACCACTCTCCAGTTGATGACTGGCTATTTCTGCAAGCAGTTGTTTTCAAGAGTGGCGACAAGGAGGTAGCTTGCATCCCAAATGGCATCCTATTCCCTATGTAGTGCACTACTTTTGACCAGAGTCCAATGGTTGCTGGTCGAAAGTAGTGCACTACATAGGAAGTAGGGTGCCATTTGGGATGGAGCTGTGGAGATGGGGATGAATACAATAGAATATGGGCTGGAGGACAACAGGACAATGAATGGCCAAATCGTCTCACAGATTGCAGGTCATTGAGAACGGACAAAGAGGAGGAAATAACAAAGAATGGAATTCCACTTGACAGAAAATCTGTATTTTACACTATAGAGCCCTGCATCATGAGCTGATATGTTTTCACCATGGATGGATGTTGTCGGCATGATACCATAGACACATACCATTTCAATATCAGTATGAATATGGTGGCAAAAGGTGAAAAGGGGCCATATATCACAAACTCCTGAGGTGCCTTATTGCTATTATAAACTGGTTACCAACGTAATGAGAGCAGTAAAAATAAACGTTTTGTCATGGTATACGGTCTTAAATACCATGTCTTTCAGCCAATTGGCATTCAGGGCTCGAGCCAACCAGTTTATAATTATAGGTTATAGTATACCTAACTATGTATATATGTATTTATTGTTTACCCAAAATGGGTAATAGTCATTGTGTCATTGACTGATATTGTGTGATCTATCATCATTTTGATGCTTTGACAGATGTGTCCACTGGTACACCTTCAATTTACTTGATCTACTTCTTCATCCATCCATCACAGACTGCTTACAGGGAGCTTCTCAGAACATTTTCACTATTCTGCTACCACATATAACTGATACCAGGCTGGCCACCACCTACAAACACTGCCTCCACAGCATTTACTTTAACATTTTAGTAATTTAGCACAGTGGTTCTCAAACCCTGGTCCTGAGGACCCAAAGGGAGCACATTTGTGTTTTTGCCCTAGCACTACATGGCTGATTCAAATGATCAACTCATCATGAAGCTTTAAAGATTTGAATCAGGTGTGTAGTGCTGAGGCAAAAACAGAAGTGTGCTCCCTTTGTATCCCCAGGACCAGGATTGAGAACCAGTGAGTTAGCAGACGCTCTTATAGAGAGTGACTTACAATTACTGCATTCGTCTTAGGATAGCTAATCGAGACAACCACATATCACAGTCGAAGCAAGTACATTTTCCCTCAATAAGTCAGTGCTAGTAAGAAAATGAAGTTGCTGCATCATTGCAATGTACGACAACCATGCTGTCTTTTTTTTTGCTGGTACTATATTGAAACGGGTGACAAGTTCAAAACACTAACGGGTAAAACCCTAAAGTATTTTTATCAGAGTGAACAGGAAGAGGGAAGAAGAAAAGCTAAGCATTGTATTTTTACCTGTGCTCTGAGTGTGATTAAACTCAAAGGGACTGCCATACCTCAGGCTAGTATTTAGTGAGATGCCTTGCCTCCATCACCATCTTGCTTTTGGAGGTATTAAACGGTGCTAACAGAGACATTTGTCACAAAGTGATGATGGCTTTTCTGAGGGCCTCAGGGCACTGGCAGATGTTGACTGGTGTGTCTGCCATGGCAGGTACAAGAGAGGAGGAGATGAAAGACGCACACACACACACACACGAATGCATGTACATATACACACTGATGTTTCTGTGGAAGACATGCTGCCTTTTTACCATACACACACACAAACACATACACACACCGCTGTTGTCTCATGCCATGAAATTATAATGATAATACAACAACAAAGCATGCTATTCGTCAGGGTGGCAGGTAGCCCAGCGGTTAGAGGATTGGGCCAGTAACCGAAAGGTCGCCGTTTCAAATACCCGAGCCGACAATGTGAAAAAACCTGTCGATGTGTCCTCGAACAAGGCTCCCTAATTTCCTCCAGGGGAAATTTCCTCCTGTAGATAGGCTTGTTGTAAATAAGAATTTGTTGATAACTGATTTGCCTAGTTAAATAAAAAATACTGGAAATGAATTGTGGAGTAATGAATTGTGGGTTTGTAAAAAGTGTTTGATCTCTCTCGCCGCATTGTTTACTATGCATGGAAGCCTATAGATAAAGGCCTTAAATGCCAATTTCCACTTCCTTCCTTCTCTCTTTCTCGCTCTACCTTCCCATTTCTCTCCCCTATCTCTCTCCCTTCCACTTCTCTTTCTCTCCTCATCAGTCACTTCTGCACATTTCACCATCACCTGGAGACGTGTGATGAGTTCCCCCCATAAATAGATTCTGGTTTCAAGGGCACCTGAGATAATATATATGGAGAAAGCCAAATCACATTTTATTGTTCACATACACATATTTAGCAGATGTTATTGCGGGTGTAGCGAAATGCTTGTCTACTGAGTTTACTGTCTACTGAGTCTACTGAGTCTTCAAGATAATATATATGGGGAAAGTCTACTGAGGAAACAAGATAATATATATGGAGAACGTCTACTGGGGAAACAAGATAATATACTGTATATGGAGAAAGACTACTGAGGAAACAAGATAATATATATGGAGAAAGACTACTGAGGAAACAAGATTATATATATGGAGAAAGACTACTGAGGAAACAAGATAATATATATGGAGAAAGACTACTGAGGAAAGAAGATAATATACTGTATATGGAGAAAGTCTACTGTGGAAACAAGATAATATATATGGAGAAAGTCAGTCTACTGAGGAGACAAGATCACATGTAGTCTCAAGGTATAACATTTGAGAGAATTCCCTTAGAGCTTCCTGAGAGAGTGAGGGGGGGGGGAGATGAGAGGAAAGATGGAGGAGAGAGAGAATGTGGAAGAGAAGGGGAGTGAGGGAAGGAGAGAGAGAGGGGTGGAAAAGGAGGAGAGTGGTTGGATGAGTGAGGGGGTCGGGGAGAGAAATGGAAAGAGAGGGAGATGGAAGAGAGGGAGCGCTCTAGGCCTGTCTGTGAAATGTACATTACTGCACAAAGAGTATTTATTATTCATCCATCTTTTAATGTCAGAGCCAGGTTTCATATAAGACCACTACGACCGTTTTTGGTCTCTTTGGTATCCCTTATTTATGAACATTCCCCTGTGTTAGTCTTGGGTAAAGAGAAGAGGGATCAGTGGGAAATAAATAATCTACAGAATTACCCGGGTAAACACACCACTTCTGACTCAGACATTGCTTTACTTTATACCATGAAAATGAGCTATTTTGTTAACTCCGGCATATTTAAATCGGTGTTGATTAATTTGCGCTGTCCCTGTCAATCTTACTTGTACAGTCTTACTCTAAGTAGGGTGATATTGTTCATATGGTAGGTATGACACACACACACACACACACACACACTGGAAAAGCTTAGACATAATCCAGGTACGACATGAATGAATAACTGAATTCCAAGAATCGCAGTAATGGTTGGATAGATGGTTGCCAAGGGGACTACAGTTTCCGTGCTTGTCAAATCTAATAGGTGAAGAGCTTGACTTTGCAGCAACATGTTGAAATCTTCACTTTTACACATACTCTATACTACGCCACTGACTGCTAAACAACCATCTCTAGCCTAGTCACTTAATCGTGTTTACAATCTGCATCACCAATCTCTTATGTGTATACTGCATACTATAAAGCTTACTATGCCACTGTATCTTAGTCCAATGCCACCCTGACATTTATGTATACTGTATATTGTAAATCCATTCCTGACTTAGATTTATGTGTATTTGGGTATTTGGGTATATGTTGTGAAACTGTTAGATATTACTTGTTAGATATTACTGCACTGTAAGAGCTAGAAGCACTACACCCGCAATAACATCTGCTAACCACGTGTATGTGACCAATACATTTGATTTGATTACAGTATATTAATTGAGGAATCATTTGATGGCGCTTGCTGAGCATGGCTCTTGCAACACTAGGATTTTTTGGCTCAATTCCCTGGTGCCACACATACGAAAAATGCATGCACGGATGACTGTTAGTCGCTTTGGATAAAAGTGTGTGCTAAATGGCATATATTATAATACTAGAGTAGGATAGTATCCTCCGGTGATTTTGAGAATAGTTCAAATATATTTGATTGAGAATAGTTGGAATATGGCAACCTTCACAACCTTCACAGCCTTCACAACCTTCACTATCCCATGAAATATGTTCCCTTTTACCAAGAGGTGATGCCAGCATTGTGATAACTGTATCAGACAGACACCTCTCATTCAACAGATGGTATTTCCATTGAATCTGGCTTTCAATACCGAATGGAGGTTCTAGCCTTGACTGAACAAAGCAGACTTTTTTTCTACCACTTCTTTCTGTGTGTACCAAATGGCACCCTATTCCCTAGTGTACTAGCTTTGACCAGGATTCATAGGGAATAGGGTTCCATTTGGGATGCAGACTTTCTTTGAAGAAACTGTAAAAATAGCTGCAGTGAGGGATTGTATAGACTTTATCAGTGGCTTTCAAAATGGAGGGCACAAAAATATTCACACGCTCGATATGCAGAGATGTGTTTCTGACAGGCTACTGTATATCCATCGAAGGGGTGACCTTTCCCTGCTTCTAATAAATTGCCTTGTTCCCTTTCCTCATCTTTCTGTTGGAGGAGATTTCGGTCGGAGTGGATAGCGTTGTGTTTTTTTTCCTTTGGTCACCTCTAAGAAAAGTAAAGTTTTCAGTGGGTAACATTAGTAGATAAAGATTCTAATGTGCAGGCTACATTCAATTTCAGTGCTGTTCTCTGTCCCTTCGTGACAAGTTTCAGGATGGTGTTTTCTGTCTGTTGGTCACTTTTTTTTCCCGGTGGGAAGATAACAGGCAATAATATTCCCTCAGATTTTTGTGTTTCTTTCTGGCCCTTTGGTCACTTCTATCGAAAGATACATTTTTTGGGGGGGGGGGGTGTAGTAGATAAAGATTCTAATGTGCCTCCTGATATTTGTGCTGCTGTTTTCCGTCCCTTATCTCTTCTTGACAAGTTTAGTAAATTTACTCTGCGTCTCCTTGGTACATGAGGCTATTACACAGAGATTAGAGTGTCGGGTCACTGCAGTAAGCTGCTTTAGAGGGCAGCGTTCTTCATCAGCAGTTTGGCTGCAGAAAAACATAGCCTGGTTAGATTTGAAGGGTACCTACATTACAACTTCCTAAAACATTCATAACACATTCATAACACATTCATAACGTATTCATAAGCAGCTTTATCACCCGTTTGGTTGCACTTCACACTGCTAAAATGGAGCCAACATACATTAGGTATACAGAGTTCAAAGTGATTATTTGCCTATATAAGGGTGTCATAATGCATTTATAAGCCCGACATAATGCATTCATAAGAAATTAGAGTGTCGATCGCTGCAGTCAACCTTTGTAGAGGGCTTATAACTCTCTTTATCTCCTGTTTGGCGGCAGTAAAAAACATCCGCAGATTATATTTGATGGGTAGCTACATAAGGACTTCATAACACATTCATAAACCCAACAAAACACATTCAAAAGAGATTAGAGTATTGGCTCGTTTAGATGGCAGGGAGTCTTTAGCAGCCACTAGGCTGCATTTCAGGGTGCTAAAATGTAGTTTACATAGAGAACGGTACCTACATAAGGACTTCATAACACATCCATAGGCCTGACTCAATGCATTCATAATCACTTCTTTTTATCAGCTGTTTGGCTGCACTTTAGGCTCCCTAAAAGGATATGACGACACACATTAGGTGGATTAGATGATTAATCATCATTATTTAGATATTTTGGTAAAGCAAACATAGATGCAAACATTGAGTTAATACCTTCCCCTGGGGCAAGATGTTCACCTTCTATATATATGATCTAAACATAGATATTTTCATGAATTATGGAGCACAATGGTTGTTGTTGTTGTTGTTTTGCAGGAGGAAAACCTCAGTGGTATGCCTTGTCATTCAGATGGAACATATTTTACTCAGTGTCAACAAATTGTAGGGTTTAGAGGATTTTAGCGCGCACAGCTTGAAACCTCTCTCAGAGAATCTCTCTGTGTTTTTATTCAACTTTCTTTCTCTTTGGTTTTGTTCTATGGTCATTTAATTAAGAGTATCCTTTGGAGTCAGAAATCTTTGAGGTTCCTGAACAAAAAACACCTTGAAAACAGTTTCCATTGATCTTGTAGAAAAGTGAAATAAACAAGCCATAATGAGGTACCACAGGAGTAATTTGTAATGTCCCTATTAATCTGGTCTAGTGCAGACACACAGGAACATCACAACTGTCAATCACTCACGCTAGTGACGGTAATAAACAACACAGTTGTATTTCTCCTCTCTGTCTGTCTGTCTGTCTGTCACACACACACACACACACACACACACACACACCAGTCAGTCTGTCACCTGTCTATTCCTCATTCCTCTGGATCTGATCTGACTGGAGAGTATGGATGATCTGTCAGCCTCTGTTGATTGAAAATCTCATTTACTGTTTTCCTAAACAAATCAGCGATTGTCAATCAAAGGTTTTGTGCTGTAACGGGTGCTATAGTGTACTAACACCAGATAGCTAATAGAAAACTCTGGCACTTATTTTTTATTTTTTTGTTTCAGCCTTCCACAACCGTTACAAATTGTAACCCTAAAAATACATTGTACCACAAAAAGTCTTACGCTGCAAGTGGAAATGAGCTATACAATGTCACAGACTGACTGGTCTAGGAACTTATTCATATTTTCCTCCAAACACCTCCAGGGTTCAACCGACATAGCTGCTCCAACAGAATTTATTTGAGGGGTGGATCGAAGAGAATAATGCCACATTTCATGTTACAGCTTCAAGGAAATCTCTCTGTACAATATCATCACTTGAAGGGGGATTTCTTTGGTTTGCGGCCCTTATGCCCCCTCCTCCTTCTTGTTCTCCCCCTCCTTTTACTCAGATGGAGAACCTCTACACACAGCGTGTTCGTCCCAAATGACACCCTATTCACTACTTTTGACCAGACCCCATAGGGCTCTGGTCAAAAGTAGTGCACTATGTATGGAATACGGTGCCATTCAGGACATTTTTACATGTTAGTCATTCTTGTCCAGAGCAACTAGGGTTAAGTGCCTTGCTCAAAGGGAAATCAACAGATTTACATTTCAGTCATTTAACAGACACTCAACTTACAGTTAATTAGGGCATACCTGTTAACTTTTTTTTTTTCATACTGGTCCCCCATGGGAATTGAACACACAACCCTTGCATTGCAGGCCCCATGCTCTACCATCAGAGCTACACGAGACTATGGAGCGCGTCCCAAATAGCACACTATTCCCTGTATAGTGCACTACTTTTGGCCAGGGCCCCATAGGGCACTATGTAGAAAATAGGCATTCCGCACACACCCCTTTAATGCGACTGAGTGGTCTAATTTTGGCTGCACTTTAAGTTGACAGGTACTCTGCAAAATGCCTGACACCATGTTTTGGATGGTGATGGAACTTGACTAAGGAGGGATTTGAATCAGGAGACTGCATAACTGTGTACCAAATGGTGCCCTATCCCCTATGTAGCGCACTACATAGAGAATAGGGTGCAATTTGGGATGCAACCATAACTGCAGCAGCCTTTGGAAAATAAAATATAGGTTCCGCTTTCATAGAAGATGGAGGTCAAGTACCGTTATTGTTGACACTCTCTCCCACCATCCACAGTGCCTTCAGAAAGTATTCATACCTCTTGACTTGTTGTCTTGCAGCCCAAATTCAAAATGTATTAAATAAGTATTTTTTCTCACCCATCTACGTGTACACAATACCCCTTTATGACAAAGCAAAAACATGTTTTTAGAATTTTTTGCACATTTATTGAAAATGAAATCAATATCGAATATCTAATTTACATAAATTATACAATTACCTTTGATCATCCTGGAGATGTCGCTACAACTTGATTGGAGTCCACCTGTGGTTAGGGCTGTTATGGTGACCGTATTACCGCCACACCGGCAGTGACAATATTAGTCTATCACTTGTGAAATATATATTATCACTTGTAAATTATGCCCAGCTTAAGTCAAACAGTGCATGCTTTTTTTTTGTGTGACTTTTTCAGAACATAGTCGCACACGTCATGTAGCCTAGCCCATAGGCCTGTATGTTTGGATAGGGTTTGTATTACAACTAAAGTGGTCAAATAACTTCTTAAAATGAAGCACATTAATCAGCTTTCCAGCTAAAGCCTAACTGGCATACATATGCAGCACGTGAGCTTCAAGTTTGGGGGAAGATAATTTTCACCATAAAAATGCACCTTTATAATAAAAACATTACATGCATAATCGCATTTGTGGTCACTTTTGAGAATGGTGTTTTCCTGCTATTGGAACATAGCACTTGTAGCCTACTGCCGAGTGGGGATTGCTGCGCTTATAATGAGATGAAATAACCTAATAGTTTATCAACATTTTAAACAAAAAATTCTCATTTATTAAAACAGGTTTTTTGATAGTGGTTGTATGAATTTGGGATCTATCGCATTCCACATCTGTCCCAGACTATGTTTGGAATATTTATTTCTCTCACAGAATAGAATAGGTCAACTTTTGCACTATGGGGGATAGTAGATTGACATAGGCTAGGGGTTTAGCTGTTCGTTAGGCCTACTCATCTTGTTGGCTGATGAAAAGTAAATGAGGACAAATTCTTGCTATATCTTCAATATGCGCCTCGGGATTGGATAAGGAATTCTCAGTAAATATTTTCTTCTAAATTAACTAATGTAGATTAGGGCCTAGCATATGGAAAACTCATAGTGTTCTTCTGAAATATCATGTTTCTTTAGACCTGTCTAAATGAAATAATGGATTTATTGTGATGGTGTAGGCTATATTACATGGGTTTATTAGACTTGTTAAAATGAAGATGTTCCAAAGGTCTGCATCAGTGGCTTGTAGGCTATTCGTGGAAGCCAGGATATGCTAAATGTGTTTAAGTTAATTAACGGTCAATTACCGTGAGACTGGCAGTTATTTGCTTGACAATCACTGGCTGACAAAATTTCATGACCGCCATAGCCCTACCTGTGGACAATTCAATTGTTTGGACATGATTTAGAAGGAAACACACCTGTATATATAAGGTCCCACAGTTGACAGTGCATGTCAAAGCAGAAACTATACCATGAAGTCGAAGAAACTGTCCTTAGATCTCCAAGATAGATTTGGGATGAGGCATATATCTGCGGAAGGGTATAAAACATAAATCTGGGGAAGGGAGTGTTGAAAGTTTCCAAGACCCCAATGATCCCCATCACTGGGAAATTGAAAAAATATAGAACTACCCAGACTCTGCTTAGAGCTGGCCGTCCGACCAAACTGAGCAACCAGGCAAGAAGGACCTTGGTCCAGGAGGTGACCAAGAACCTGACAGAACTCTGACAGAACTCTGACAGAACTACAGCCCGGTGGAAGTACAATTTATATGCGAAATCAGTCGCAAGGAGATTCCTGCAAAAATAGTATTTGAAGATTTGATGATTAATCTGCTAGAAGGACAACACTCTCTACAGCACTTCACCAATCTGGGCTTTATGGGATAGTGGCCAGACGGAAGCCACTCCTGAGAAAAAGGGTGTGAATACTTATGTAAATTTGACATTTCCATATTTCAATGTCAATACATTTCATGAAGGCACTGTGTGGGATCCTTTTTCTCTCCACCTCACTGGAGCCCTACAGGAGCTGGCAGACACAGCAACACTATCTGGAAGACAGGCGTCAATGTTGTGATTCCACATATCAATCAAACATGAAGGAGTTTTGGCAACCATTGCCTCACCTCTCACCATAGTGCAGTATGTTGTCAGATTTCATGACGGTTGAAAATTGTAATTTTCATTCTCCACTGCAATGAAAAGGTGATCTAAAGTTGTCAATTTATGAGGGCGGCCAAAACGTTCAATATTGTTTTCAAGTGAAAACGTTCATTTTAAAATAAGAAGGTAAGGATAGCACTTTACTTTAGAGTTTGGTTAGTAGGTTCTGTAGTCTTGCCAACTCCTATGGTCATTGTCACATCAAACACAAGGCTGTACAGCAAAAACAGATCTGGGACCAGGCTAGGGTAGTAGATGGCAGGGGGTGGGGTTAAAGGTCAGTTCTAAAAGCGTCCAGTCAGCAGGTCGTCTGTCAGAAGACAGCCAATCAGAATGGAGCCAGCTGGCGTGTTTTGGGATGCCAGAGGAACCGACAAGCAGGTTACAGGATGGTCCTCCCTCCCCCTGTGTGTGCATGCTTATATCAGCATATCCCACATATGTGTGCATGTGTTTGTGTGGATTCCCACATAGGAGAATCTGGTTCATCCTGCAGTCATATCTTAAAGGATTTCTCTCCTTCTTGCTAGAGAAATTGACTATGTTTAACAAACCTGCTATCCTATCAAGTGACAATTACAACCTCCTCTCCAACTAGAAGTCATTGCAAAATACCACACCTTTAGGGAACCAATGATTAAACTCTCAAAGTTGGCCTTTCATTACATTTTCCAACTATAGAACTACCATGCATCCATCCCCTGAATCATAACACCCTTATTCGGACTACACCCTATTGTACCCTAACTTCTAGAAATGGTCACAGAATTCTAAATCTGATGCTGTGTACTGGGGACTGGCAGGAAGATCCGGAGCATGTAGTGGGTTTGTGTGTTTTGTTGAAATTTTTGTTTGGCCAGGCCAAGTTGGCCATTTGGCTAACTAGGTGTAACCAGGCCAAAGGGATGGTCTCTGTGCACATTAGGATTGAGTATGAGTTTTATACAATTATTAGCTGTGTGGAGATGTTTCAGAAGGTATGGGGATTCAGCAGGGCTGTCTGTACGTCTGGAGAGGAGGGGTTGGATGTGTGGTTGTAATGCGGGGCTGGATGGTGTATTGTATAGTACTGTGTTGTTGTGTACTGTGTAATGTGATTGTGAGGAGGTTGTAGTGGCACGCTATTCGTTTTTATAGGGGTGTTTGTGGTGGTTTTATTGTAAGGAAGATGTCTGATTAAAGTAAGACAAAAAGTCAAGTCTCTCTCTCTGGGGTTGAGAGTTCAGGTTGGCAACAAACCTATCCTTCTATCCCAGCTGCACTGAGATGAGGAGCCAAATGGCCCATCAGTTCAGCCACTGGGGGAGACAGAGTTAAAAACCGCCAACGCATTGTTAATTACCTGTGTTTGGTTGTTGAGCTCCCCTTTCTGTACCCTGTGTGTGACCTCCCTCTTCTCTCCTCCATCCTCCATCCACTCTCCTCCTGTGTGTGACCTCCCTCTTCTCTCCTCCATCCTCCATCCACTCTCCTCCTGTGTGTGACCTCCCTCTTCTCTCCTCCATCCTCCATCCTCTCTCCTCCTGTGTGTGACCTCCCTCTTCTCTCCTCCATCCTCCATCCTCTCTCCTCCTGTGTGTGACCTCCCTCTTCTCTCCTCCATCCTCTCTCCTCCCTGTCCCTCTTCTCTCCTCCATCCATCCATCCATCCAGCCCAACCCATACTCACCCTAAAGAGTTCTGCAGCCAGGTGGATGTGTGTGTGTATTGGGGAAGGAGAGCAGCATGGCTTCTGTCACTCAGACCGGACCATGTGTGTGTGCAACCGTCTGTGGGTGTGTGTGTGTGTGTGTCCGGCAGGCCCCGCTAGGACCAAGTGGCAGATGGCTGCTCCAGGATAATGAACCTCCCCTCCTCCTCCTACTCCACCAGCTAAAATACCTTAAGAACTGGAAGCAGAAGTGAATTGATTCACTCAGTTTCTCCTCTCCTCGACTCCTCCACTCGCAGGATAAGAAGTTAATGGTCTGGAGGATAAAAAGCATAGACAGAATTTATGTGGGTGTTTCAGAGGAAGAATAGTGCTGTCTTGGATTGAATTTTCTGTCATTCACTGGAAGAGAGACAAATCAATGCTGGCGATGTCTTTATTTGTTAAGTGCTGCTGAATTGGATTAGGTTTTTGTTTTGCGTTGGTTTATGCAATATTCAAAGTTCAGCTGCCTGTTGTCACCAATGGGCAGCATGTGAGGCAGATATATTCCGGTTCAAACATGTTTATAACAAGTTATAAAACATGTTAACTGCAGGCTTTAAAAGGGCATTCAGAAGTTGCGCAGCAAGAAGAGGACTGGCCACCCTTCGGAGCCTGGTTCCTTTCTAGGTTTCTTTCTAGGTTCCTGCATTTCTAGTCGCTGTGCTTCTACATCTACATTTCTTGCTCTTTTGGGGGTTTAGGCTGGGATTCTGTATAAGCATTTTGTGACAACTGCTGATGTAAAAAGGGCTTTATAAAATACATGTGATTTATTGATTTTAAATCACTCTATGTCTAATAAATCCCTATGTGTGTTTATTTAATGAAAATAACTCAAAAAATATATTCTTTATCATTTATTCCCCTGAGTCTCCTTTTTCCCTAGAAATGCTCAGTCTGGTCGTGTGGGCGTTAGGATATTAATTTTGAAGATATTTACATACTCGCCCCCAATTGGCTGATAGGATGGTTTAGAGCCCACCCCCATACCCAAATGAACAGTAATTTGTCTAATTAGATCACATTGTGAAAATTATGATATGATGATACCCTTACACAAAAAGAGCATTATCATTATTTTCACAACTTCAGAGTGTTATTTAAGCCTCATAGTGTGGAAATATCATAAAACAAATCCTGTTTTTAACTGCACTGCCCCTTTAAGCCCCATCCCTCACATGTTGTTATTGTTTCAACTGCTGATTGGCCCTTTAAGTAAAGCTAACAAAACACATTTTAGAGTTTATTTCATGATTTATTAACCTTTATTATTGTTGTAGCAACTCTGAATCATCCAAGCCATAAACTGACCCATTTTAACCTTCTTGTTTTTTGCTGATTTTGCTCACAGCTTGGCTTTCAATGCTGAGTTGTTTGAGAAGTGAGTTTTTACAGGTTTTAACCTAGACTGCACTACATGGGATATGTTCCAAAAAGGGCATTCTCTGACATCATAGGGATCATTGAAAGGGCAAACTCCCTGTCTGTGCCATTTAGAAGAGAGGCAGACCGATGCCAAATTGTCAATACCCAATCAGTCCTCATCTTTTCAAGTAGAAAGTAGAAACTCAATAACAGCACCAGTTATGTATGAATCTATATATACTGTATATGCAGTGTCTTCAGAAAGTATTCAGACCCCTTGACTTTGTCTAAAATTTATTTTATAGGTTTTTTTCCCTCATCAATCTCCACACAATACCCCATAATGACAAAGCAAAAACAAGTTTAGACAAAATAAAAAAATGGAAATATCACATTTACATAAGTATTTAGACCCTTTACTCAGTACTTTGTTGAAGTGCTTTTGGCTGTAATTACAACCTTGAGTCTTCTTGGGTATGATGCTACAAGCTTGGCACACCTGTATTTGGGGAGTTTCTCCCATTCTTCTCTGCAGATCCTCTCAAGCTCTGTACGGGCTCTGGCTGGGCCACTCAAGGACATTCAGAGACTTGCCCCGAAGTCACTCCTGCGTTGTCTTGGCTGTGTGCTCAGGGTTGTTGTCCTGTTGGAAGGTGAACCTTCACCCCAGTCTGAGGTCCTGAGCGCTCTGGAGCAAGTTTTCATCAAGGATCTCTCTGTACATTGTTCCATTCATCTTTGCTTCGATCCTGACTAGTATCCCAGTCCTTGCCCCTGAAAAACATCCCCACAGCATGATGATGCCACCCCCATGCTTACCCGTAGAGATGGTGCTAGGTTTCTTCCAGATGTGACGCTTGGAATTCAGGCCAAATAATCTTGGTTTCATCAGACCAGAGAATCTTGTTTCTCATGGTCTGAGAGTCTTTAGGTGCCTTTTGGCAAACTCCAAGTGGGCTGTCATGTGCTTTTTACTGAGGAGTGGCTTCTGTCTGGTCACTCTACCATAAAGGCCTGATTGGTGGAGGGCTGCAGAGATGGTTGTCCTTCTGGACACTTTAGAGCACTGTCAGAGTCACCATCGGGATCTTGATCACCTTCTGACCAAGGCCCTTCTCCCCTGAACCACTGAATAATGATGGAGGTCACTGTTCTTGGGGGCCTTCAATGCTGCAGAAATGCTTTTGTACCCTTCCCCACATCTGTGCCTTGACACAATCCTGTCTCGGAGCTCTACGGACAATTCCTTCGACCTCATGGCTTGGTTTTTGCTCTGCCATGCACTGTCACTGTGAGACCTTATATAGACAGGTGTATGCCTTTTCAAATCATGTCCAATCAATTGAATCTACCACAGGTGGACTCCAATCAAGTTTTAGAAACATCTCAAGGATGATCAATGGAGCTCAATTTCTTGTCTCACAGCAAAGGGTCTGAATACTTATGTAAATGTGATATTTCCAGTTTTTTTTTTTATATAAATTTGCAAACATTTCAAAAAAACTGTTTTCACTTTGTTGTTATGGTTTATTGTTTGCAGATTGCTGAGGATTTTTATTTATTAAATCAATTTTAGAATAAGGCTGTAACTTAACATTTTGTGGAAAAGGTCAAGGGGTCTCAATACTTTCCAAAGACACTGTATACACAAAGGCATATTTATGAAATCTGAGATGTCATAAATGCATGGAATCCCATTGATGAATGTATGGTTGGAGTATGTTCACATTTTCCAGATTGCACGTTTCATCCTATGGCCCCTGGTCAAAACTAGTGCCCTATAGTGAATAGGTTCCATTTAAGACAGTCGATACGTCCTCCAGGACTGCACACACAGACACGTACACACACACACATGCACAGCCGCACGCACAGAATACATTTTTTCTATATTATTATCAGGTATTAGTTATGCATGGCCAGAGGAAGGGAGCTGAGATCCACACACACACACACACACACACAGCAGACTCCAGTTGTTTTAATTAGGTGCAGCTTCTCCGTGAAGAAGTCATAAAGGTGTCTCGGCCTCAGTGGTGCAGAACAGACAGAATAGGAAAAAGATTCAGACTCCATTTCAATAAAATGTTTGTCCTCTGAAAACCTTTTTTGTAGTGTTGTAACCTCGTCCCCAGGTTAATTACTACCACATACAGTATAAAGAGATGGACAAGACTATATCTGTATTCCCTAGTTAACTTAGTCTCTCAGGTCCACTGTTCTCCTATACTGATCAAAAATATAAACGCAACATGCAACAATTTCAAGATCAAGTTCATATGAAATCTGTCAATTGAAAGAACTTCATTAGGCCCTGATCTATGGATTTCACATGACTGGGAATACAGACATGCATCTGTTGGTCACAGATGCCTTAAAAAAAAATGGGCCTCAGGATCACGCCACGGTATTTCTGTGCATTCAAATTGCCATCGATAAAATGCAATTGTGTTTGTTGCCCATACCATAACCCCACCGCCACCCTGGGACACTCTGAGAAGGATACTCCCAGTCAAGCTAACTAGGCCTATACAGTCGTATGCAAAAGTTTGGGCACCCCTCTGAGGCTGCATAATAATTTACTCTGTCGTCACAGAAAATGATCACAGTGGCATGCCATTCATTTTCTAATAAAAGCTGAGTACTGGGGTATTGTCCAGACAAAGATTTTTAGTGTAGCAATATTAAGTTGTATGAAATTAAATCAGATGTGAAAAATAGGCTATGCAAACATTTGGGCACCCTTGTCATTCTGTTGATTTGAATACCTGTAACTACTTAGCACTGATTAATTGGAACACACAATTGGTTTGGTGAGCTCATTAAGCCTTGAACTTCATAGGCAAGTGTATCCAATCATGAGAAAAGGTATTTAAGGTGGCCAATTGCAAGTTGTTGTTCTCTTTGACTCTCCTCTGAAGAGTGGCAACATGGGGGCCTCAAAACAACTCTCAAATGACCTGAAAACAAAGATTGTTCAACATTATGGTTTAGGGGAAGGCTACAAAAAGCTATCGCAGAGATGTAAGCTGTCAGTGTCCACTGTGAGGAACATAGTGAGGAAATGGAAGACCACAGGCACAGTTCTTGTTAAGGCCAGAAGTGGCAGGCCAAGTAAAATATCGGAGAGGCAAAGGCGAAGGATGGTGAGATCGAAGGATGTGAGAACGGTCAAAAACAGCCCACAGACCACCTCCAAAGACCTACAACATTATCTTGCTGCAGATGGTGTCACTGTGCATCGTTCAACAATTCAGAGCACTTTGCACAAGGAGAAGCTGTACGGGAGGGTGATGCGGAAGAAGCCTTTTCTGCACACACGCCACAAACACACATTTGGACAAGCCAGCTTCATTTTGGAATAAGGTGCTGTGGACTGATGAAACAAAGATTGAGTTATTTGGTCATAACAAGGGGCGTTATGCATGGCGGCAAAAGATCACAGCGTTCCAAGAAAAACACTTGCTACCCACAGTAAAATTTGGTGGGGGTTCCATCATGCTGTGGGGCTGTGTGGCCAGTGCCGGTACTGGGAATCTTGTTAAAGTTGAGGGTTGCATGGATTCCACTCAATATCAGCAGATTCTTGGGAATAATGTTGAAGAATCAGTCACAAAGTTGAAGTTACGCCAGGGCTGGATATTTCAACAAGACAACGACCCAAAACACTGCTCAAAATCTACCCAGGCATTTATGCAGAGGAACAAGTACAATGTTCTGGAATGGCCATCCCAGTCCCCAGACCTGAATATCATTGAGAATCGGTGGGATGATTTGAAGCGGGCTGTCCATGCTCGGCAACCATCAAACCTAACTGAACTGGAGATGTTTTGTAAGGAGGAATGGTCCAGAATACCTTCATCCAGAATCCAGACACTCATTAGAGGCTATAGCAAGCATCTAGAGGCTGTTATTTTAGCAAAAGGAGGCTCTACTAATTATTGATGTAATTTTTCTGTTGGGGTCCCCAAATTTATGCACCTGTCTAATTTTGTTTTGATGCATATTGCACATTTTCTGTTAATCCAATAAACCTAATTTCACTACTGAAATATTACTGTGTCCATCAGTTATTTGATAGATCAAAATGAAATTGCTGATCCAAACACCCAATTATTTAAAAATGGAAATCATGGAAATTGTCAGGGGTGCCAAAACGTTTGCATACGACTGTATATGAATACATTTGATTATGAACCATCATGCTCTGTGTGAATGCGTAAGAAGTGTTTAAAAATATCTTATCGTGGGTCTCCCAAGTGGCACAGCGGTCTGAGGCACTGCATCACCAGCCGCGTTTTTACAGATCCCGGTTCGACACCGAGCTGTGTCGCAGCCGGCTCGACCGGGAGACCCATGAGGCCCAGCGTCGTCCGGGTTAGCGGACGGTTTGGCTGGCCGGGATGTCCTTGTCCCATCGCGCTCTAGCGACTCCTGTGGCGGGCCGGGCGCATGCACGCTGACACGGTCGGCAGGTGTACGGCAGGTGTACGGCTTCCGGGTTAAGCATCCATTGTGTCAAGAAGCAGTGCGTCTTGGCGGGGTTGTGTTTCTGAGGATGCATGACTCTCGACCTTCGCCTCTCCCGAGTCTATACGGGAGTTGCAGCAATGGGACAAGACTGTAACTAACAATTGGATATCACGAAACTGGGGATAAAAAAGGGTAAAAAATATGAAATAAACATATCTTATCGTTTGGGTGTTGTTGAGTCAATTATTCTCTAATTGTACATCAATAACAACCCATTCTCTTCCCCCTATGATATCAAATTGTTGCATTAATGATAAAATCCTACTGTGATTCAAAGTAAAACCGTGGCTTAATTATAAATTATTAAGTAATTACACAAAAGTACAACTATACACAGGAGGCTTTATTAAGAAATCTGAGATGCAATCAAATTAATTGAATCACATTGATGTAGCCTATGTATGGATGAGTCATATGTACCAAATCACGTTTCACACTATTCACGCACGCACACACACACACACATACTTTGTTTATCTTTTTCCTGTCTAATTAAAAGGTATTAGTTATGCATGGTCAAAGGCAAGGAGCTCAAATTCACACGCACACACACAGCAGACTCCAGTAGTTTTAATTAGGTGCAGCTTCTCAGTGTCTCAGTGAAGAAGACAGAAAGCTGTCTCGGCCTCAGTGGTGCAGAAGAGAGAACAGGAAAGAGATCTTGACTCCATTTTGTCCTCTGAAAACCCTTTTTGTAGTGTTTTAACCTCGTCCCCAGGTTAATTACTACCACATATAAATAGAGACGGCTGGTGGACAAGACTACAGTGGGGAGTATTTGATACACTGCCAATGTTGCATGTTATCCTACTTACAAAGCATGTAGAAGTCTGTAATTTGTATCATAGGTACTCTTCAACTGTGAGTGACGGAATCTAAAACAAAAATCCAGAAAATCACATTGTATGATTTTTAAGTAATTAATTTGCATTTTATTGCATGACATAAGTATTTGATACATCAGAAAAGCAGAACTTAATATTTGGTACAGAAACCTTTGTTTGCAATTACAGAGATCATACGTTTGCTGTAGTTCTTGACCAGGTTTGCACACACTGCAGCAAGGATTTTGGCCCACTCCTCCATACAGACCTTCTCCAGATCCTTCAGGTTTCAGGGCTGTCGCTGGGCAATGTGGACTTTCAGCTCCCTCCAAAGATGTTCTATTGGGTTCAGGTCTGGAGACTGGCTAGGCCACTCCAGGACCTTGAGATGCTTCTTACGGAGCCACTCCTTAGTTGCCCTGGCTGTGTGTTTTGGGTCGTTGTCATGCTGGAAGACCCAGCCACGACCCATCTTCAATGCTCTTACTGAGGGAAGGAGGTTGTTGGCCAAGATCTCGCGATACATGGCCCCATCCATCCTCCCCTCAATACGGTGCAGTCGTCCTGTCCCCTTTGCAGAAAAGCATCCCAAAAGAATGATGTTTCCACCTCCATGCTTCACGGTTGGGATGGTGTTCTTGGGGTTGTACTCATCCTTCTTCTTCCTCCAAACACGGCGAGTGGAGTTTAGACCAAAAAGCTCTATTTTTGTCTAATCAGACCACATGACCTTCTCCCATTCCTCCTCTGGAACATCCAGATGGTCATTGGCAAACCTCAGACGGGCCTGGACATGTGCTGGCTTGAGCAGGGGGACCTTGCGTGCGCTGCAGGATTTTAATCCATGACGGCGTAGTGTGTTACTAATGGTTTTCTTTGAGACTGTGGTCCCAGCTCTCTTCAGGTCATTGGCCAGGTCCTGCCGTGTAGTTCTGGGCTGATCCCTCACCTTCCTCATCATTGAAGCCCCACGAGGTGAGATCTTGCATGGTGCCCCAGACCGAGGGAGATTGACCGGCATCTTGAACTTCTTCCATTTTCTAATAATTGCGCCAACAGTTGATGCCTTCTCACCAAGCTTCTTGCCTATTGTCCTGTAGCCCATCCCAGCCTTGTGCAGGTCTACAATTTTATCCCTGATGTCTTTACACAGCTCTCTGGTCTTGGCCATTGTGGAGTGGTTGGAGTCTGTTTGATTGAGTGTGTGGACAGGTGTCTTTTATACAGGTAACGAGTTCAAACAGGTGCAGTTAATACAGGTAATGAGTGGAGAACAGGAGGGCTTCTTAAAGAAAAACTAACAGGTCTGTGAGAGCCGGAATTCTTACTGGTTGGTAGGTGATCAAATACTTATGTCATGCAATAAAATGCAAATTAATTATTTAAAAATCATACAATGTGATTCCGTCTCTCACAGTTGAAGTGTACCTATGATAAAAATTACAGACCTCTACATGCTTTGTAAGTAGGATAACCTGCAAAATCGGCAGTGTATCAAATACTTGTTCTCCCCACTATACATCTGTATGCCCTAATTAACTTAGTCTCACAGGCCTACTGTTTTACTATATTAACTATATTACTATAATAATTATGTTTTTATCTTTTTCACTTTTTTATTTATTTATGTACACTTTAACAAATTCACTCTTTTAATGAATTGCGTTGCGTCGGGATTGAAAACCGTTCATCCACCATGCAGAGGAGGTGACTATGACAACAAATTACTCCAATGAGAAGCCATGTGGATATATACATTTAATTCCGTATCCCCACACGGTTTAAACAAAGAACTAGATTTCACCTTCCTATAGGCCAAACTTAGACTGTTGTACAAGAACACTGTCCGTATCATATTTTACATGTCATTTATGAGTTAGCCCCACATATTTATGAACGGCCGAGCCTGATGTCCTTTGCGGTAAGCTATCTCATGAATTGATATAATGTATCCAAGAGAGCAGACACCTAAGGCAATTGATTAATGAACGGTTCACGCCTGATGCCACCAATTACCCTTCGTGCCCGCTTCCATACCCTATAATTCTGTATTTCTTTGTGATTCTAACTTGTATACAGGTAGACCAGAGAAGCCACATCCCTGATTGGCAGATGAGCGATTAGAAGCACCTGCTGCTTATCATTTGCTCACCTGTGTTCCCTATAAATGATGTTTTGAATGAAGAAAGATTTGTACCTAGACACTAAAGAAGGCTGCAAAGCCGAAACGGCTGGGGACGCTATTCCTGATGCAATGAATATAAAAATGAAGTAAGCTTTATGTGACACCTTTTTGTTTACGAAAATGTGGTATGTAAATAAAGTTTGATTTGATTCATTTTTATTTAATCTCAGCTTGCATTTATGTTAGAAACAGGTCATAACAAGTTGGTGTCTACAGTTTCATGTATTAGTTAAAGGAATCAAGAAAGGACGTTTGAGACTCACCCCCAGCCTGGCGCAGAGCGCTTCCCACTCCAGGTGCATAATTGGCCACTGGACAGCTGAAGCAGCCATACAAACACACGCATATTGCCCGCCCGCTTAGTACCCAATTAAAGCTCTCAGCTGATCTCATTAGAGAATGAAAGACATGACACCCCCCCCCCCCCCACACACACACACACACACTCACACATATACATATACAGTAAAAACAAACACACATTCACTCCCAACGATAGCTAGATACGTGTTGCGGTTGGATTCCTTAGCACCATTAACTCTGTCCATTCATTTTCAGTGTTTTACCGTGTGTGTGTGTGTGTGTGTGTGTGTGTGTGTAAATGGTTGTCATAGAGCCACTATCCAACTGTTTTTTATACCATCCCCATTAATGATTTAACAGTAACATTGGAACCATTCTATTGTAAATCTCTGTCCTCTTTCCCCTTGGTACAGCTCATACTGTATCTTAGTGTTTGTGTACAGACCAGAGAGGAAGTATGTTTTGAGCTCTGTAGGATAGGTTTAGAAGTAAATTGTATTGCATTTTTATATTCTATTGGAAGAACACTGCTGATATTCAAACTCTTGTGTAATGCTTTTCAGAGAAATAACTAATATTGCATATCCCTGTCAAATATTGAATTTCCTTTTAGAACAGTGGAGGCTCCTCAGAGAAGGAAGGGGAGGACCATCCTAAACCTATCAATGTTACATTGAGCTGGTTGAATGGAATATTGAATGACAGTCAGCTGTATTAGAATTAAGGCCATGGTCATTGCTGGATTCTAGCTTGGAATATACGTATTCATGTTACCATACTACTTTACATGTATAATGAATATATATTTTTTTTTTACCTTTATTTAACTAGGCACGTCAGTTACGAACAAATTCTTATTTACAATGACGGCCTACCCCAGCCAAACCTGGACAATGCTGGGCCAATTGTGCACTGCCCTAAGGGACTCCCAACCACAGCCAGATGTGATGCAGCCTGGATTCGAACCAGTGGGAGTGCAGTCTGGATAAGTGGGAGTGCAGAAAGTTTACATTCTGTCAGAACATGTTATTGTCAAATCTCATGTATCCTATGGAGAGAGGCAAAGGGCAATCGTCTGGTTTCAGTCACTGATATGATTGGATAGCTGTGGATTAGGCCCGAGGTCAGGTCAGATGAAGTGAGAGGGAACCGTCCTATGACATACCCACATGTTCAAGGAGGAGACTACGCCTAGAAGGAGGGTATAAATATATGTGCTTGTGTAAACATGTCTAGTCTTGTCAGCTGTTTGACCCAGTGGGTGAATAAACTTGGTTTGAGCTTTGACTAGTTGTCCATTGGTTTTTCACTCTGTTTGTCAGAACCTAACATCATTATATTTATCATTATAAATAAGAATTTGTTCTTAACTGACTTGCCTAGTTAAATAAAGGTTAAATAAATTCAATTAAATTAAAATAAAACAAATATTCGTCCCCCCCTCATTCTAAACGGCACCGACTGCCACTGTTTTAGAAATAAGTCAAATCCCAAACTCACTTGACGTGTCTGAGTTGAAGTTGGACATGTTGGATTGAGGAGAAACCTCTCTAAAGTGAGAGAGAGTGACACTTAATTTTCCAGAATATTGGATGGTCATGGCTCTGAGTTTATAACAGCATTTAAAACTTTTTGTTCTAGAATGACTTCCCTTCGCTGACATCACCACACCAATCCACACAGCATTTTTAACAATTCCCTTTCTGCACTGGAAACACTGAACGACTTTCACTCTCTCTGAAACTTCTCTCCATCCTCGCTAAGCCCTTCCAGCTTATGCACACTGCTTAGGCTGCATTTTCAAGGCGGTTAACCCACTTTCCATTCTAGTTTATAGACAAAATGTACTTCTGGGGGTTTCAGCAATTTTTCACTCAAGTGCAGCTATTCAAAGAGTTTGTTCATAGTTCCCTGAAACAGCCTATATAGCCTCAGTGGAATGCAATATATAGCCTACACTTACGTACCTAAATAGGGAACACACTCAAAGAGTGATGTTCTGTTCTTTATTTGAGTTCTTATTCCAACTAAATTTGTAAAACATAGGTCCTCTAGAAATTACTTGAAAATTTGAGAGTAAGAGATCAAGAGTATTCTTGATGAATGTTTTCTACCTTGTTCCTATTGAATTAATCAGGAGGCAAGCCTGGAACCTCAGTAGTGCAGTCTGCCTATAAAAATAACTATTATTAAATGCCTGTAGGCCTAAAAGGCTGTAAGCTACCCAAATGTACATACAATTAAAATGCTATAAGCTACCCAAATGTACATACAATCAAAAAAGGCTATAAGCTACCCAAATGAACATAAAATTGAAAGGCTATAAGCTACCCAAATGAACATACAATTAAAAGGCTATAAGCTACCTAAATGAACATATAATTAAAAGGCTGTAAGCTACCCAAATGTACATAAAATGGAATGGCTATAAGCTACACAAATGAACATAAAATTGAAAGGCTATAAGCTACCCAAATGAACATAAATTAAAAGGCTATAAGCTACCCAAATGAACATAAATTAAAACGCTATAAGCTACACAAATGAACATAAAATTAAAAGGCTGTAAGCTACCCAAATGAACATAAAATTGCAGACATAGCAACACTATAGCCAAAGTGTGTGTGTCTTGATTTTCATCAAGTGTGACCCAAATAGACTGGATGACATAGGCAGGTTTCTGGACACACACACACACACACACACACACACACACTACTCCTCCCACTCATGTAATTATAAATCAAAGACCTTAGAGGTTTGCATGGTGGGGTTGACAAGACTCAATGTCCTCTCGTTGCATCATCTCTTCTGTGGGTGGTGTCTGAGTCAGTCTCAGCAGTATTGATGTTCCCACACGGCTGTCCCCCCCACCTCTACTTTTTCTGGTAGGTTACTTTGGCTCTCTGTACAGAAGCAACCGCATAGCCCCTAGCCCTGACTCCCTGCTCCTTCCCCCCTAGCCCCTAGCCATGACTCCCTACTCCTTCCCCCCTAGCCCACAGTCCTTCCTCCCTAGTTCTTCCCTCCTAGTCCCTAGTCCTTCCTCCCTAGCCCCTAGTCCTTCCTCCCTAGACCCTAGTCCTTCCTCCCTAGCCTCTTCCCCCCTAGTCCTTCCCCCCTAACCCCTAGCCCCTTCCTCCCAGCCCCTAGTCCTTCCCCCCTAGCACCTAGGCCTTCCCCCCTAGTGCCCTAGTGCATAGCCCCCTAGCCACGACCCTTAGATCAGTAGATCTGAAAGGATAATCAATATGCAAAATGTCCACCTTGCCTATCAGGTGACAATATCAAACTACTAGATTTCTTATACCCAGGGGGAAGGGTCTAGAGATTGTTTACGCACCTCTACTGAGAGAGTAATGAGAGAAGCTTTTGTTTATGAGACTGGCTCAGAAAGCCGCTATAGTACAGTATTACACACACACAGTAGCCTAGCTCTATCTCTGATCAGGCTGCCAAAGTTTCTCTCTGTTAAACCTGCCAGCTCTTATCACTTTCATGTCGCACAGTTCCACTGATTAGATTTGTTGCTTGACGTCTGTTGTTGTTTAAGAATGAACTGGTGGTAACAGAAATACTAACCTGCAATATGGCAGTTTATCTTTCAGAGTGTGGTTAATATAGTGGTTTATCTTTCAGAGTGTGGTTAATATAGTGGTTTATCTTTCAGAGTGTGGTTAATATAGTGGTTTATCTTTCAGAGTGTGGTTAATATAGTGGTTTATCTTTCAGAGTGTGGTTAATATGGTGGTTTATCTTTCAGAGTGTGGTTAATATGGTGGTTTATCTTTCAGAGTGTGGTTAATATAGTGGTTTATCTTTCAGAGTGTGGTTAATATGGTGGTTTATCTTTCAGAGTGTGGTTAAGCTATCAGCTGCTCAACTTACTGTAACAAATGTTTAGTTTCATAGCTGTTGTTCAAGGTGCAGTTGTAAATTACATGATGAAGAAAGATTAAATTGCAATACTGGGGATTCTGTTTAAGAATATGGTGGTTAAGTGAAACAACAGGTGGTTGAGTTAAGGTGTGGTTTCAAAGCTTCGTGAAGAAAGGGTTTGTGAAAAGAGGATTTTGAAATACGTGAATGGTGTAGCATGACATGGTTTGTGCCTCTCAGTACTTGATGAAGTGTACCCAACTGAATTTAGTGTATATTTTGTTGGCATGATGCAAGTTTATATTAATTGGAAGCTAGTGGAGTGCCAGACAGCCATACAATTGATCTCAATGTTTAACTTCTAATTTAGTTCTGCAGGAGGGATTCAATCAGCCTCTCTGAGGCACAGAAAAACATTGTTCCCTTTCCACCCACTTTATCTGCAAACGCACACACCTACACTCACAGAGAGAGTGACACAGACACACACGTACACACACACACACATACACACACAGACACCCACAAATACATACACAGAGACAGACACAGAAACACACACAGACACACACAGTCAGAGACATACACACAGAGATATACACACTTTATCTACTCAAGAGAAAATGTGGGAACTGCCTGAGATTTCTAAACAAAATCTATTAAATGTTTGTGTTTTAAGCAAGAGCAGTGTTCTGGTTTCTCTTTTCTTTGAAGTAATCACATTCCCACGCACCGGCAACAAGATTACTCAGATGTGTGAGTGCTTTAAAAAATAGTAATTATAAACAAAATCAAGAACATTTTGAAAATCTTGTCACTCTGCATGGTGGAATATGAGCACAGTTACCATGGAAACATGGAATAAGAAACATCATAATTACTACTTGTAAGTCTCCAAAATAAAGGAAGGTGATTGAGTATGAATAGAAGGAACTAAAGCAATAAAGGTACGAAAAAGAAACACTCCAGTTTCTGTTGATTGGAGTTGACGTGTGTTGTGTGTGTGTGTGTGTGTGTGTGTGTGTGTGTGTGTGTGTGTGTGTGTGTGTGTGTGTGTGTGTGTGTGTGTGTGTGTGTGTGTGTGTCTGTCTGTCTGTCTGTCTGTCTGTCTGTCTGTCTGTCTGTCTGTCTGTCTGTCTGTCTGTCTGTCTGTGCACGTGTGTGCTATACGGTTCACGACTTCAAGAAAAAAGGAAAAAGAACAGTGAATGTGACAAACAATGTTAGTGAGACAGAAATAGCGAGGGAGCATCCAATATGGGAGTAGGAGTGTGTGGGTGAGTAACATGGAGACATGATGTGAGTATGTATCCAAGGAAAGAGGTGTGAGAGAGGAGGAAGGAGGGAGGGAGGGAGGGAGGTTCTCTCTCATGTGTTCCTCTCTCTGTATGTGTCATATCCTGTTCCACATTATCTCTCCTGTGTTCCTCTCTCTGTATGTGTCATATCCTGTTCCTCCACACCCCTTTCTCATCCTAAGCTTCTCACTCGTTGTCTCTAAATCTCTGCTGTAATCTCTCCTCTCCTGCCTCCTGTTATCTCTCTTTCCCTCTCCTCCCTCCTTCCCTCTCGCTCTCTCAGCCATGTCAACAGCACCACCAAGAGGTAGAGAAAGCTTCCTCACATGCATCTATCTCTCCATCATCACCCTCGATCTGCCCACTGGCATCCCCCAACATAAAACACTGTTTCTCTAAGATACCTAATTGGGCTTCCCTCCCATCTAAATACATAAGTAGAATAAATCTTACATGGATGCAAACAATATACAATAAGTACTTTCTTCAGGTTTTAAATATATACAATTTGTTAGCCATAGACAAACAAACAATTAAGACATATTGATGATCATGTAAGCTGGGGACAAGCTTATTAGACTTGTCTGTATTTATGTGTTCTGTCTTCCAGTCAATGCGTCCATTTTATAGTAAATACTCCCTTTCCTGTGGTTTCATCCCAAATGGCACCCCATTCCCTACATAGTGCCCTCCACTATGGCCCTGGTCAAAAGTAGTGCACTATGTAGGGAATAGTGGGCCATTTGGGACACACACTCTGCCTCCTCCTTGGCTCTGAGCCAGAAGATGCTGACCAAGCAGAATATGAACGACATGAATAGCTGCACAATTGAGAAAACAAGGACGGTAATAAATGCCTATAGACGTGACATATGATATGATCTTACAGCAGCCATGCAGATAGTTTCTATGTCGGTGCCATTTTTGTATGGCTACATCCTAAATGGCACCGTATACAGCTCTGGTCAAAAGTAGTGCACTAACTAGGAAATCATAAATAGGAAGTCGCTGCTCTGGCTGCACAAGTATTGCCTGCAGTGCCACTCAATGCCTCAACCTGCTATTCTAGAAAAGTCCACTGGGGGGAAGAATTGGCCTGATATCGTGCCTGAAGGTGTGTCCATATTCTCCACGAGACATACAGTTGTGGCGAAAAGTTTTGAGAATGACACAAGTATTGGTCTCCACAAAGTTTGCTGCTTCAGTGTTCTTAGATCTTTATGTCAGTAGTTACTATGGTACACTGAAGTATAATTACAAGTATTCCATAAGTGTCAAAGGCTTTCATTGACAATGACATTCAGTTTATGCAAAGAGTCAATATTTGCTGTGTTGACCCTTCTTTTTCAAGACCTCTGCAATCCGCCCTGGCATGCTGTCAATTAACTTCTGGGCCACATCCTGACTGATGGCAGGCCATTCTTGCATAATCAATGCTTGGAGTTTGTCAGAAGTTGTGGGTTTTTGTTTGTCCACCCGCCTCTTGAGGATCGCCCACAAGTTCTCAATGGGATTAAGCTCTGGGGAGTTTCCTGGCCATGGACCCAAAATGTCGATGTTTTGTTCCCCAAGCCACTTAGTTATCACTTTTGCCTTATGGCAAGGTGCTCCATCATGCTGGAAAAGGCATTGGTCGTCACCACTACCTTGGCTGAGAAGCAACCCCACACATGAATGGTCTGAGGATGCTTTACTGTTGGCATGATACAGGAATGATGGTAGCGCTCACCTTGTCTTCTCCGGACAAGGTGTTTTCCGGATGGCCCAAACAATCGGAAAGGGGATTCATCAGAGAAAATTACTCTACCCCAGTCCTCAGCAGTCCAATACCTATACCTTTTGCAGAATATCAGTCTGTCCCTGATGTTTTTCCTGGAGAGAAATGGCTTCTTTGCTGCCCTTCTTGACACCAGGCCATCCTCCAAAAGTCTTCGCCCCACTGTGCGTGCAGATGCACTCAAACCTGCCTGCTGCCATTCCTGAGCAAGCTATGCACTGGTGGTGCCCCGATCCCGCAGCTGAATCAACTTTAGGAGATGGTCCTGGCGCTTGCTGGACTTTCTTAGGCGCCCTGACGCCTTCTTCACAACAATTGAACCTCTCTACTTGAAGTTCTTGATGATCCGATAAATGGTTGATTTAGGTGCAATCTTTCCAGCAGCAATATCCTTGCCTGTGAAGCCCTTTTTGGCAAAGCAATGATGACGGCACGTGTTTCTTGCAGGTAACCATGGTTGACAGAGGAAGAACAATGGTTTCAAGCACCACCCTCCTTTTAAATCTTCCAGTCTGTTATTCTGACTCAATTAGCATGACAGTGTGATCTCCAGCCTTGTCCTCGTCAACACTCCACCTGTGTTAACGAGACAATCACTGACATGATGGCAGCTGGTCCTTTTGTGGCAGGGCTGAAATGCAGTGGAAATGTTTTTTGGGATTAAGTTAATTTTTATGGCAAAGAGGGCCTTTGCAATTAATTGTAATACATCTGATCACTCTTCATGACATTCTGGAGTATATGCAAATTGCCATCATCAACACTTCACTATGACCTCATTCTTTGAGGCCTTAATTATTTTGATAAAGCAATAGCCTAAGTAGCCTAGCAGGCTGGATGGCAAATCGATAAAATAGGCCTACGTCCCACATGTAGATTATGCCTTTCCAACATCATTAAATACATCCAATGTCAAAGCAGACCAGACCAGAAATACTAGTTGAACAACAGCACAGCCATTTAAATGAGCCCTCACTTACCAATATCTTCTCCTCTTCTCCCCTCTGCTCAGTCTTTATTCCAGCAGGATTTTTACAATTTACAGCAAGAGCTTGTGGAGGAGACCGATCCATTCCTATGTGGCTGTCATAACATGAATGTGTCCCCTGTCCCCTAGAGACACATACACACTCAGCTAGAGAAACACACACACACTGTCCCCACCCCCCAGAGACAGGACCATCAGAGTAGATTGTCTGTGTGTCTGGGGAACTGGGAACCTGCCTGCCTGCTGGGGGAAGAGGAATCCTAATGAGCTCAGTACACCTGCCTGGCTGGAGTCTCTCTCTCAGCATGAATGACAAAGCCACTGTTGCTAAAGGGATGTTAGACTCTCTCTCTCTCTCTCTCTCTCTCTCTCTCTCTCTCTCTCTGTCTCTCTCTCTCTGTCTATCACTCTCTCTCTCTGTCTATCACTCTCTCTCTCTGTCTATCACTCTCTCTCTCTGTCTATCACTCTCTCTCTGTCTATCACTCTCTCTCTGTCTATCACTCTCTCTGTTTATCTCTCTCTCTCTCTCTCTCTCTCTCTCTCTCTCTCTCTATGTCTATCACTCTCTCTCTGTCTATCACTCTCTCTCTGTCTATCACTCTCTCTCTCTCTCTCTCTCTCTGTCTATCTCTCTCTCTCTTGCTCTCTCTCTCTGTCTATCACTCTCTCTCTCTGTCTATCACTCTCTCTCTGTCTATCACTCTCTCTCTGTCTATCACTCTCTCTCTCTCTGTCTATCACTCTCTCTCTCTGTCTCTCTCTCTGTCTATCTCTCTGTCTATCACTCTCTCTCTGTCTCTCTCTCTGTCTCTCTCTCTGTCTCTCTCTCTCTGTCTATCACTCTCTCTCTGTCTATCACTCTCTCTCTGTCTCCCTCTCTCTCTCTCTCTATCTGTCTATCTCTCTCTCTCTCGCTCTCTCTCTTTGTCTATCTCTCTCTCTCTGTCTATCACTCTCTCTCTCTATCACTCTCTCTGTCTATCACTCTCTCTCTGTCTCCCTCTCTCTCTCTGTCTCTCTCTCTCTGTCTATCTCTCTCTCTCTCTTGCTTTCTCTCTCTCTCTGTCTATCACTCTCTCTCTCTGTCTATCACTCTCTTGCTCTGTCTATCACTCTCTTGCTCTGTCTATCACTCTCTCTCTGTCTATCACTCTCTCTCTGTCTATCACTCTCTCTCTGTCTCTCTGTATATCACTCTCTCGCTCTCTGTCTATCACTCTCTCTCTCTCTCTTGCTTTCTCTCTCTCTTTGTCTATCACTCTCTCTCTCTGTCTCTCTCTCTGTCTATCACTCTCTTGCTCTGTCTATCACTCTCTCTCTGTCTATCACTCTCTCTCTGTCTATCACTCTCTCTCTGTCTCTCTGTATATCACTCTCTCGCTCTCTGTCTATCACTCTCTCTCTCTCTGTCTATCACTCCCTCTCTCTGTCTATCACTCTCTCTCTCTGCCACTCTCTCTCTGTCTATCACTCTCTCTGTGCTATAGAATGAAAGTGACATTGCACAGATGGTTTTACACACAGCCACCCACACATATACAGTATACATTCATGCTACAGACACACACATCACAACTGATGCTACCAGACTTGCTAAATACTGCACAATTTAAATACTTGCCCCCCAATCCCCCCTTCCCCAAAAATATTGGACTATAAATTCTGCCTTCCTGTATTATACTGATGCTAAAACAATGTATTATATTCTACTGAGTTATTTACTTTATGTTCGTATTTGTATATTTTATTATTTCTTATTGTTGTTGCATTGTGGAGAAGGAACCTGCAAGTAAGCATTTAATTGGACGGTGTATACCATGTGTATACTGTGCATATGACTAATACAACTTGAAACAGTGTTCTGCACACCAAGTTCAAGTCAAATGCAGGTATTCAAGCATCTTATATTTCATAAAATATTTTGGGGAAATTGTACAATTCATGACTTTTCTTCACAGTATGCAGCTGCCAAATATCAATATTCATTTTTCCTTTCGTGTACATTAGAAAGAAAGGTTGATAGAAACAAGCCAGTTTAGAGAAAACCTTGAGATGGTGTCGCTCTTCTGCTTGAGGTGTGGCCAGTGATGAACACCGAGTATACAAAACATTACTGACCAACTGTTCTTACCATGACATAGACTGACCAGTTGAATCCAGGTGAAAGCTATAATCCCTTATTGATGTCACTTGTTAAATCCCCTTCAATCAGTCTAGATGAAGGGGAGAAGACAGTTTAAAGAAGGATATTTAAGCCTTGAGATATTTGAGACATGGATTGTGCATGTGTTTCATTCAGAGGGTGAATTGGCAAGACTAAATATTTAAGTGCCTTTGAATGGGGTATGGTAGTAGGTGACAGACGCACCGGTTTGTGTCAAGAACTGCAACGCTGCTCAACAGTTTCCTGTGTGTATCAAGAATGGTCTTCCACCCAAAGGACATCCAGCCAATTTGACACAACTGTGGGAAGCGTTGGAGTCAACATGGGCAACATTCCTGTAGAATGCTTTCGACACTTTGTAGAGTCCATGCCCCGATAAATTCAGGCTGTTAAATGTTTTTGTTGTAGTGGGGACAGTAACAGAACTTTCTAAAAATGTCTTTTTTAATTTGTTGAAATGAATTTCCACAGCTTCAAAAATACTTGTTACAATGATTGGGGAATGCGAAGATGGTAAGGGTAAGCCTACATGAAACACAGACCTTATTTTAAGAGTATCTCAAATTCATTATGGGAAAAAGAAATAGTGGAAAGACAATTGGAACCATTTCTCTTTTTGACCGCTAGGTTTTATGGGTATTGTGACACCGCCATGTGGGGCTCTATAGAAGAATCCCTACTGTTGACCAATCACAGAGGAAGGGGCGTAGACTTCGGCTCCAAACTTAGGCTTGCCTATAGAAAGAAATGTGTGTCCAAACAGCCAAAAAAAACCTCACAGAAGTCCAAAACAAACAAAAACATCACAAAATGTCATCATAACATACAGTGCAATCGGAAAGTATTCAGACCCCTTAACTTTTTACATATTTTGTTACATTACAGCCTTACTCTAAAATGGATTCAATACAAAAAAATCCTCAGCAATCTACACACAATGCCCCATAATGACAAAGTAAAAACATTTATTAAAAATAAAAAACAGAAATACCTTATTTATAAAAGTATTCACACCTTTTGCTCTGAGAATTGAAATTGAGCTCAGATGCATCACAGGCAGCCAGTGTCTGCACTGGCTGCCTGTGAGTTTTTTTTAGAATAGATTTTAAGATTATTCTATTGGTTTTTAAATCAATCCATGATTGTGCACCCCAATACATGTCAAACATGCTTTTAAGTTATGTACCCAGTAGGTCCCTCAGGTCCTCTGACACTGGCCTTTGAACTATCACAAAGCCTAGGACCAAGAGGCATGGAGAGGCAGCCTTTAGTTATGCCCCCAGCCTCTGAAATAGCCTGCCAGAGAACCTGAGGGGGGCCGAAACTGTGGACATTTAGGTAAAAATTGCTTTAAAGTACTCAAGTTATTTTTTTGTGGTATCTGTACTTTACCTAAGTATTTATGTTTTGACAACTTTTACTTTACTTTTCCCTGACACCCAAAAGTACTTGTACATTTTGAATGCTTAGCAGGACAGGAAAATGGTCAAATTCACACACTTATCAAGAGAACAACCCTGGTCACCCCTACTGCCTCTGATCTGGCCGACTCACTAAACACAAATTAATGGTTTGTAAATTATGTCTGAATGTTGTGTCCCCCTGGCTATCAATAAATAAAACAAAAACGGTGCTGTCTGGTTTGCTTAATATACAGTGTATATTTGTATAAGTATTTGATACACTGCCGATTTTGCAGGTTTTCCTACTTACAAAGCATATAGAAGTCTGTCATTGGTACTCTTCAACTGTGAGTGAAGGAATCTAAAACAAAAATCCAGAAAATCACATTGTATGATTTTTAAATAATTAATTTGCATTTTATTGCATGACATAAGTATTTGATACATCAGAAAAGCAGAACTTAATATTTGGTACAGAAACCTTTGTTTGCAATTACAGAGATCATACGTTTCCTGTAGATCTTGACCAGGTTTGCACACACTGCAGCAGGGATTTTGGCCCACTCCTCCATACAGACCTTGTCCAGATCCTTCAGGTTTCGGGGCTGTCGCTGGGCAATACGGACTTTCAGCTCCCTCCAAAGATGTTCTATTGGGTTCAGGTCTGGAGACTGGCTAGGCCACTCCAGGACCTTGAGATGCTTCTTACGGAGCCACTCCTTAGTTGCCCTGGTTGTGTGTTTCGGGTGGTTGTCATGCTGGAAGACCCAGCCACGACCCATCTTCAATGCTCTTACTGAGGGAAGGAGGTTGTTGGCCAAGATCTCGCGATACATGGCCCCATCCATCCTCCACTCAATACGGTGCAGTCGTCCTGTCCCCTTTGCAGAAAAGCATCCCCAAAGAATGATGTTTCCACCTCCATGCTTCACGGTTGGGATGGTGTTCTTGGGGTTGTACTCATCCTTCTTCTTCCTCCAAACACGGCGAGTGGAGTTGAGACAAAAATAGAGCTTTTTGGTCTAATCAGACCACATGACCTTCTCCCATTCCTCCTCTGGATCATCCAGATGGTCATTGGCAAACTTCAGACGGGCCTGGACATGCGCTGGCTTGAGCAGGGGGACCTTGCGTGTTCTGCAGGATTTTAATCCATGACGGCGTAGTGTGTTACTAATGGTTTTCTTCGAGAATGTGGTCCCAGCTCTCTTCAGGTCATTGACCAGGTCCTGCCGTGTAGTTCTGGGCTGATCCCTCACCTTCCTCATGATCATTGATGCCCCACGAGGTGAGATCTTGCATGGTGCCCCAGACCGAGGGAGATTGACCGTCATCTTGAACTTCTTCCATTTAATAATAATTGCGCCAACAGTTGTTGCCTTCTCACCAAGCTGCTTGCCTATTGTCCTGTAGCCCATCCCAGCCTTGTGCAGGTCTACAATTTTATCCCTGATGTCTTTACACAGCTCTCTGGTCTTGGCCATTGTGGAGAGGTTGGAGTCTGTTTGATTGAGTGTGTGGACAGGTGTCTTTTATACAGGTAACAAGTTCAAACAGGTGCAGTTAATACAGGTAATGAGTGGAGAACAGGAGGGCTTCTTAAAGAAAAACTAACACTTCTGTGAGAGCCGGAATTCTTACTGGTTGGTAGGTGATCAAATACTTATGTCATGCAACAAAATGCAAATTAATTATTTAAAAATCATACAATGTGATTTTCTGGATTTTTGTTTTAGATTCCGTCTCTCACAGCTGAAGTGTACCTATGATAAAAATTACAGACCTCTACATGCTTTGTAAGTAGGAAAACCTGCAAAATCAGCAGTGTATCAAATACTTGTTCTCCCCACTGTAAGTAATTTGAAATACTTTTACTTTTGATACTTAAGTATATTTAAAACCAAATACTTTTAGACTTTTACTCTAGTATTTTACTGGGTGACTTTCACTTTTACTTCAGTCATTTTCTATTAAGATATCCATATTTTTACTCAAGAATGACAATTGGGTACTTTTTCCACCACTGCTTTTTAGTCGTTCCGTTTTTGTCATTCTTTTTTTTTTTTTAAATTGTGTAGTAAATATAGCTTTTATTTTCATAGCTTTTTCCTGTGAAGCACGTTGCGTTGCATTACATGTCTGAAAATGTTCTGTATAAATAAAGCTTGATTTGATTTGATTTGTAAAGAAAACTGTACTCTGGTGGTCATGTCACACGCGCTCTAGCCAACAGCTCGCAGATACGGTGAGGGTAGGCTGTGCCGGAAGGTTCGTCTATGATGAGATTATTATGGATAACAGCCAGAATATTTGTCAAACGGCAGTCACACATTGATCATAATGTCACCAGAATAAGACCCTCGATATTTATTGGAATGGAGCATTGAACTCAAAGCATGCACTTTCAACACACTTAAGTTAATTAATCATAATTTACTTCATCTGTAGCCTAATAAACTGCATGGTTTCCCGAGTCGTAGTGGGAGGACCACACACCATATTATCGCGTGACTCCCAAGTTTGCTTCGATATGGTGGTTATTATATCAGTATTAGCGTATAAAGGCTCTTCCATCGCCATTTCTCGCATAATACATTTTACCGACACAATGTCGAATGAACAAATTATCTGTGGGCATTTTTACAATTTCCCGAAACTTCCTGAAAACGGTGGATGGAAACGTGGTTAATCCGATGTGTTTCAAACCGAACTATAACCAGAGAACTGGTCAAGATATTTTGACTGACTTTTCAGTATCTATGGCTAACCTGTTGGCTAAATGCTAACTCGGGTGTACCGGAAATAGACGTGGCAAACGACGAGCTACTTCCGTGTTGACAAACGAAAGAGACAGCCAGATGGATTCATAATTGTACAATTACTCCGAAACTAAACCAGTTTTAACTGTGGTTAGCTATCTTACTCATTGACAGGCACCATAGAAGGTAGTTAGCGAACCAGCCTTGCAGAGGCAATGGACCGGACTAGGCTGTTGTTTGTGTTGTTTTGGGGTTTGTTGGAGGTGTGTTGTGATGTGTCGGCTAACAGAGGGGGATCTCATTCGTTTACTGATGAAATCCCATTCAAAATCAACTGGCCCGGGGCCGAATTCACCCTGGTGAGTGTTGTCGTTCAGTGTGTGTGTGTGTGTGTGTGTGTGTGTGTGTGTGGTTGTTGTGTGATAGAGAATGCTGATTTTTTAAAATTATTATTTATTGACAAGCTAATGTTGTTTTAAAATGGCTAGGTATTCCTTGATGTGGCTGTTGTCATATGACTGTCAATGAAAAGCTGATCATACATAGTATGTCTGTCATTGCCTGTTATGACTCCTGTAAATTTGTGCACCTCCACAACATTTACAATCTGAGATTATCTATCCAGTAAACATGCATGCTTTCAGTACAGTATTATTAAGTGACCCAAAATATGCCCTTCCATAGCCAACCTCAGGTGCCCTCTACAAAGAAGACGACTTTGTCATCATGACAACAACAGAGAAGGAGAAATACAAATGTCTACTGCCTTCCTTGTCAAATGGAGATGATGTGAGTATACAGATTAGACTACCTAGATAAATAATTTTCTCTTTCACTCCTTTTTTTCAATTATTGCTTGTCTCACTTATCCTCCTCCTCTCTCTGTCTCTGTCTGTTTCTCTCTCTCTCTCTCTCTCTCTATCTTGCTCCCCCCCTTCTCACTGTCTCTCCTCTCCCTCTCTTGCTATCTCCCCTCTCTATTTTTATCTCTCAGGATGATGTCAAGGAGTACGCTGGTCCCACTCCAGGTGATCTACTGGACCCGCTGTTCAAACAGAGCAGCTGCTCCTACAGAGTGAGAACCTTACAGTTTCACTTCTACTTTTCTGTCTAAATGTAGGCTATCTTGAGTACCACTGCAACACCAAGGCCATGGGTTTAACCCCACCGTTACCATGGTAACATCATGGTACCAAAAGGTTGTGATACTTATGATACCAACATTTTAGCATACTGTAGTATCATTTCATATGATACTACCAAGTTTGTTGGCTGGCGCCTGTTATAAAATGTTTATAAAGTCAGTGTTGTTCATAAATTCAGTTGAATTTAAGCAACAACCATTAGTATGCACCGGTAGAATGATATCCACATCAGTTTCACGTGTAGCAGCTGTAATTAGCCAGCCGCATCCCCTACCAGCCCTCACTCACCTGCTTCTCTCTGTCCGCTCTTCCTACGCATCTATTCCTCCATCATTTAGCAGTGATGGTTGAGCGGGATTGCAGACCCTGATGAGTTTTCTGTTATATTTGCACATTTTTTACATTGGAGCAGCACGCAGAGCGAGCAAAGTTGATTCATTGTATAATTTCATCGCCTGTTATAAACATGGGCACAGGCCAGTCTTGAGTAGACAGTAAGTTCGCTGTCACGCAGCCTCTGAGTGCCAGAGAGGGGAAATTGAGCAGAAAAAACGTCTTGTCTCTAGCCTAAACGGTTCAAAATACAGTATATGTATATATTCTCAATCCATTCCTTACAAAGATTTTGTGTGTATTGGGTAAATTTTGTGAAACTGTTAGATATTACTTGTTAGATATTACTGCACTGTCGGAGCTAGAAGCACAAGCATTTTGCTACATCTGCAATATCATCTCTAACCACGTGTATGTGACCAATACATTTGATTTGATTTATATTACCAGGATACCTTCTTTTTTTTTTTGGCAATTTGCACAAATTTTAAATAATTTCACAATCTACGTCGCGGGCTGTTTTGAAGGAAAGATAATGGGTCTGCTACTCATGAGATATGCTTCAAAGGTAGGATTCATAGAGGACTAATGGAAGGCTAAACTATATAAACAAATCAATCTCTTTCTGGTGATGCTTGAATTCTGTTAGGTGCCTGTTGTTGGTAGCAGTGTGTGTTTATGAGAGAGAGGGAGACAGAGTGTATGAGGAAGGGAAGGAGGTGTGTCCGTGTTAACTGAAGAGTAAAGGTTTCATGCAGTGTTTTCCCTTACTGACATAATTACATGCAGATCATGATACATGTATATTCCTTCCTCCCATTCCTCCAGCCAAATCACAGGTAGGCCTGTTGCGTGATAGAATCCCTGAGCTGACAAGGTAAAAATCTGTTGTTCTATCCCTGAACAAGGCAGTTAACCTGCTGTTCCCCGGGCGCCAAAGACGTGGATGTCGATTAAGGCAGCCCCCCCCCCCCCCCCCCACATCCTCTGATTCAGAGAGGTTGGGTTAAATGCGGAAGACACTTTTCAGTTGAATGCATTCAGTTGTACTGAGTATCTGGAGCATCAGCATTTCCCTTTTCCCTTTGTAAATATGAGCAAATCAGCCATTTTATGCAGTATTCTATTATACACTGAACAGTATGACATTAAATTCAGTGTGTTGTATTGAGTAGAAGTGTGAATTTCAGTGAAACGTAGAACATGCGCAGAACATTTTAGAGAACGGGAACAAGCGGGGCAAACAGGATGCTAGGGCACTCTGAATTTACGAGGGCTGGTGTCGTATTGTAGGTAACATTTGGGCATCGTACAACACTACCCTTAGAGATCGCACACTAAACACGTATGTAATGTACTCACTGTGCTGTCAGTCGCTTTGGATAGGCTAACCACTGTCTCTTCTGGCATGTGTTGTCGTGTTAATTGTAGATCGAGTCATACTGGACGTATGAGGTGTGTCATGGGAAGCATGTGAGACAATACCATGAGGAGAAGGAGACGGGACAGGTCAGTGGGAAATTATGTTACTTTAAAGTTCACCATAATTAAAAATGTCTACCATTAAGTATGTTGCAATAAATACGAAACAAAGAAATCGATGTGAAATAATCTTTCCTGTTTTATCTAGCAGATCAAACTTCAGGAGTATGTCTTGGGAAGCATGACCAAGAAGACTGAGTCTTCAGCCACTTCAGGAACAGAGACCACAGAGGCAGAGAAAGTGGAGGAGGTGGATCCTAAGTCAGAACCCGAGAAAGAGGTTTGTTGTTCGACAGCGACACAGCAGTTTGGCTCGTATACATTTGGAAAAAACACCTGATAAGACTTTGAACCTTTTGTCTTTTCGCTGTCACTCAGTTTCTTTTAGTTTTATTTCTCTTTCTAGTCATGGGTCTCTATCATTGGTCGCTACCTTACTTGCTGTGATCTGATTAGTTTATCTACCTAAGTTGAATACACCGATTATCTCTGTTAAAAGACAAATATATAAATGTCTCTAGGTTCCCACTAAGAACGTGGAGGGCCAGCTGGCTCCATACTACCCAGTGTTGATGGGCCACGGGACGGCCTGTGTCCTGAAACAGAACGAGCCACGCTCAACCAACGTGCTGTATGTCTGCCACCCCGAAGCAAAGCATGAGATCCTCTCTATCGCTGAGGTCACTACCTGCGAGTACGAAGTAGTGGTGCTGACCCCTCTGATCTGTGCACACCCCAAATACAGGTGTGTGTGTGTGTGTGTCTCTCTCTGTGTGTGTGTGTGTTTGTCTGTCTCTCTCTCTGTGTTTGTGTGTGTGTGTCTTTGTCTGTCTCTCTCTCTGTGTTTGTGTTTGTGTGTGTGTGTGTGTGTGTGTGTGTGTGTGTGTGTGTGTGCGCGCAAGTATGAGGTGTACACCCCAAATACAGGTAGCGACAGGTCTACCCAATCAGTTTCCCTTGTTTGATGTATCTCAGAACTAGCATAGCTGATTTAACTCATGTACAGAATGACATAGTGAATAGTCTTGATGTTAGTATAAGTTAAGGCAATGGTATTCAAACCTTTGGGACCCCGCTTTTTCCACCAGAATTTCTGGAGACCCCACCCCAAATATAATGACTCAATCTTAAAATCTGTATATTTATTTACATTTTCATCTCTTATTAAAATGAAAATAAACCAAGAAGTAAATGTACTCAATAACATTTTATTTTAATACTTTCTCAAAAAAGTCCAATGTGTGAGATGAAATGGAGTCGTACCTTTATCCCATGATCTGTTAGGTTCAAGTCTTCCCCAGTGAATGCCATCTTCTGCCAGGCCCTGTCTGGTTCTCCCCTGCGGCCTCACAGTCTCTCTCAGATGGACCGGGAGCAGGAACAGCTACTGAAACCTCCCTTCACTGCTCCTGCTGCTGCTGCACCAGAGATGGAGAGAGAGGTGAGGCGGGTTCGTTTTGCATTCCTCCCTACTCTAGTGAACACGACTCAGGTTTAGAAGCAAACCACCTCCCCTCCTCCCTTTTCTTCTCCAGGAGGAGACTATGTCCCCGGTGAGAGAGGAGGCTTTCTCCTCTACCCATAAGCCCCTGGTGGTGGGCGGGCAGACTCAGATTACTGTGGGAACAACCCACATCTCCCGCCTGACGGACGAGCAGCTGATCAAAGAGTTCCTGAGTGGCTCCTACTGTCTCCATGGGGTTAGTATGAGGCATGTGGATTGGCTGGCTGTTGAAGAAGACACCTGCTCATTGGCTACAGCTGCATATTGGCTACTGCTCATTGGCTGCTGCTGTTTATTCAAATGAATAGAATGTTATTGTTCCCTGATGTATAACATACATACGAAAATTCCATTCCATTTATACACTACCGTTCAAAAGTTTGGGGTCACTTAGAGATGTATGTTTTCATGGAAAACAAGGACATGAAAGGAGTTGCAAAATTAATAGGAAATATAATATAAGGTTATAAATAATGATTTTTAATTGAAATAATAATTGTGTCCTTCCAACTTTTCTTTCGTCAAAGAATCCTCCATTTACAGCAATTACAGCCTTGCAGATCTTTGGCATTCTAGTTGTCAATTTGTTGAGGTAATCTGAAGAGATTTCACCCCATGCTTCCTGAAGAACGTACCATACGGTCAAGCTGCTCCCACAACAGCTCAATAGGGGTGAGATCCGGTGACTGTGCTGGCCACTCCATTATAGACAGAATACCAGCTGGCTGCTTCTTCCCTAAATAGTTCTTACATACTTTGGAGCTGTGCTTTGGGTCATTGTCCTGTTGTAGAAGGAAATAGGCTCCAATTAAGCGCCGTCCACAGGGTATGGTATGGCTTTGCAAAATGGAGTGATAGCCTTCCTTCTTCAAGATCCCTTTTACCCTGTACAAATCTCCCACTTTACCACCACCTAAGCACCCCCAGACCATCACATTGTACATTTTTGTCGCACTGCTTTGATTTGTCTTGGCCTAGTCGCAGTTGTAAATGAGAACTTGTTCTCAACTGACCTACCTGGTTAAATAAAGATGAAATAAAAAAAATTAAATAAAAAAAACAGATGGCATCAAGCACTCCTCCAGCATCTTTTCATTTGGTCTGCGTTTCACGAATGTTCTTCTTTGTGATCCGAACACCTCAAATGTGTCTGTCATTAACAATTTTTTCCATTCTTCCTCTGTCCAGTGTCTGTGTTCTTTTGCCCATCTTAATCTTTTATTTTTATTGGCCAGTCTGAGATATGGCTTTTTCTTTGCATCTCTGCCTAGAAGGCCAGCATCCTGGAGTCGCCTCTTCACTGTTGACGTTGAGACTGGGTACTATTTGATGAAGGTTCCAGTTGAGGACTTGTGAGGCATCTGTTTCTCAAACTAGACACTCTAATGTACTCATCTTGTTGCTCAGTCCCACTCCTCTTTCTATTCTGGTTAGAGACAGTTTTGCTGTTCTGTGAAGGGAGTAATACACAGCGTTGTACGAGATCTTCAGTTTCTTGGCAATGTCTCGCATGGAATAGCCTTAATTTCTCAGAACAAGAATAGACTGACGAGTTTCAGAAGAAAGCTATTTGTTTCTGGCCATTTTGAGCCTGTAATCGAACCCACAAATGCTGATGCTCCAGATACTCAACTAGTCTAAAGAAGGCCAGTTGTATTGCTTCTCTAATCAGCACAACAGTTTTCAGCTGTGCTAACATAATTGCAAAAGGGTTTTCTAATGATCAATTAGCCTTTTAAAATGATAAACTTGGATTAGCTAACACAACTTGCCATTGGAACACAGATAATGTTGGTTGCAGATAATAGTTACACCTATGTAGATATTCCATAAAAAATCAGCCGTTTCCAGCTACAATAGTCATTTAGAACATTAACAATGCCTACACTGTATTTCTGATTAATTTATGTTATTTTAATGATTTTCTTTAAAAAACAAGGACATTTCTAAGTGACCCCAAACCTTTGAACGGTAGTGTACATACCAAAAGGGGAACTGATAGGAGGTTAAAAGAGGTGCTCAAGTAACACACACACACACAACTCTTAGGTTCATACTGTAGCATCTGTCTGATGTCTGGAATCTGTGTGTTCCAGGGAGTGGGATGGTGGAAGTATGAATTCTGCTATGGGAAGCATGTACATCAGTACCATGAGGTAAGGGTTCTCATACCAGAGGAGGCTGGTGGGGGGATCTATAGGAGGATAGGCTCATTGTAATAGCTGGAATGGGATCAATGGAATGGTATCAAACACATGAAAACAACGTGTTTGACTCTGTTCCATTGATTCCATTCCAGCCCCTCCCACCAGCCTCCCCTGTTAAAATGCTTAAAGCTTAATTTTTCCTGTACACTGAAAGAGATGTTTTAGTATTGGCTGGCTGGGTGCATCATGTATTTTTTGGTATGTTCAAAATATCTACACTGAAAAAAATATAAACACAATATGCAACAATTTAAAATATTTTACTAAGTTACAGTTCATATGAGGAAATGGATCAGAAAACCAGTCATTATCTGGTGTGACCACCATTTGCCTCATGCAGCGCGACATCTCCTTCGCATGGAGTTGATCAGGCTGTTGATTGTGGCCTGTGGAATGTTGTCTCACTTCTCTTCAATGTCTGTGCAAAGTTGCTGGATATTGACGGGAACTGGAACACTGTCATACACGATCCAGAGCATCCCAAACATGCTCAATGGGTGACATGTCTGGTGAGTATACAGGCCATGAAAGAACTAGGACATTTTCAGCTTCCAGGAATTGTGAACAGATCCTTGCGACATGGGGCCGTGCATTATCATGCTGAAACATGAGGTGATGGCGGCAGATGAAAGGCACGACAATGGGCCTCAGGATCTCGTCACGGTATCTCTGTGCATTCAAATTGCCATCGATAAAATGCAATTGTGTTCGATGTCCGTAGCTTATGCCTGCCCATACCATAACCCCATCACCACCATGAGGCACTCTGTTCACAACGTTTACATCAGCAAACCCAGTACAGTTCATCCATGAGGAGCACACTTCTCAAACGTGCCAGTGGTCATCGAAGGTGAGCATTTGCCCACTGAAGTCGATTACGACGCCGAACTGCAGTCAGGTCAAGCCCCTGGTGAGGAAGATGAGCACACAGATGAGCTTCCCTGAGACGGTTTCTGACAGGTCTCAGATGATCCCGCAGGTGAAGAAGCCGGATATGGAGGTCCTGGACTGGGGTGGTTACACATGGTCTGTGGTTGTGAGGCCAGTTGGACGTACTGCTAAAATGACGGAGGCGGCTTATGGTAGAGAAATTAACATTCAGTTCTCTGGCAACCAATCTGGTGGACATTCCTGCAGTTAGCATGCCAATTACATGCTCCCTCAACTTGAAACATCTGTGGCATTGTGTTGTGTGACAACTGCATATTTTAGTGGCCTTTTTTTGTCCCCAGCACAAGGTGCACCTGTGTAATGATCATGCTAATTAATTAGCTTCTTGATATGCCACACCTGTCAGGTGGATGGATTATCTTGGCAAAGGAGAAATGGTTAGTAACAGAGATGTAAACTGATTTGTGCACAACATTTGAGAGAAATAAGCTTTTTGTGCATATGGAACATTTTTTGGATCTTTTATTTCAGTTCATGAAACGTGGGATCAACACTTGTTTATATTTTTGTTTAGTATAAGATACAGTACATGTCAAAAGTTTGGACACGCCTATTCATTCAAGGGTTTTTCTTTATTTTGAATATTGGCTACATTGTAGAATAGTGAAGACATCAAAACTATGAAATAACACATATGGAATCATGTAGTGACCAAAAAAAGTGTTAAACAAATCATAATATTCTTCAAAGTAGCCACCCTTGCCTTGATGACAGATTTGCACACTCTTGGCATTCTCTCAACCAGCTTCATGAGGTTTGAGACAATCAGTTATGTTGTGACAAGGTAGGGGTGGTATACAGAAGATAGCCCTATTTGGTAAAAGACCAAGTCCATATTATGTCAAGAACAGTTCAAATAAGCAAAGAGAAACAACAGTCCATCGTTACCTTAAGACATGAAGGTCAGTCAGCCCGGAAAATTTCAAGAACTTTGAAGGTTTCTTCAAGTGCAGTCACAAAAACCATCAAGCGCTATGATGAAACTGGCTCTCATGTGGACCGCCACAGGAAAGGAAGACCCAGAGTTACCTCTGCTGCAGAGGATCATTAGAGTTACCAGCCTCAGAAATTGCAGCCCAAATAAATGCTTCACAGAACAAACTGCAAAAAACACTCAAACTGGACAGTTTAATCTAATCTACATATCTTCATTCAAAGACTCAATCATGGACACTCTATTGCTGACAGTTGTGGCTGCTTCGCGTGATGTATTGTTGTCTGTGCCCAATAATGTTTGTACCATGTTTTATGCTGCTACCATGTTGTGTTGCTACCATGTTGTTGTCATGTTGTGTTGCTACCATGCTGTGCTGTCATGCTATGTGGTTGTTTTAGGTCTCTCTTTATGTAGTTTTGTGGTGTCTCTTGTCGTGATGTGTGTGTGTGTTGTCCTATATTTATTTATTTATTTTGAATCCCCTGTCACCGCAGGAAACCTTTGGCCTGTAGGTAGGCCGTCATTGTAAATATGAATTTGTTCTTAACTGACTTGCCTAGTTAAATAAAGGTTAAAAGAATTCAGAGGAGTCTGCGTGAATCAGGCCTTCATGGTCAAATTGCTGCAAAGAAACCACTACTAAAGGACACCAATAAGAAGAAGAGACTTGCTTGGGCCAAGAAACACGAGCAATGGACATTAGACCGGTGGAAATCTGTCCTGATGAGTCAGAATTTTAGATTTTTAGTTCTAATCGCTGTGTCTTTGTGAGACGCAGAGTAGGTGAACGGATGATCTCCACATGTGTGGTTCCCACCATGAAGCATGAATGAGGAGGTGTGGAGGTGCTTTGCTGGTGACAGTCAGTGATTTTTTTTGTAGAATTCAAGGCAGACTTAACCAGCATGGCTACTTTGACATATGTTGATTTGTTTAACACTTTTTTGGTTACTACATGATTCCATATGTGTTGTTTCATAGTTGTGATGTCTTCACTGTTATTCTACAATGTAGAAAACAGTAAAAATAAAGAAAAAACCCTTGAATGAGTAGGTGTGCCCAAACTTTTGACTGGTACTGTACGATGATTGATTGATGTATGTGTTCTCTCCCAGGATAAGGAGCAGGGGAAGAACATTGTGGTAGTGGGCAGTTGGAACACTGAGGAGCACCTGGAGTGGACCCAGAAGAACGTGGCCCGGTCCTACCAGCTGAAAAACGACGGGGTGCAGAAAGTCAAGTATGTCAGCCAGCTCTACAATCATTTTTTTTTTTTTTTATATCACACTGATCTGCATTATGTTAATAATGAATGTACCACTATTTTAGAAATAGGGCATTAGAGGCTGGTGTCCCGAACAAAGATTTAGCCTACCTCTGGACTAAAAAGCTTGCTCAATGGAGAATATCCATTGAAATCTGTTTCCAAGAAACCTGTAGTACTTTCTCCTCCCCAGACTGGTGTCTCACTTCTACGGCCACGGGGATGTGTGTGACATGACGGGGAAACCCAGACAGGTCGTCGTCAAGCTCAAGTGAGTCATCATTAGTGTTACCACTCTCTTCCCGAGAGAGGCCTGGTCTAGTAGTAACACTTAAAGCTGCAACATGTACATTTTTGGCCGACCCGACCAAATTAACATATAAATGTGAGTTATAGATCTGTCATTCTCATTGAAATCAAGTCTAAGAAGCGGTAGATCTGTTCTATGTGTGTTATTTTTATGCTTCCCTGTCTTAAAGTTTTGTTTCTTTTACTTTCAGCTTCAAACAGCTGAAAATAAAATAAAAATTGTTATAGATATTTCACAGCGGTTTATTCTTTACACTATACTTGCCTGTTTTGTCACAAACTGAAATTAGGAGAACTTCGAATTTTAGCAACCAGGAAATGGCGAGGTGATTTCTGCGTATACAGTTGAAGTCGGAAGTTTACATACACTTTGGTTGAAGTCATTAAAACTCATTTTTCAACCAGTCCACAGATTTCATGTTAACAAACGTTTTGTTTTGTCAAGTCGGTTAGGACATCTACTTTGTGCATGACACAAGTAATTCTTCCAACAATTGTTTACAGACAGATTATTTCACTTATAATTCACTATATCACTATTCCAGTGGGTCAGAGGTTTATATACACTAAGTTGACTGTGTCTTTAAACAGCTTGGAAAATTCCCGAAAATGAATTCATGGCTTTAGAAGATTCTGATAGGCTAATTGACATCATTTGAGTCAATTGGAGGTGTACCTGTGGATGTATTTCAAGGCCTACCTTCAAACTCAGTGCCTCTTTGCTCGACATCAAGGGAAAATCAAAAGAAATCAGCCAAGACCTCAGAAAAAAAATTGTAGACCTCCACAAGTCTGGTTCATCCTTGGGAGCAATTTCCAAGCACCTGAAGGTACCACGTTCAACTGTACAAACAATAGTACGCAAGTATAATTACCATGGGACCACGCAGCCGTCATACTGCTCAGGAAGGAAATGCGTTCTGTCTCCTAGAGAGAGAGAAATGGAGAAATGTCCTCTGGTCTGATGAAACAAAAATAGAACTGTTTGGGCATAATGACCATTGTTATGTTTGGAGGAAAAAGGGGGAGGCTTGCAAGCCGAAGAACACCATCCCAACCGTGAAGCACAGGGGTGGCAGCATCAAGTTGTGGGCGTGCTTTGCTGCACAAAAATAGATGGCATCATGAGGAAGGAAAATTATGTGGATATATTGAATCAACATCTCAAGACATCAGTCAGGAAGTTAAAGGAAGTCGCAAATGGGTCTTCCAAAGTTGTGGCAAAATGGCTTAAGGACAACAAAGTCAAGGTATTGGAGTGGCCATCACAAAGCCCTGACCTTCTCCATTGGAGTGACATGCAGAGCTTATTCAGGAGGATGTAAGGTCAAAGTTCATCAGATAGAAATGTATGGTGTAGAACATATGATTGTCATGTAGAATAGGGAATCGTGTCAGCTCTACTGAGTCTATTTCTATCTGCAACGTTCAGAGCGTTTCTGAATACACCGCGAGTCTCTGATTCAAGTCTCTTTCCTCTCCTCTGCCTCAGATGTAAGGAGTCTGAGTCTCCCCATGCTGTCACTGTGTACATGCTGGAGCCTCAGACCTGTCAGTACGTCCTTGGGGTAAGAATGCATACACGCATCACTGTTGCACCGTGCTATGGTTAAACATTTGAACACGTTATTGCAGTTTCCTAATGTATTCACATGGCAAATAAACTCAACCTGTTCTTTTTTCTCCAATCAGGTTGAGTCTCCAGTCATATGCCAGATCCTGGACACAGCTGATGAGAAAGGCCTTCTATCAGTCTCCAGCTAACAGAACAGGATGCCAGAGAGACAGAAAAGAGGAGAGATGAGCCGCTGAGTAGAGGGGGATAAGAAGAGCAATAGAATAATACGAAAAAAAAAAGAACACGTTTTACTAGAATAGAAAAGACAGAGATTTAGGCAAAGACTTCATAAAATGGACAACTGAAGACTGGATGAACCAAGGCCCATGGCACTGCTCAGGAGGTTCAGACAGACATGGAAAAAAGTAAAGGGAGAAAGTGTTGATCCTGGAATGACCCCTGGAAGCCAGGAACATAGCCCCTCGCTAACACCCTGGCTTAGACCTCCTGTATGGACTGTACCAGCGCCATTCTGCATCAAAAGCCTTATGATAAAAGCATGGGAAAACACATTTGATTTGAATTGGAAATCCAATTCAAAATGGGACAGAGACTCACAAAATGGGACCCTGCTCACTCTGGATTTATTGCCTGGACTTCATATCTTCCTTTTATGATATATTTTCGGCAGGTTAGTTCTAGTGTCTTTTCTGGCCAATATGCCAGGACAGAGAACCACCAATCATTCAAATAACATCATCAGGAGAACCAGCTTTAATGTTGTAGTTGGTTTCGTCAGTTTGAATATTAAAATGTGCAGACAAACAATAACTGTGGGTATAGTAAGATTGGGGTCAATTCCATTTCAATTCAGTCGATTAAGGAAACTGACATTCCAAGTGCTACAATATTTCCTCATTCAAAAGCAATAAATTAAATTGGAATTTTGATTTCAGTTTACTTCCTGAATTGACTGGATTGAAATGGAATTGACCCTGACAATGGTTGTTATGTTATAGGGTAAGTGAGATGTGACTTGACGTGTGCTGTGAATTCAAACCCCCTCGATGTAATTGACGAGCGCTGATGATGAACATTTGTTATGTACTGAATCAGATGTTTCCTGTGGATTTCTAAATCTGGTGTGTTCTATGGTTTAAATGAGGGATACACTAAAATAAATATATCTTAACAAAAATGTGTTAAAATGACGGATATGATAAAGCTCTTGTTGTATAACTAGCATTCAGTTTGAGCCATTATACATTTAGTAAAAGGACAACTGATGCTCTTCTCTAAATGTATTTATTTTTATTTAACCTTTATTTGTCTAGGCAAGTCAGTTAAGAACAAATTCTTATTTACAATGACGGCCTACTGGAGCAAATTAGGGTTAAGTGCCTTGCTCAGGGACACATCGAAGGATTTTTCACCTTGTCAGCTCAGGTATTCGAACCAGCGACCTTTCGGTTACTGGCCCAACGCTCTAACCGTTAGGCTACCTGCCACCCTAAAAAAAAAAAAAAAAAAAAAAAAAAAAAAAAAACGTGAAAATTCTGTTTGTGATCACCGGTAGCGTATGTGGTACCACAGATAGACTTAGACAACTCGTCTTTGTATCTGTCCCATTGTGACCATCTCTATTTTCTTATTCTTTGTCTATACAAAAATGGGTTATTTCCAAGTAGACAGCTCTATGGATAGACACATGCACTGTGCATAATTGTGTGAAATGACAAAAGCTTGATGTGCAGGTTGATTAGCTGACCACCAGAGGGCTCGGGTGTTGTGCTTACAGTTTTACTTCATAAAAGGTGGTGTTCACCTTTATGGCTCTGCAATAGATATTTAATTTGACCTGAAAATCAGAGGAGCAATTCCATAACTCCTGCTGCTAATTCTCTAAACTTCAAAAATCTATTCTCCAAACTTGAGGAACTTGATGGTGTTCTATGTACATCTGTACATAGAACACCATCAAATTAAGAATTTCTACCATTCTACACTGGAGATTGAGGGCTCTAGAATGAATGTTCTTTGCCAGGAGCACACTGGACACATTGCACTTGCAAAACATTTTTTGATATTATAGAAAATGTATGAGACTCACAAATACTGTATTATTATGAAGAGAAAGACCATCTACATTTTTCAATTAGAAAATGTCATGTCAGTGTAAAAATAGATTCCAGTCAGTTCAACAACATGAATAACACTTTGGGATCAGTACTGTTACATATCTTTCTGTTCTTCACACGTTTCCCTCTGGACTAGGAGACCTTCCATCCTTATATTCCAGGGCAAAGTCAATGGGGGTTATTCAATACCTTTTTAACTGTTTTTCCACCACAAAAAAACAGTTCAATACCGTATGATATTCAGAAAATGAGCATCTGTTTACTCTCTGGTGTCTTACTGTGGTAACAGTAATGGTGGTATAACAATATAGTGACCTTAGTATCCCTGGACTATATGCCCAAGACCTCTCCAGTTTCAGCATAGGTTAAACTGAAGGTACAGTATCTAATCAATCAATTAATCTATAAATCATGTTAGACTGAAGGTATGGGGATCTGATGCGCTGAGGTGCTCTCAAAGACCTATTAGCATTAGCTTGGGCAGCCAAGCCAAGGTTATTCATCACATTAGACTGAAGGGATGGGGATCTTATCAATCAATAATGGTGGTTAGTTACACTGAAGGTATGGGTATCTTGTGGGTCGAGGTGCTCTCGACGTCCTGCAGCACCTCCTGGTGGATGTGATAGTGCATGGGAATGTAGGACTTAGCGAACCCAAAGGCCTGGGAGGAGGAGGAGTTTGTAGCAGGCTGCAGACTGTTGATAGGGGTACTGGGTCCTGCGGAGGGGCTGCTGTTGTAGATACTGTAGTATGGCTCGATACAGGTGTCGATGGGGGTGGAGGTGCTAGGGGGCCGGGGTTTACGTCTACCATGCCCCCCCATGGCTCTCGGACTGGGGGCACAGTCCCGGGAGTGACTGGGTCCACAGGCTTGATGCACCAGTCTCTTTTGGGGTTTGGGTGAGAGGACATAGGCTGAGTTGGTCTCGTGGTGAGAGGACTTGTTACGGTTGACCTCAAGACTGCCTTTGCCCATGGCGTGGAGCAGTGTCTTGTGCTTGCAGCAGAGGAACACCAGAGCCACCCATTGGAGGCAACAGAGGATGCGGCGGCGTAGCCCGGCGCTGTTGCGGGAGTACACAAACGGGTTGATGCACGACTTGAGGAAGATGAGCGCAAAACCGCACAGTTCAAACTGGTAGTGAGCAAAGCTGCTCTCCAGAGAAAGGACGTCCTGGGCTAAGGAGACGCCCATGGGTAGACAACAGAGGAGGACGGAGAATACGATCACCACACAGGTTACTACAGCCTTGGAGTCCTTAACTGTGGCCAGGTTAATGGTAGAGACTAGCTGGCAGCAGGTAGCTCCCTGGGCAGCCCCGGATACTAGACCCTGGCTGGTGGGTCTGTTAGCTCCTTGGGCAGCCCCGGGTACAAGACCCTGGCTGGTGGGTCTGGTAGTGTAGGAGTGAGTCTGAATGTGTTGTAGCTTGTTGTAGGTCTGGTTGCGGTAGAGCGAAGGAACCTGAACGGCACACTGCATGCCCTCTAGCCGGGGTGGTGGTAGCGACGGACGAGTGGCGTCTACAGCAATGATGCGGCACTTCCTCACCTGGGGTTGGGATGGGATCAAGCATAGAGTGACATAACATGATATAAGCCCTGTTATAAGACATTATTTAGCTTCATACTGTACATGCTTATAGTAAGTTATAAATTAAGTTTTCTTAAAAACTTGTCAAATAATCCCATCGGTATGGGTCGCTAAGGCGATTTACCTGACAAGAAAATCAAATGCCATCCATCCCTCCCTCCCTCCTCTTTCTCCCCCTCTCCCTCTTTCTCCCCCTCTCCCTCCTTCTCTCACCTGTGCATTCTTCCTTAGCGTCTGAGCGATCATCAGGTAACAGACAGACACCACCGCCACACAGAAGGCAAAGTCCGCCAGGTAGACATATAGAACCACCCTGGCACGCCCCCCCGTTAGGCCGAAGTGAGGCAGACAGGGTCCCTCCTTTGTGGGGTAGGCTCGCAGGGTGAGCAGGGCAGCTATGGTAAAGCTGGAGGTCCAGAGGAGGGCAGTGAGAGCTAGAGTACAGGGGAGTGAGGCCATGCGGTTGGGCTGCTGGCCCAGGACCATACGGAGCCTATGGAGGGCGATCACAGCTACCGTCTCCAGAGACATGATGATGAAGGCAGAGCTGGTCAGGTGGAAGGTGAAGCAAAAAGTATTTGACACGCTGCCCCCTCCTGTAACAAAAAGTGTAATCTTAATAAGACTTCTGCAATCCTTCAAGAATCAGACCTGGGTTCAAATCCTTTCAAAGGGTGTGTTCGAGCAGTAAATCTAACGAAGCCAGCTGTAGACAAAAGTTGGCAAGTGAAGTCGGCAGAGTTGCATCTGCGAGAGCCGAAAGTCAGACAGTGTAGTACCTTTCCAACAGCAAGGCTCAGATCCACATAAGAAATTTCCCCCCCGGGGATCAATAAAGTACCTATCTATCTATCTATCTATCTATCTATCTATCTATCTATCTATCTATCTATCTATCTATCTATCTATCTATCTATCTATCTATCTATCTATCTATCTATCTATCTATCTATCTATCTATCTATCTATCTATCTATCTATCTATCTATAGCAGTGTCAACATAGCTGGGTTGGGCCAGAGCCGGCCTACATAATGACATTATCAACTTTGATAATCTGATTGGTTAGATTTGTTAGAGATGATTCAAATCGCTGATTAATTTGTTTTGTTCGACGCCCATCACTATGAAGCCACACAAACCACACTAGGATGGCTGATTCAGACAATGTATGTAGCGATCAATAGAGCAGAGGAATTAAATTCAGGGTGAGTCGCCAGGCAAGCATGGTGTAGTTGGTGAGAGGCAACTGCAGCGACTTGAAGGCGACTTTATCAAAAACTACATGGCCTTTGATCACATATTTTTTGTAAAGTTCATACAGCCGACATGTAGGCGCAAGTTGGACAGTTTGACCAATGATGGTCACCGACTAGACCATTGATTTGCTCGATTCAGCTGGAGTGCTAGATGGGCAGAGTTTGCTGTTTTGGGACTTTTCTATTGGTTTCATAAGCCAGCGATGCTCAAACAGGCACACGACAGAACCGAATAGATCCAAAGCAAAACATTTAAACCTGGGGACAGACAGGGCCCAGGGTCTTAGCTGAAGCAAGAGAGAAGAACAGAAGTAAATACAGTCTACTCACTTGAGTCCAGAAAGAGCACCAACGCGAACATCGGCGCCATCACGCAACATATAATCATATCACAGAGCGATAAATTCAGGATCATGAAGTCGAAGTTGGTGCGGAACTTGCGGAAGGCTGGGTCGAAGAAGGAGAGGAACACCACCAGGTTGCCATAGGAACCCAGACAGAAGATAACGATGAGGAGGAGGGAGCAGGAAGTCAGTGTAGCAGTGTGGATCAGGGCCCAACCAGGGGAGGAAGAGGAGAGGGACCTAGAGGGAGGAGGCGGATGAGAAAGAGGGGTAAGAGAAGAAGAAGAAGAAGAAGAAGAAGGTTTTAAAGATATATTTTCCTTCCATTCCATAGAAATGTGTCTTTTGCTTTTCAACCAACTCACAAACACACGCGCACAAATAATGTGAAGACATGTTTTTGGAACACCACGTGATCAGGTTTTCAAATGTAGTTTAATGTGACCACATGCTGCTTTACATGTCGTCACCTGTTATCACATTAACGTCACATGAAAAAGTATATATATTTTTTCCTAAGGGACACAGACACAAACACACCTTGGGCCCAGGCTGCTGTTGCTGTTGTTGTTGTGGCGAAGCACATCCACCAGGGCTGACGGCAGACTGGTCACATTCATTGTACACAGATTAAGCCTTGTTCGGGACTAAAAAGCAGTTTCAATGGAGTTTCTCCATTGAGTTAGTGAGCACTGGAGTGCAGCCTCATGTGTTCACATAATTTCACTGAAAGGCATGGTGAAAGTATCTGCTATCTCCTCCACTGACATGGTCCCCTTGTTCATGGCAAAGACCACAGATTTCTAGTAAAAAACACAGAAATCAGAGTTTATTACAACACCATGTATGAAAGATGTCTATGATTACCATTGTGAATTATAAGAATTCTGCTTATTATCCTACCTGACAACAACTGAGTCTAAATAGGCCTAGGCTGAAGCAAGAGCAAGCATATAACATGTGTACCCTACACTTATCTAATCATTCTATCGATGGTACTTCATATATGTTTACACAATAGAACATTCCAGGATTCTCATTTAATCACATTTAGGCCTACTTATCAAAACATATAGCCTACCGTATTTGCATGTATCTGTCTGTTCGTGTGAATGCTCTGTCGTGTAAAAGCATTTTAATGTTAATAGAGTGAGAGTCATCATGGTAATTTAATTACGTATGATGAAAACCAATACAATACAATAGCCTACAGAAGGTTTCGCTCTCCATCCCCGCCCCCATCCCAGCTACAGGCATTAGAAATGAAAAAGTATTCCTTTACAGATGATCAGAAGCAATAATAGACCATATAGCCTATCTATTCTGTATGCAATCTAATATTGCTTCTTACTTGAAAAAGCGCATCTAGAAAAATGATAGATATTGGCATATTGACGTGTAGGCTAGAGAAAACAATATGCGAACATGAACATCGTTGTTATATAAGCCATACATTTGCATATTTGTTATTGGCAACTTACCGTCCAACTCCATAATAACCACACGCATTTTAATTCACAGTATATTGCGTGTTTTTTATTTTCTTGTCGATGTGATATATCAAAAAAAGAATATCCAGGAAAGACAAGACGTGGGAGATGGTGTGTGAAGTCACTGTCTACTTGCGGCGCGTGCGGGAACCAGGTACAACCTCCGGATGTCAACCTATCTAGCTTCAACGTCTCAATCTACGGGACAGTCGAAATTTACTGGCGGGGCTTGTCCCACTCAGGATGTCCTAAAAACCACCCTGTGTTTATAAACTTTAATATGGACTTATATCCATTGTTGTCGCTACATTGTAATCATAAATACATATACAATTACATAGATAGACATTACAGAGATACAGACAAAAACAGGTTCTACTATTCACACATTAGCCAGCTTTGACATTCTTTTAAAAGTAATGGTTGGTTTGACTGAGTTGCTGTGGTAGTTTTTCCACTCAACAGCGCCGTTATATACAAATGTGGCTCTGGTATTAATATTGGTGGACATCTCTAACAAATGAAACATTTTTAGATAGGTCTCTAAGTCCATTATAATTCTGTGGACCAGACCAAGTTGAATTAATACTACTCTTTTTTCCCCACAGATAGCCAGACTAGCTGCTTAAAATGTTCGACCTATGAAGGGGGAGTTTAAGTACAACTGTTACATGTTTTGGCTAACTCTAGATGTTTGGGGCTGCTGGTGAACCATAACATGATGCAGACATAATCAAAGTAACACCGGGCAAGTGCGCTAGTCCAGTGGGCAGGGACAGACTAGGAATGAAAAATGACCATGGACTTTTTGACTCAGACCAGCCCACCAAAAACCCCCCCAGCGATACACCACCACCCACACAACCCACGCCACACTTTATGTAAACAAGATTACTGAACAATATTTATAACAATAACTTTTGTAAAATAGATGTAAAATAGAACAAGGGGAATGTGTTGCTCTTAGGAAGAGGCTGGTTAGAAGGAGCCCATATTGGCACAATGGCACTGGCAGCAAGAATCTCTGGAACCATCTGAGCAGTAAAATAAATAATACAGGAATACATTAGTTGGTGAAAAGACTGGTGAGTAGGCAAGTGATAGAATAAAATACAAATAAACATATTTCCTACCTCCTTAAATTAGCAATTTCTGCAGCAGCTCACTTCTCTCAGCAATGCCATCTATAACCAGGTCACTGTCCAGGGCCATTAAAACATCTCACTCAGTAGCCATGAGCATAAAAGCCTCCAGGTGCTGATGAGATAGAGTGCTCCTGAGCCTACTGAATTTCAGAGTAGAGAAGCTCCGCTCGCAAGCTACCTGGGTTACTGACAGGGTAAGTAGGAACTTGTAAGCAAGGCCCAGGATGTGGCATGCGTCGGTCAATAGGTTGTATTGACTAAGAATACGGTAGCAACACACTGGACAGTCCTTGCAAGATGAACAGCTCTTGTTCACCATCTCCACCTCGTCTTAATTTCCTTCAGGTCCATGATCCTCCATAGTCCTGGTTGTGTATTCTTCAAATCCAGATTGTTTTAACCTAGTCCACCGTTCTGCCAGACTCATGAGCTCACTCTGTAAATTGGCCACCGTTGCTCTGCTGTCAAATTTGATCAAACATTTGCTTAGTTCTTTAAGGGCTGTCTGTGGAAGGCCACTGGCACTGGCATATTTATATTAGATTTATTTTTATTCCCAGCCCATGTCCCGGCAGGAGGTCTTATACCTTTTGGTAGGCCGTGATTGTAAATACGAATTTGTTCTTAAATTAATAACTTATTATTTTAAAACATTTGGCTGCATCAGCCTCAAGGGACTTCAACCTCTTCTCTCTCTGCTTTTCAGCACCGTCTTTAAGTTTTTCTCTTTTTGTTAGTCCATCTTGCTCCACTCCACTATTTATCCAAATGTCACCACTTAACAGAGATGGGAAAGGCAGGTAAAGTTAGAATGGACTGTCCCAAAGGAAATTGACTGGGAGAGAGGCTGACAGATGTAATACCCAACTACAGTGGCATTGGGCCCAGCCCACTCGCCAGGGCCAGTCAGACACACAGCACATGGTTATTTTTATTTAAGCGCCGGCTGGGGTTATTTACATTTTGCGTTGCATCGGCCCCAATTGTCAAGCGGCCCACCGGGAAAACTTGTGGTGCTCCAGATGGCCAGTCCCTCATTGCATTAGGGTGTCTATAGCTAGGTGTTTCCATCAAATGTACTTGTTGAGTATATAGTGCACATCAAAATAACTTTTGCAGTTCAATTCCCATGTACTGAATCAAACATTTCCAAATCTAGGCCTACTGATTGCGCATCTCCATTCTAGAAGTAAAAATACAGCCAGACTGGCTTGCTACTGGGCCTTTCTAGACCTTATCAACTGTCGGGTAGACCCATAACTGATTCAAATGGAATGAAAAATTCTAATCATACGCCGTTATTCAAATTACATTTTCACTGCAGCCTAGAGTAGAATTTTGTACCCCCTAAAAACAATACAATTATGCGTTGCATTGTGGTGTTGTAGGCTAGTCTAGGTAGGATAATTGTATTGTCCCTAAACAAGATCAATAGGGGAGCTTTTTGAGCTGCGTGTCGTATCTTCACTGTTCCTTCATGCGGCTATGAGCCTGGCCTCTCCGCTGTCTATTAGCTATTTCTACTTGTTATTGTGGATTCATTTTGAAAATGTATGCAGCTCTGAATGTTTTTATGTGTGGTATGATTGCTAGTTAGACTATTGCAGATCTGTACAAACGATCCACCTACCACTAATGTTACTATGAATGTTGGACAGAGGGCAGGATAGACAGACTAGACCATACTGACCTGTGGTATATAGTAAAATAGTTAGCGCACGGAAAAGTGTAGTGCATAAGGGAAGTATTAAAACACTTTGATAAAGGGGAGGAGCATTCAAGCAAATGAGGAAATTTGGTTAGGATGGAAGAAATTATATATAGGAAAACATGCAAAATAGTGAATGTAAACCAGGGAAAAACACAATACCCTCCCCTATGGCCAATAAAAACAAACACAGAGAGTCTCAAAACCAACTGGGACAGAGGCACACTAGAAATTTGTTACAAGCAACCCATTTATTTATTTTCTTCATTAAATATAAGCAAACAAACAGTACATCTAAAAAAATAAAAATATTCACTGCAGTTTTGGCACTACACTATACAGGAGTGAGGTGCTAAACCCAAACGATGTTTCAATGAGACTAGCTTTTCAAGTCTTCATGGGAAAAACTAAATACTGAACCAAAAATAACTCTCTCTCACTAGGGTTTAAAAAAAAAATAATGGAGAATAATATTGTATTGCAGAGGAGAGGAAGGGGTAAGATGCTAAGGTGGTGGACAGGAGGTTTGGTTATTCCTTGGGCCTGTTTCCTGGACACAGCCTAGTCCAGGACTTTGGCTTTTTTTGTCCTGGAAAAGCCTTGTTTCAATGGAGACCCTCCAATTATCTTTGTCTGGGAAACCAGTCCCTTGGGGTTTTAAGAAGTGTTTAGACACATGCCATGATGATCAAACTGCACTCATCAGCTTGACATAGCGCGCACACACACACACAGCCTTGGGGAATGAGCCACACACACACACACACACACACACACACACACACACACACACACACACACACACACACCCCCCTTGGGGAATGAACGAGCACACACACACACACACACACACACACACACACCCCCCTTGGGGAATGAACGAGCACACACACACACACACACACACACACACACCACCTACTGCATATATAGCACTGCCCATAGCTCTGTCACTAAAAAGCTGAACAACCCATTTACTTACAAACCAAAATCTTTCATTACCAGCAACTCTAAGAATAATAAAAACATCAGCACTTCAAACCAATAAATAAATAAATACATGTTTGTGCATTTATGTTATATACATATGCTATATACACATAATAAAATATGCACATATCATATATAGATTAAACAATGTACACAAACATCATGTACGGACATGTGTGTGGCAGATTCAAATCTATACAAAGACCCAAATGGCACCCTATTCCCAATATAGCACACTACTTTTGACCAAAGCCCTATGGGCCGTGGTCAAAAGTAGTGCACTCAAACGAATAGGGTACCATTTGGGATACATCTTCAATCTAATCTGAGTATATTGAACAATAATCTGAACACATACACACTGTGGCTAAGAACTCTTCACTATAGGAGAACTGGGACAGTACGTTTTCTACCTTCTACTGGGATAATACAGTTAGTTGGCTCAGAGTTGATAACATTGAGGGGATTTTGTGGTGAGAGCATTAGTATGGGGGGAGGGGACTAGCTCTGGTCCAGGGCGTAGCGTGCACTCCTCCACAAGTGGTGGTGCATCAGTGGAAGAACGCACACTACGCCTTGGGTATCATCAAGCATTCCACAAAACACACGCAAGCAAATAAAGAAAAGAAAAATAACAAAATAAATAAACTGTACAGTTGTATTACAAACCGCAGGCCAATCATCCCTGCTATGGTTTATCCTTAAATATTAAGTATAGTATAAATGTAAATGAACGCTAAATACACAACTCTTTTATTCCATCCATTACGCACTTGTGTTCCAACCGCCCACCTTTTCAAGGTCCTCAGGGTACAGGGTCGTATTCGTTAGGGCACAACATAAAAAAACATTTTTTAAAGGAAAACCATCCAAAAAAACAAACAAGTCCCAGGTAGTTCCTCCCTGTTTTTCATTCTGTTTTCTTCCATTTGATGCCCGTTGGTCTGGCCTGAAGGCAGAGGCCTGGATGTGAGGCATCGGTCTTCCCTCTTCCCTCGTGCAGGCTGGTGTGTTCTGTTCTGAGCCTGTATTCACACAGCGTCTCAGGGTAGCGGTGCTGATCGAGAATATGGCCACCCTGTCCATATAATGGTAGACAATATGATCTGAAAGGAAAAACTGATCCCTAGATCAGCAATCCTACTCTAAAACACTTTGTGAATACGGGCCCTGTTCTGTTCAGTCTGAGGCCTTCCCAGACTAATGCCAGAGTGAATAATTGTCGAGTGGCTCAAAGAGGGCATCGAGGGTGTCGTTCCTCCGTTAAGAAAACATAAAAAATCTCCTGAAAGTTGCACCAGAGCCCTAAAGAGAGACATAATGGATAGTGGGATTAATGCTTGGTCCTCGAGAGAGACAGTATAGATAGTGGGATTAATGCTTGGTCCTCAAGAGAGAGACAGAATGGATAGTGGATTATTGCTTGGCCATCAAAAGAGAGACAGAATGGATAGTGGGATTAATGCTTGGTCCTCGAGAGAGACAGTATAGATAGTGGGATTAATGCTTGGTCCTCAAGAGAGAGACAGAATGGATAGTGGATTATTGCTTGGCCATCAAAAGAGAGACAGAATGGATAGTGGGATTAATGCTTGGTCCTCGAGAGAGACAGTATAGATAGTGGGATTAATGCTTGGCCATCAAAAGAGAGACAGAATGGATAGTGGGATTAATGCTTGGCCATCAAAAGAGAGACAGAATGGATAGTGGGATTAATGCTTGGCCATCAAAAGAGAGACAGAATGGATAGTGGGATTAATGCTTGGCCATCAAAAGAGAGACAGAATGGATAGTGGGATTAATGCTTGGCCCTCAAAAGAGAGACAGAATGGATAGTGGGATTAATGCTTGGCCCTCAATAGACAAATAAATGGATAGTGGATTATTGCTTGACCCTCAAGAGAGAGAATGGATAGTGGGATTAATGTTTGGTGTCTTGTATTGTTTATAATGTACTGTAATTTGTGTTGGGATTTTTACACCCAAGCATATGTTTGAATTGTGTGTGTGTGTTTGTGTGTATGTACCAGGTATCTAGGCGTAGTAGCAGGGAGAGACCAGCAGGTCGGTCAGAACCAGCAGCTGGTCGTCAGTGAACTGCTGTTTATGCTCCTGCCAGTTGTCATGGTGAGTCCGCCTAAAGTTAGACAGGGTCTTCTTCACCGTCATCTGCAGGAGTAGAGACATCCAGGAACAAGATGACAGTGGTGTAAAGTACTTAAGTAAAAATACGTTTTTTGGGGTGATTGTATTTTACTACTCATAATTTTGACAACTTTTACTTCACTACATTCCTAAAGAAAATAATATATTGTTTACTCCATACATTTTCCCTGACAGCCAAAAGTACATTTTGAATGCTTAGCAGGACAGGAAAATGGTCCAATTCACACACTTCTCAAGAGAACAACCCTACTGTCTCTGATCTTGTTTGTAAATTCTGTCTGAGTGTTGTTGTGCCCCTGGCTATCCATAAATAAAATAAAAAAGAAAATGGTGCCGTCTGGTTTGCTTAATGTAAGGAATTTTAAATGTAAATTTAATTGAAAGAATATACTTAAGTATCAAAAGTATAATTCATTTAAAATTCCTTATGTTAAGCAAACCAGACATATATTTATATTTAAACCACACACACACACATATATAAATATATATAAATATATATATATAAATACATATTTTAAATCAAATACTTTATAGACTTTTACTGAAGTAGAATTTTACTGGGTGACTCAACTTTTACTTGAGTAATTTTCTATTAAAAAGGTATTTTTTACTTTTACTCAAGTATGACGATTGGGTACTTTTTACACCACTGTGTGTGTGTGTGTGTGTGTGTGTGTGTGTGTGTGTGTGTGTGTGTGTGTGTGTGTTGTTAGTGCTGTTCACCTCAATGGGCTGTGTGTCGTTGAGGTGGGAACTGAGGTTCATCAGTAGCTGGGGCATCCAGGTGGGAACATCGTAGGGGCTGGACAGGATACAGGCACTCAGACCCAACACTCCAGCATGACGCCGCACCAGATCTACACACACACACACACGGAGGAAAACACTGAAAAGGAGCATTGAAAAGCTGAGGTATAACATGTTTAGTAAGGTCAAGGAAACTACATTCTAGAAGACCATCTAACACAATCATGGCAACTGTGTTCCAAGTAAAGCATCGGGCCGTTGCATGTACACTGTGTGCACAATTATTAGGCGAGTCAGTATTTTGACAATATCATCATTATTACGCATATTTCCCAACTCCAAGCTGTATAAACTGGAATTCTTATTGGATTTAAGCATATCAGGTGATGTGTATTTGTGTAATGAGGGAGGGTGTGGCCTAAGGAGATCAACACCCTATATCAAGGAGTGCATAATTATTAGGCAGCTTCTTTTCCTCAGGCAAAATGGGCCAAAAAAGAGATTTAACTGACTCTGAAAAGTCAAAACTTTTAGAAAGTCTTTCAGAGGGATGCAGCACTCTTGAAATTTAAGATATTGGGGCGTGATCACAGAACCATCAAACGTTTTGTTGCAAATAGTCAACAGGGTCGCAAGAACCGCGTTGAGAAAAAAAGACGCAAATTAACTGCCAAAGATTTGAGAAGAATCAAACGTGAAGCTACCAGGAACCCATTATCCTCCAGTGCTGTCATATTCCAGAACTGCAACCTACCTGGAGCGCCCAGAAGTGCAAGGTGTTCAGTGCTCAGAGACATGGCCAAGGTAAGGAAGGCTGAAACCCGACCACCACTTAACAAGACACATAAGTTGAAACGTCAAGACTGGGCCAAGAAATATCTGAAGACAGATTTTTCAAAGGTTTTATGGACTGATGAGATGAGTGACTCGACGGACCAGATGGATGGGCCCGTGGCTGGATCAGTAACGGGCACGGAGCTCCACTTCGACTCAGACGCCAGCAAGGTGGAGGTGGGGTATTGGTATGGGCTGGTATTATTAAAGATGAGCTAGTTGGACCTTTTCGGGTTGAAGATGGACTCAAACTCAACTCCCAAACCTACTGCCAGTTTTTAGAAGACACTTTCTTCAAGCAGTGGTACAGGAAAAAGTCTGCATCTTTCAAGAAGACCATGATTTTTATGCAGGACAATGCTCCATCACATGCATCGAAGTCCTCCACTGCGTGGCTAGCCCGTAAAGGCCTTAAAGATGAAAGAATAATGACATGGCCCCTTCCTCACCTGACCTAAACCCTATTGAGAACTTGGGGTCCCTTCGATTTACAGTGAAGGAAAACAGCACACCTCTCTGACCAGTGTCTGGGAGGCTGTGGTTGCTGATGCACAAAAAGTTGATCGTCAACAGATCAAGAAACTGACAGACTCCATGGATGGAAGGCTTATGACTGTTATTGAAAAGAAGGGTGGCTATATTGGTCACTGATTTTTTTTTAAATGTCAGAAATGTTTATTTGTTAATTTTGAGTTATCTGATTATTATTCCCACTTTAACAGATGATAAACAAGTGAGACGGGGAACTTTTCGTTTTTCATTTAGTTGCATAATAATTCTGCACTCTAATAGTTGCCCAATAATTGTGCACACATAGATATTCTCCAAAGAAAGCCCAAAACCTCATTTTTACTTTATTAAATATTCAGGTTTGAGGTTTATTAACATTTTGTGTAGTGTGTAGTGTTAGAGCAAAAACTTGCACCCTTTGGGGTCCGAGGAGCAAGTTTGGGAAACACTGATGTTCCTATATCCACATCTAGCATAGCACTTAGAATTAAGCCATTCTAGTGTGAATATTGGAACAGAGCCAGTATGCTTGTAGCACTATCAGGAACAGTATGTGTTCCAAGCAAGACATTGGACAGTTGTGTTAGTAGCTACCTCCAGAGGGAATGGTGTCCACCACAGAGCCCAGCTCCCTCTTCCTCTTCTTGGGAAGGCGGGTCTTGCAGAGGGCCCCAAAGTGGCTCTGCATGGGCCCCTCTATGGAAAGGAAGTTACACTGGAGGAAACCGCTCAGAGTGGTGGCAGCCATCTCCCTCACCTGGGGGACAGAGGGAGAACAGAGGTTGAAAAATGTATGCAATGCAACAGTGTGTGTGGTCATATATGGAGCTGGCTGGCCCAGTGTGTACAGACTACCTAAGCGCAACTCAGAAGCTCTATCGAGAGCTTCTGGGGAGATGGGAAGCGAAGAATTCTAGAAAGACTAATTGAGATGGGGCCAGAGAGAGAAAAGAGGAGAAAACAGAACATGCAGTTCATTGAGTGATTCAGTCTTACCCTTGACTGTTCTGTAGCTAGGCTGTGTACTGTACAGTGGGCTGGGGAGGAGGAGAGAAGAGGCTGTGTAGGAGGAGAGAAGAGGCTGTGTACTGTTCAGTGGGCTGGGGAGGAGGAGAGAAGAGGCTGTGTACTGTACAGTGGGCTGGGGAGGAGGAGAGAAGAGGCTGTGTACTGTACAGTGGGCTGGGGAGGAGGAGAGAAGAGGCTGTGTACTGTACAGTGGTCTGGGGAGGAGGAGAGAAGAGGCTGTGTACTGTACAGTGGTCTGGGGAGGAGGAGAGAAGAGGCTAGAAATCTACAGCTGTTATTAAACAGACACACACACACACGGTCGGTCCATGGTTGAGATTGAACGCAACAGTGATTACTGAGCCCTGATACACACACGGTCCAACGTTTACACAACAGTATTAAACCCAATCCTGTCACTGATTGAGTGAACTAATTGATGTCGCCTAGGAACGAGAGGTGTCAAGCAGCCAAGGAAGGTCAATATATCCAAGGCTCCAGAGTAAGGCTGATAATATTATAGAAGATAACAGTGAACTCATTTTGTTGTTGTTGTCATAATCGTCTTAATACATTCATTTTAGGAGAAAGCTGGATTCAACTTTAAGTAGATATAGTTTAACCAATAGATGGTAATCATTTTACGAGCAGAATGGCACGGCCGTGAGGAGAAGGTTAATTTTCAAAAGTTCCAAGTCGGCAGAACCATTTGTTTTAGACAGGGGTGTCACCAAAGCTGTGTTGTAGTCGGTAGGTAAGTCGTAGTTAAGATGCCTAAGTTCAAAACCTAACATAAAAAACACAATTATGACAATAACTATGTCCATTTGCATGACAATTAATCATTACCTAAAATTCCATAATTGTCACAGCCCTCCCTAGAGGACAGTTGAACTAAGCCATTTTGTCTGGATTGAAAGACAGTGAAATGGCTACCTGGCTACATCCGTCTATCCACCCCCCGCTCTCCCTTAATCCCCTCCCCATAGCAACAGAATACTCCTGCAGCCGGTGGTTTCCATAGCAACAAGTGAGACAGGGACCGGAGGGGGAGAAAGAGGAGGAAGACTCAGGGACGAAGAGTGCCTAATCCCTACATACAGAAAGATATAAACCTGTGATGAAAGGGCCTGTGAGCACATACACACACACTTTCTGTGACCGATTGCTCAGCAATTACACAATGTGATCTGTAACCAATAGGCCTATCTCCCCACACTGTTCTGTCCCAGCTCTTTCAGCCATGACATCATCTGGTGTTAATCAGTCTCTACATATCCATGTCTTTGTTCCATGTCTTTGCTGTGTATAGTGATCATCTATTCATGCCTGTTCAACTCTACATTTATTTCATGTGTGTGTGTTACCTCTAGCTGCTCGTCCTCCAGCAGGCGTATGACCAGTGCTCTGACATCGTCAACGGCTCCCTGGTCGCTCATAAAGGTGAACAGGTTGTAGAAGACCATGATCTGTAGGTACGTCAGCACCGTGTAGCGAGCATGCCACGAACTGCTGCCCGCTATCTGGAAGATAACATAACATAGAATGTTAATTACAACACAGCAGCTAGGGGTGTAACGGTTCAACAAACTCACTGTTTGGTAGGCATTGAGGTTTTGGGGTCACGGTTTGTTTTCAAGAGCACAGACACAAGGGACAACAGACACACCGGTCTCTACATTGCAGATGAGCTGAAGGCAGTCAATGACCTTGGACCACAGAAGGTATTTGCACTGGTGACAGACAATGCTGTGAACATGAACGCTGCTTGGTCTAAAGTGGAGGAGTCCTACCCTCACATCACACCCTTTGGCTGTGCTGCTCATGCATTGAATCTGCTCCTCAAGGACATCATGGCACTGAAAACAATGGATACACTCTACAAGAGAGCCAAGGAAATGGTTAGGTATGTGAAGGGTCATCAAGTTATAGCAGCAATCTACCTCACCAAGCAAAGTGAGAAGAATAAGAGCACCACATTGGAGCTTCCCAGCAACACCTGTTGGGGTGGTGTTGTCATGTTTGACAGTCTCCTGGAGGGGAAGGAGTCTCTCCAAGAAATGGCCATATCACAGTCGGCCGATATGGACAGCCCCATCAAGAGGATCCTCCTGGATTATGTATTTACGGAGAGAGTGGTAAGCAGCCTGAAACCTATAGCAGTAGCCTTGCACAGCTTGAGGTAGACAATGCCATCCTGTCTGATGTTCAGACTCTGCTTGCAGATGTAAGAGAAGAAATCCGTCTACCACTTCACTGTTGCTCCAAGCAGAGGGAAAAAAAAGCATGAAGACTTCTGCCTGAAGCCCATACACACTGCAGTGTACATGTTGGACCAAAAGCATGCTGGCAAGAACATCCTGTCTGGTGCAGAGATCAACAATGCCTATGGTGTCATCACTACCGTGTCTCGCCACCTTAGCCTAGATGAGGGCAAGGTTCTTGGCAGTCTGGCGAAGTACACTTCCAAGCAAGAGCTTTGGGATGGAGTCCCTGGTGGAAGGGACTTTGTGGATCTGAGGCTCTTTCCCCGGTTGTCTCAATCATCCTCCAAATCCCACCAATATCAGCCGCCTCAGAGCGCAACTTAATTTTAGCAATTTATAAAAAATAAAAAATACATTTAAATAACTATTCAGACCCTTTACTCAGTACTTTGTTGAAGATCCTTTGGCAGTGATTCCAAGTCTTCTTGGGTATGACGCTACAAGCTTGCCACACCTGTATTTTGGGAGTTTCTCCCATTCTTCTCTGAAGATCAGGTTGGATGGGGAGCTTCACTGCACAGCTATTTTCAGGTCTCTCCAGAGATGTCTGATCGGGTTCAAGTCCGGCTCTGACTGGGCCACACAAGCACAATCAGAGACGGGCCGTTGTCCTGTTGGAAGGTGAACCTTAGCCCCAGTCTGATGTCCTGAGCGCTCTTTCATCAAGGATATTTGCTCCGTTCATCTTTCCATCGATCCTGACTAGTCTACCAGTCCCTGTCGCTAAAAAACATCCCCACAGCATGATGCTGCCACCACCATGCGTCACTATAGGGATGGTGCCAGGATTCCTCCAGACGTGACGTTTGGCATTCAGGCCAAAGAGTTAAATCTTGATTTCATAACAGACAATCTTTTCTCATGGTCAAGAGTTCTTTAGGTGCCTTTTGGCAAACTCTAAGCGGGCCTGACTGGTGGAGTGCTGTAGGGATGGTTGTCCTGGAGCTCTGTCAGAGTGACCATTGGGTTATTGGTCACCTCCCTGACCAAAGCCCTTCTCCCCCGATTGCTCAGTTTGGCTGGGCGGCCAGCTCTAGGAAGAGTATTGGTGGTACCAAACTTCTTCCATTTAAGACTGATGGAGGCCACTATGTTCTTGGGGACCTTCAATGCTGCAGACATTTTTTGGTACCCTTCCCCAGATCTGTGCCTTGACACAATCCTGTCTCTGAGCTCTACGGACAATTCCTTCGACCTCATGGCTTGGTTTTTGCTCTACATGAACTGTCAACTACAGTTGAAGTCTGAAGTTTACATACACTTAGGTTGAAGTCATTAAAACTAATTTTTCAACCACTCCACAGATTTCATGTTAACAAACTATAGTTTTGGCAAGTCGGTTAGGACATCTACTTTGTGCATGACAAGTAATTCTTCCAACAATTGTTTACAGACAGAATATTTCACTATACCACATTTCCAGTGGGTCAGAAGTTTACATACACTAAGTTGACTGTGTCTTTAAACAGTTTGGAAAATTCCAGAAAATGATGTCATGGCTTTAGAAGCTTCTGATAGGCTAATTTACATCATTTGAGTCAATTATTTCAAGGCCTACCTTCAAACTCAGTGCCTCTTTGCTCGTCAACATGGAAAAATCAAAAAACATTTGTAGACCTCCACAAGTCTGGTTCATCCTTGGAAGCAATTTCTAAATGCCTGAAGGTACCACGTTCATCTGTACAAACAATAGTACGCAAGAATAAATACCGTGGGACCACGCAGTCGTCATACCGCTCAGGAAGGAGACGCGTTCTGTCTCCTAAGGATAAACGTACTTTGGTACGAAAAGTGCAAATCAATCCCAGAACAACAGCAAAGGACTTTGTGAAGACGCTGGAGGAAACGGGTACAAAAGTATCTATATCCACAGTATAACAAGTCTTATATGAGACATAACCTGAAAGGCCGCTCAGCAAGGAAGAAGACACTGCTCCAAAACCGCCATAAAAAAAGCCAGACTACGGTTTGCAACTGCACAAGGGGACAAAGATCTTACTTTTTGGAGAAATGTCCTCTGGTCTGATGAAACAAAAATAGAACTGTTTGGCCATAATGACCATCGTTATGTTTGGAGAAAAAAGGGGGAGGCTTGCAAGTTGAAGAACACCATCCCAACTGTGAAGCTCGGTGGTGGCAGCATCATGTTGTGGGGTTGCTTTGCTGCAGGAGGAACTGGTGCACTTCACAAAATAGATGGCATCATGAGAAAGGAAAATTATGTGGATATATTGAAGCAACATCTCAAGACATCAGTCAGGAAGTTAAAGCTTGGTCGCAAATGGATCTTCCAAATGGACAAAGACCCCAAGCATACTTCCAAAGTTGTGGCAAAATGGCTTAAGGACAACAAAGTCAAGGTATTGGAGTGGCCATCACAAAGCCCTGACCTCAATCCTATAGAAGATTTGTGGGCAGAACTGAAAAAGCTTGTGCGAGCAAAGGAGGCCTACAAACCTGACTCAGTTACACCAGTTCTGTCAGGAGGAATGGGCCAAAATCCACCCAACTTATTGTGGGAAGCTTGTGGAAGGCTACCCGAAACGTTTGAAGTTAAACAATTTAAAGGCAATGCTACCAAATACTAATTGAGTGTATGTAAACTTCTGACCCACTGGGAATGTGATGAAAGAAATAAAAGCTGAAATAAATAATTCTCTCCACTATTATTCTGACATTTCACATTCTTCAAATAAAGTGGTGATCCTAACTGACCTAAGAAAGGGAGTCTTTACTAGGATTAAATTTCAGGAATTGTGAAAAACTGTTTTTAAATGTATTTGGCTAAGGAGTATGTAAACTTCCGACTTCAACTGTATATACACAGGCGTTTGTCTTTCCAAATCATCTATATAAAATACATATTTGAATAAGGCTGTAAAGTAACACCATACTGTATACCTGTATTATAACCCAGAGAGAACAACATCCTGTGCCAAAGTGGAGCAAAAAAACTCAGCCACTTCAAACAAACATTTTGCTTAGGCTCTTTGTAGAACCAGTGTCTTGACAACGAGGGGTTTTGACCTGTTTTTGAACTCTTTTTTTCTTTGGAGTTTGCAGTGAATGGGGTTGAAGAGGAGTCTGGCCTGGGTTTTGCATGTGTGTGTGTGTGTGTGTGTGTGTGTGTGTCAGAAATGAAAAGGCGGGTGGCCGCCCGGTGACTCACCTCCCGCAGTGTGTGTGTGTGGTGACCTACCACCTGCAGAGCATGTGTGTCCTTCCTCTGTGTAGAGGAGTCCTTGGTGTGTGTGTGTATGTGTGTGTGTGTGTGTGTGTGTCCCTACCTCCTGCAGGGCCAGTAGGACCAGTGGTATCTGCTCTGTGTAGAGTAGTCCCTGGGACATCAGAGACAGACAGGTCTTAGCATCCCTCTTCAGCTCATCATAACTGTCATCATTCTCCACTGGAGCAATCTACAAAAGGAAGAGAGAGGAGAGTTAAGAGGGGTTAGGGTAGGCCTCTCCCTCTGTCTGATTCCTCTCCAGGTTTCTTCCTTCCTTGACCCACCTACCTTAAAAAGCAGTGGCAGCAACTGGAGCTGCTCTGGAACAGCCGTGGAGAAGGAGCGTCCAGCACTGGCCATCAGCCACTTGAGTACTGGAAACAAATAGAAAACCTTTATTACATTGTATGCTCTGACGAAGGTAACTGTAACCGAAAGGTTGGCACATTAAAATGACTGAAATGTGCATTGATCTTAGTGTGAAGAGACTGTTTTCTTTGGCTCTCCATCAATATGCTCTTGCTCTCACGATCCTCTGGTCTCTTACCTGTCTACAGTAGTTTGATAGTATGTGTTATGGTTAAGGGTCGTACCGGTCTCCAGTAGTTTGATGGCCTGTGTTAGGGGTAGTACTTGTCTTCAGTAGTTTGATGGCCTGTGTTATAGTTAAGGGTCGTACCCATCTCCAGTAGTTTGTTAGCCTGTGTTAGGGGTCGTACCTGTCTCCAGTAGTTTGATGGTATGTGCTAGGGGTGGTACCGGACTTCAGTAGTTTGATGGTATGAGTTAGGGGTGGTACCGGTCTTCAGTAGTTTGATGGTATGTGTTAGGGTTAGGGGTCGAACCGGTCTTCAGTAGTTTGATGGTATGTGTTAGGGGTCGTACCAGTCTTCAGTAGTTTGATGGTATGTGTTAGGGGTCGTACCGGTCTTCAGTAGTTTGATGGTATGTGTTAGGGTTAAGGGGTCGTACCAGTCTTCAGTAGTTTGATGGTATGTGTTAGGGTTAAGGGTCGTACCAGTCTTCAGTAGTTTGTTGGTATGTGTTATGGTTAAGGGTCGTACCGGTCTTCAGTAGTTTGATGGCCTGTGTCCTCTCGTCCTGCTCCCCCACCTCGTTCTCCTCTACCACGTGGTTCTGGATCTCCTCGTCCCCCTCAGTCAGGGGTTTGAGTCGCAGCAGTACCCGCTCTGTGAATTCTTTGATGCGGGGCGAGGCTGTAGGCTGGGTGTACGGCAGGTTCACGTCAATCATAAAGATGTAGGTAAGGACGCTGGGGAACAGGGAGGAGAGAGAGAAAGAGGAGAGATTGATGAGAAAGTATGACGGTAGGTGTGTGTGTAAACATCAGTGGATACAAGAAGAAGAAAAAAAAATTGTGTGAAGCGTTAGTCCCTTACATCATCTTTTGGGGGGTTTCCACTACACCACCAGTGTATCGCCAGTGATTATGTTAATGTGGACTCTGTTATTTTTTAGGAACTGTGTTTACATATAGCCAGGGCTGACACTGAGGACTTGTGAAGAGCAGAATAAACAACCTCTGCATCATCAAGACAGTTCGTTGTGAGAAGGTGTTAACCAAGTTCAGTGTCAGCCCTGGCTAAATGCCAGATGAAAAGTAACAGTGGCCAGGGCCTTGGCTCTAAGTCAGAGCAGGAGCATGACTCAGTGAGACCCTGGGGCCAGGCCGTGGAGGTGTAAACAAAAGTCTAAGCCTTTTGGGCAAAACACTGGGACAAGTCTTAGTGGAAATAAGCCATTTGAAAAGTATACCGATAGTAATAACTGCATCAGTGTTCGGTCGGTGGATGTAAGCGAGGTCCTACCTGCCGATGCGCTCGCGGACGTTCTTGTAGACCTGTGTGAGCTTGGGCTCTAGGTACTGTAGCAGTCTGTGGAGCAACTCCGGGACTCTCCACTCCTGCTGAGCCAGGCCTCCCTGCAGCACATACAGACGACTGGAAAGAGGAAAGGAGAGCTAACACACACATACACTAACAGGAAAAGACAGTGTTTCCTCTACCTACCATTGTAAATGTGCTGGGGCTACCCTGACTATTTCTTTTGCCCCCCACCTAAAAGAGATTGGTTTCAATTGACAAGAGAGCCTGAATGTTGCTTTGGGGCATTTGTGTGTACATGGAACATAATCTAGAAGAAAGACTGTACAGAGATCTGTCTATCTGACAGTTCAAAGGTTGGTAAAGTTTCTCCTCACCAGGCATCTACAAAGGATCCCCCCTCCCCGTTGACTGGAGATTCCATCAGCATCTCAAACAGCCAGTGGAGCTTCCTTGGGTCTCTGCTCTCCTGTACCACACAAAAACACAAAGGTCAAAGATCAACAATGTGGATGCAGGAAATTACAAAGACTGGCCCATGTCAGATGGGCCAGTCTTTCCTCAATTCCTTGCATTCGCACTCCTCGCCTCCTTAAATGCATTTGAAGAGAAGATCCAATGTCCTTCCCGTTCAGGTCTTCTCCTCTAATGCGTTTTGAGAAGGAAGCAAGGAGAGAAGACAATTGGGAACCTGAAAGAAATGGACTGCTGAATGAGATGGGGGGGCTCGAGGCTTACACAGGCGGTGGCGATGCAGGTGCCCCAGTCAGCGTAGGTCTCTACAGTGATGTTGTTCAGAGCTGTACGGAGAAGTGGACACAGCAGCACCCACAGACTCTCAACCTGGGAGGGGAACATCAAAAATATTAAACTTTTATTTATCCAGGCAAGTGGAGAAATTTAAAGTACTGATAATGAGCCTGGTGTGTGTGTGCGTGTGACCATAGTGTATGCATCTCTCCCCTACCTTGCTCCAGTGTGTGTTTTCGTTCCTACCTTGCCGTAGCTCCAGTGCTTGCTACCTCTGATCAGTCCAGAGGTGATCTCTGCAACACAGCGCTGTTTGCTCTCGTGTGTGTCGGCCACCAGACGCTCCATGTGTGGTTTCAGCACGGGCAGGAAGGCATCGTTGAAGTTACGGAACAGACCCTGAAAGATAGAGGAGTGGCAAGAGGACAGATTTAGGGAAGCCTGATGGGTTTATAAAAACCCTCCTGGGTTTATCCTCAAAAACCTTCCCTTGTTCCTTGCAGGTTCTATCCTCCATCTCCACCCAGACTCCTTTTTAAAACGTCAGACGGAAGCCAAGAGACTATTTAAAGAGAGAATTAACTTCCTCTGATGTTCTGAATAAGAGGCGGGATAGAGAACAGAAGGTATTAACGAAGGTTCAGGAAATACAGCTGAGATTGGGTGGGTCTTAAATCCCTCACCTTGAAAAGGCAGAACCTGCGAGGGCTGAACTTGTCCTTGCCCTTCCGGTCCTCCAGAGAGAGGAACTCAATCAGCTGGTTGATGAACGCTGGGTCTGAAAAGTGGTCGTAGATTATCTGCTCTCGCTGGAAGGAGAGAAGAAGAAACAGTTATTACAGTGGGCCTGCGATATCACAGTTTACAGCGGAGGATGTTATATGCCGTTTTCAGTGTGTGAGACTGCATTCCGATTCTCCCAGCCAGAAGTATGCACTTGTTCACTCCCGCTCATGCATTTGAAAGCATTGTATTGAAAGCATAGTATAGTCCCGTGTAGCTTAGATGGTAGAGCATGGAGCTTGCAACACCAGGGTTGTGGTTCGATTCCCACGGGGGACCAATACGAAAAGTATGCACTAACTGAAAGTCTCTCTAGATAAGAGCGTCTGCCTCGGTGCGTGCGTGACTGCCTCGGTGCGTGCCTGTGCCTGCCTCGGTGCGTGCCTGTGCCTGTCTGTCTGTCTGTGCGTGCCTGTCTGTCTGTCTGTGCGTGCCTGTCTGTCTGTGCGCGCCTGTGCCTGTCTGTGCATGCCTGCCTGTCTGTGTGTGTGTGCGCGTGCCTGCCTGCCTGCCTGCCTGTCTGCCTGTCTGTCTGTCTGTGCGTGTGCCTGCCTGCCTGCCTGCCTGCCTGCCTGCCTGCCTGCCTGTCTGTGCGTGTGCCTGCCTGCCTGCCTGCCTGTCTGTCTGTGCGTGTGCCTGCCTGCCTGCCTGCCTGCCTGCCTGCCTGCCTGCCTGCCTGCCTGCCTGCCTGTCTGTCTGTCTGTCTGTCTGTCTGTCTGCCTGTCTGCCTGTGCGTGTGCCTGCCTGCCTCCCTGTCTGTCTGTCTGTCTGTCTGTCTGTCTGTCTGTGCGTGCGTGTGCCTACCTGCCTGCCTGTCTGTCTGTGCGTGTGCCTGCCTGCCTGCCTGCCTGTCTGCCTGTCTGTCTGTGCGTGTGCCTGCCTGCCTGTCTGTCTGTGCGTGTGCCTGCCTGTCTGTCTTGTCTGCCTGTCTGTCTGCCTGTCTTGTCTGCCTGCCTGTCTTGTCTGCGTGCCTGTCTTGTCTGCGTGCCTGCCTGCCCGTCTTGTCTGCCTGCGTTCTTGTCTGCCTGCGTGCCTGCCTGCCCGTCTTGTCTGCCTGCGTGCCTGCCTGCCCGTCTTGTCTGCCTGCGTGCCTGCCTGCCCGTCTTGTCTGCCTGCGTGCCTGCCTGCCTGCCCGTCTTGTCTGCCTGCGTGCCTGCCTGCCCGTCTTGTCTGCCTGCGTGCCTGCCTGCCCGTCTTGTCTGCCTGCGTGCCTGCCTGCCCGTCTTGTCTGCCTGCGTGCCTGCCTGCCCGTCTTGTCTGCCTGCGTGCCTGCCTGCCCGTCTTGTCTGCCTGCGTGCCTGCCTGCCCGTCTTGTCTGCCTGCCTGCCCGTCTTGTCTGTCTGTGCGTGCGTGCGTGTGCCGGTCTTGTCTCTGCGGGCCTGCCTGGTCTTGTCTCTGCGGGCCTGCCTGGTCTTGTCTCTGCGGGCCTGCCTGGTCTTGTCTCTGCGGGCCTGCCTGGTCTTGTCTCTGCGGGCCTGCCTGGTCTTGTCTCTGCGGGCCTGCCTGGTCTTGTCTCTGCGGGCCTGCCTGGTCTTGTCTCTGCGGGCCTGCCTGGTCTTGTCTCTGCGGGCCTGCCTGGTCTTGTCTCTGCGGGCCTGCCTGGTCTTGTCTCTGCGGGCCTGCCTGGTCTTGTCTCTGCGGGCCTGCCTGGTCTTGTCTCTACGGGCCTGCCTGGTCTTGTCTCTGCGGGCCTGCCTGGTCTTGTCTCTGCGGGCCTGCCTGGTCTTGTCTCTGCGGGCCTGCCTGGTCTTGTCTCTGCGGGCCTGCCTGGTCTTGTCTGTGTGTGTCTTTGCGTATGTTGTGTCATCTAACCTCTGTCATCTCCTCTCTGGTCAGTCCTTGTTTGGGCTGCTCCTCAGAGGGAGAGTACATCATGAGTTTCTGTGGCCAGCTGTAGTATCCCCAGTGGGTCTTCTCTACGAATGTACAGCCCTCCCAGTCCTGCTGGGTACGAGGCAGACTGCTACTGTTATACTGGAGCCACTGGTTATCAGGCCTGTCCCCTGCTATCAGACCAGCCGGCTCCTTTAGACCACCTGGTAGAGAGGAGAAGAAGAGGGAGAGAGGTAGAGAATGAAAATCCAACTGACATTAACTCCAGAGGTGCTAACCTGTTGCACCCTATCCAACCACTGATTATTATTTGAACCCGCTGGTCATCTATGAACGTTTGAAAATATTATCTGGCCTTAATGGCCATGTACTCTTGTAATCTCCACCTGGCACAGCCAGAAAAGGAATGGCCATCCCTCAGAGCCTGGTTCCTCTCTAGGTTTCTTCCTAGGCTCCTGCCTTTATAAAGAGTTTTCCCTAGCCACTGTGCTGCTACATCTGCATCGCTTGCCGTATGGGGTTTTAGGCTGGGTTTCTGTAAAAGCACTTTGTGACATCTGCTGATGTAAAAAGGGCTTCATAAATAAATATAATTGATTGATAGAGAGGAAGTGAGAGGACCATAATGCAACTGTTTTACTGGGCCACTAGTTATCAGGCCTGGGGTCAAATAGTATTTGTTTACTTTCAAATATGTGCTTCTACATCTATATTGCTTGCAGCTTGAAACAAATACTATTTGAACTCAGGTAAGGGGACTGGTGAGCGAGGAGACGGGGAGTGCAACTCAAGAGTGTTTTACTTACAGAGCTCATTGGGGCTGACTGGGACTTTCTTATGCGGCCTCTTGAGCTGCTTCATGATCCCTGCCACGGCTGATATCGCCAACTAGAGGGGAAATAAATACACAATAAATATTAAAATGAAACACTATAAAGATAAAAGTCCTCAACCGCTGAGAATTATACATACATGTATGATGTTTGAAGATAAATGTGAATTTATGAGTGAAACTTTTTTGTAACGTTGTTGACTGCTCCCATTTTGAACTGAGTTCCCATGCAAAATAGATTTTATCTCAATGTAGTGAATGAAACTGAATGCATGACTGGGTCTGTCCGTTAGTGATTCTGTGTTTAGCGTAAGTGTGTGTATGGATAGTGGTGGTTGTGTGGCAGTGCCCACCTTGCGGACCAATAGGGAGTCGTGGTTGAGGCTCTTGACAAAGAAGAGGACAGCGGGGGAGGGCAGAGGGTGGTCATCTCTCAGCAACAGAGACATGAAGCCAATGGCATTGTGCTCAAACTTCCAGGGCCTGCAACATACAGAGCAGTGGGAGAAAAAACTGAACCTGACCAATAAGAACACTGGTTTTCGTATTCAGTGAGGTGGAATGACAAAAATGTTGCAGTTAGAAACGTAAGGAACAGAGCTGACATGATTACCCTATTCTATACGACAGACTATATATGTTAAACACAATACATTTCTATGCTTGTTTCTGTCATTGTTTCCATCACTGGGCTTCCCAAGTGGCGCAGTGGTCTAAGACACTGCATCTCAGTGTTAGAGGCGTCACTACAGACAACCTGGTTCGAATCCAGACTGTATCACAACTGACCGTGATTGGGAGTCCCATAGGGCGGTGAACAATTGGCCTAGCGTCGTCCGAGTTTTGCCGGAGTAGGATGTCATTGTAAATAAGAATTTGTTCTTAACTGACTTGCCCCTTAAATAAAGGTTAAATAAAAAATGAGGTGAACCTACATGTTTCTGTCATTGAGGCAGTCCAGAAGTTCACCAACCAGACTCTCATATTTCCTGAGGGAAACAGACCAGTAGAAGCTTGTAAAGTGGCTTGTACTGGGGACATTACACTGTAGACATAACTGAGAAATTAGTTTAACAATGGGAACTGAGTGTAATAAAACACCAATAGGAATGCAATTTGAAGATTTGGTGTACGGTTCATCAACAGTATTGTAGTTTTAATTCAATAGCAGAGAATGGTCTTCCTCTGGTACTCACTGAACTGAGTCGAGGTTCTTCTCCTCCTGCTTCCTGAGGCCCTCTGCTTCTTCTTTGTCTGAGGGGACAGGGTCTTGGGGCAGGGGAACACCAGAGGTCTGGAGCTGTACCGCCACCGCACGACACTCTGATGGGATCTACAGTAGAGATAAGAGTTAGTTTAATCATAAACGATTATACATGTTATGTAGGCCGTCATTGTAAAGAACAATTTGTTCTTAACCGACTTGCCTAGTTAAATAAAGGTTAAAAAAAAAGGACTGGGTCCTGTGGCATGACACTCCGATGGGATATATATACAGTGGGGAGAACAAGTATTTGATACACTGCCGATTTTGCAGGTTTTCCTACTTACAAAGCATGTAGAGGTCTGTAATTTTTATCATAGGTACACTTCAACTGTGAGAGACGGAATCTAAAACAAAAATCCAGAAAATCACATTGTATGATTTTTAAATAATTAATTTGCATTTTATTGCATGACATAAGTATTTGATCACCTACCAATCAGTAAGAATTCCGGCTCTCACAGACCTGTTAGTTTTTCTTTAAGAAGCCCTCCTGTTCTCCACTCATTACCTGTATTAACTGCACCTGTTTGAACTCGTTACCTGTATAAAAGACACCTGTCCACACACTCAAACAGACTCCAACCTCTCCACAATGGCCAAGACCAGAGAGCTGTGTAAGGACATCAGGGATAAAATTGTAGACCTGCAAAAGGCTGGGATGGGCTACAGGACAATAGGCAAGCAGCTTGGTGAAAAGGCAACAACTGTTGGCGCAATTATTTGAAAATGGAAGAAGTTCAAGATGACGGTCAATCTCCCTCGGTCTGGGGCACCATGCAAGATCTCACCTCGTGGGGCATCAATGATCATGAGGAAGGTGAGGGATCAGCCCAGAACTACACGGCAGGACCTGGTCAATGACCTGAAGAGAGCTGGGACCACAGTCTCAAAGAAAACCATTAGTAACACACTACGCCGTCATGGATTAAAATCCTGCAGCACACGCAAGGTCCCCCTGCTCAAGCCAGCGCATGTCCAGGCCCGTCTGAAGTTTGCCAATGACCATCTGGATGATCCAGAGGAGGAATGGGAGAAGGTCATGTGGACTGATGAGACAAAAATAGAGCTTTTTGGTCTAAACTCCACTCGCCGTGTTTGGAGGAAGAAGAAGGATGAGTACAACCCCAAGAACACAATCTCAACTGTGAAGCATGGAGGTGGAAACATCATTCTTTGGGGATGCTTTTCTGCAAAGGGGACAGGACGACTGCACCGTATTGAGGGGAGGATGGATGGGGCCATGTATCGCGAGATCTTGGCCAACCGTGGCTGGGTCTTCCAGCATGACAACGACCCGAAACACACAGCCAGGGAAACTAAGGAGTGGCTCCGTAAGAAGCATCTCAAGGTCCTGGAGTGGCCTAGCCAGTCTCCAGACCTGAACCCAATAGAAAATCTTTGGAGGGAGCTGAAAGTCTGTATTGCCCAGCGACAGCCCCGAAACCTGAAGGATCTTTATGGAGGAGTGGGCCAAAATCCCTGCTGCAGTGTGTGCAAACCTGGTCAAGAACTACAGGAAACGTATGATCTCTGTAATTGCAAACAAATGTTTCTGTACCTAATATTAAGTTCTGCTTTTCTGATGTATCAAATACTTATGTCATGCAATAAAATGCAAATTAATTAATAAAAAATCATACAATGTGATTTTCTGGATTTTTGTTTTAGATTCCATCACTCACAGTTGAAGAGTACCTATGATAAAAATTACAGACTTCTACATGCTTTGTAAGTGGGAAAACCTGCAAAATTGGCAGTGTATCAAATACTTGTTCTCCCCACTGTATATATATTTATTTGTTTAAATATATAGTGGGGAGAACAAGTATTTGATACACTGACGATGTCTGAAGCCACTCGACTGCCTACTCAGTCACAAAGCTTTACCCTTGAAGGCTTATTTCACAACGTACTCCTACACGCCTAACAAACAGGCGATAGTATATATATGTGTTGTTATTCATTGAAAAAATTATAATTTCCACCAGTGGAAAGGCAGGAAGGGTATCTTACAGCGAAGTTGATGCCAATGGTCTCATATTGGCGGTGCACCTTGTCAGATAGGTCGTCGAACAGGCGGACGATTGAAGGCTTCTCCAGGGACATGGCTGAGCTGAGGCCTGAGCGGACAATGGCAGGCCAGGTCAGGGTGATGCAGTCCCAGTCGTGCAGGTTGGCCAGGCACACCCCACTGTGGTTCCCCAAGAGACAGTACAAGGCACCCTGGAGAGAGAGAGAGGAGAGGAGAGATGGGGGGGCGGGGGGGTAAGGAAGGATGGGGAATATGAGGATGAGGGCTTAAAGTTATATTCCACTTCTCCATTTACATCATGCAGTCAGTCAATCAATTGATTGATCAATTATTATCAATAATACATTTGCAATAACCAGCCTAGACCATGTGTACGTGTGTGTGGATAAAAATAGAGCCAGGACAGAGACAGGCCAGTCGTACTTTGAATTGCTGCTGTGTGACGTTGGAGCGATCTGGCTCCAGGAACTCCAGCACGCGGGGGATCAGGTCCCTGCAGCAGAAGTTATAGGTCCCCAGAGCTGTGAACAGCACACTCTGAGCCCGGCCACGCACCTGGAGGAACACACATGGGGTACATACCCTCAAATGGTTGTTCTTACAAATTTTTCTTGATTCCTTGCATCCTGTCTCCTCGCCGCCTCTTCAAAAAACATCAGAGGAGATTGATGTGTTCGGGAGACAGGACTCAAGGAAATTAAGTCAGATTGATAAAACACCAGATTGATAAAACACCTCTCTCCCCACAGTAATGTTTTGTTTACCTGCTGGAGCTACTAAAACAAACATGTGGTAGTGAACTGAGCTAACCTGACTGTAGGTGCTGGTGGATAGCCTTAGCAGATCTCGCATCAGTTCCTGGTGGATACTCCTGTACTCACACCCGTCCACTGATAGCTTACGCAGCTGAACAACACAAATCACATTACACAGCAGCTAGTTTATAACCAGGGGTAAACACACAGATTCTTATACGACAGCAGCAGACACTTGAGAATGGACAGAACAGAGAGAGGGCAGAGAGAGAGAGAGAGCGTGACAGAGGAGAGCGAGAGACCGAGAGACAGAGGAGAGAGAGAGAGAGAGAGGAGCGAGAGAGAGAGACAGAGGAGCGAAAGAGAGAGACAGAGGAGCGAGAGACAGAGGAGCGAGAGAGAGACCCTACCTCGTGCTGTAGCATGACTCTGTCGATTAGCAGGGCTCGGATGTGCTGCTTCCTGCCGTGAAGCTGTTGGTGGATTAGAAGAAGATAAATTAGTAACTGATTACAGGTCACCACTAGAATCAATTCAAAATACAAAACTCAACTCTTACAAAATATATGTTAGATAAGAATGTGGGTGCTGTAAACAACCAGCATTCATTCACTCAAGAGAAATATACCTTAATTTGGGAGTTAATATAACTTAACATGGTTCCAGTATGGCGTCCTAGATAGATCTCTCACCCTGTTCTCCATGGACTTCTTGACCAGGTTGAAGCTCTTCCAGCGAGAGTCAAACTCGTGTTTGTGGGAGCCTTTGAAGTGCAGCAGGTCACTGATAATCTTGATGATGGAAAACAGAGACTTGGTGTCGTCCTCTGAGTGCTCCAGAATGTGATCTGAGGAAATAAAACGGAACAAACCATTACATGATCTGGATATGTTTTAGAGATGGTTTATTAGATCTTAATATGTGAAGAGAGTGACAAGGTGGTGGACACAAAGCAATTTCAAAAACCATTACACTTATATGAAGGTAAATTAACTGCACTTTCTGTGTTAGTTAGATCTGGATATATGGAGAAACGTAGAGTACAGCAGAAGACAAGGTACAGCAGAAGTCAAGTTTCCGTTGGACATCTGTGTACATTGGACAATAAAGTCCCAAGACAATGATAATACCGCAGTCAATGACAGGACATAGTATCTAGAAGGTAGATGTGACAAGTGTCACACTTAGAGTAAAGCTGTTTGAGTGGCTGTGGTTTGATGCTGGGTGTGGGGTTGTGTTGTGGTTACAGAAACAAGAAGGGACTAGAGTTTGTTTTGGGGTGTGGTGTTGTTACAGAGGCAGATAGGATGTGGATTTGATGTTAGTTGGGGTTGTGTTGTGGTTATAGCGAAACTACTCACGTAGCAGCTGCCTCATCACTCTGCAGATAGCATCTCTGTAGTTCTCTCTGGACACATCTGCAGGGAGGGAGAGAGAGTTGAGGAATTAGAACTCTGGCTAGCCACACTATGTACACATCCCAGTAACAAGCTGACTGCCCACACAAAGAAATCAGAGCACAGCTAACTTTGAGGGTAGTTATTAATAATCCCTACCATCGGCCATCCCTGTGAAGAGGTTGGTCTCCCCCAGATTCACCATGCTAGTCACCCTGATGGAGAAGGAGAGGTTTCAAAGTTAACACACTGGGGTAAAACACTTTGTGACAACAAAGAATTTCATAAATACATTTTATTGATTAAGCTTTGTTTGCAAATTAAATGTGTCCTACTTACAGTTCAGGGATGGGCTCTCCTTGCAGTAGGGGCAACAGGCTACCTGCTCCCAGAAGGCAGTGCTGTACGATGGACAAACTCTGTAGGACGTCATCCCTGAAAACCAGAATTAAGACAGTTACATGAAGGGTCCACATAACAATAACTGCACATTATAGAGCAGAATGGGATTATGTTCAGTGGTGCAAAAATGTTTTGAAACTGGGAGGTACCAGCTAAACGTTTCAGGACAATAGCACACAGGACGAATAACCACAACCCGACACAAGTCCGTTGCAAAATGTTTTTGCTACTGTGTGCAGTAGTGGTATAGTAGAGACCCAGGTTTTGTTTAAAAGGATGTGCCGGCTTCTGGTTCAGAAGATCATAAAAAGGTTAGCTTATTATTGGATTAGTGTACAGTATCCTATCCTTACACCTGCCTACTCCAGACTTAACCTGTCACTGTCACTGTTGAATGTGTCTTGAACCTGATAAAAGTCCTGGCAAAACGTGTTTCTAATTGGAAAAGTTTAGGTAGTCCTTCTGTGTTTGTCTGTTTTCTCTTCTGTTTGATAACAGAGTTTTATTAATCAGTCTTTTAGTTAGTTAGTTTATCCCTCCTCACCTGGTCATGTCCCGTTCCCCCTGGGCATATCTCTGCAGTTGGAGCAGCTCTGGCTGTAGGATCAGGTCTAGAACGTAGAACACAAAGTGGGTCTCCTCCACACTGGGGACGTGCCACTGGATGTTCAGGTTCCACAGGTCCCCCGGACGACCCCAGTCCTGCAAACACAGAGGGAGAGAAAGCAGGGTTTTTTTCTGGATCAAAAAGGGGCTTAGGTGGCAGACGTGGGTAGAGCCTTTTACCGATTTAACCTTCACCACAGTCTGAGGTCCTGAGCGCTCCGGAGCAGGTTATCAAGGACCTCTGTACTTTGCTCTGTTCATCTTTCCCTCGACCCAGACTAGTCTTCCAGTCCCTGCCACTGAAAAACATCCCCAAAGCATGATGCTGCTACCACCATGCTTCACCGTAGAGATGGTGCCAGGTTTCCTCCAGATGTGACGCTTGGCATTCAGGCCAAAGAGTTCAATCTTGGTTTCATTAGACCAGAGAATCTTGTTTCTCATGGTCTGAGAGTCCTTTAGGTGTCTTTTGGCAAACTCCAAACGGGCTGTCATGTGCCTTTTACTGTGGAGTAGCTTCCAGCTGGCCACTCTACCATAAATACCTGATTGGTGGAGTGCTGCAGAGATGGTTGTCCTTCTGTAATGTTCTGTAAAAACCTGTTTTCGCTTTGTCAATATGGGGTATTGTGTGTAGATTGATTATCCATTTTAGAATAAGGCTGTAACGTAACAAAATGTGGAAAAAGTCAAGGGGTCTGAATACTTTCCAAATGCACTGTATGTACACAATCACAGAAGTTAACTAAACGCAGGTGGATTGTGGACTGTAAAGAGAAGAAGTGTCTATTCAAACCATATAGTATTATCTCAGTGGTGCCTGGTCCACTAAGTCATGGCTATCACGTATTATATGCAGGCCTAATCAAGTCTTGAACTATGCAGTCTTATGCCATGTGTTTATAAAGGACCTATACCAAGCGTTTATAAATGACCTATGCCATGTGTTTATAAAGGACCTATGTGGACTCCCCACAGCATTCTTTTAAAATGGCAGACAGAAGTTGAAGATAATTTGGTGGCTAATGGCAGCCTGCAGTACACCGGTCAGCCTTTAATTTGAGTTAAGGCATCCACATGCTTCCCAGCCGAAACAGTTTGGGCATATATTATGACGACATCGTGAAGTTTTTGTTCGCTTTGGACTTTGAGGCAAGCCGAAATCGGTAGCCGAAGTCTACACCCGTTCGTCGGTGATTGGTCAACAGTAGGCATTCTTCAGTAAAGTCTTAGTTGTCATTCAACAAGACGACTCGTTTTCATGCACATTTTTCCCATTTAGAAATACTGCACAAAACATCTTAGTTAGGTGTAAAACTGCTCGACTAAGACAGTCTCGACAAAAACATTTCTTTAGTTATTTTAAATTCATTCTGACTTTTGAGGAAGTGTATACTGGCTATGGTGTCTTTAAATGGACAAACAGTACTATTGGCACTTTATTCTCATTTTTCAAGCAAATGTCTTTTAAGGGAGTATTGGAGCACACACACACACACACACACACACCTACTTGTCTTGCAGTCCTGACAACAATTCTAAGAACAGCAGGCAAGACACCTTATCTGGCATCTAGTACCAGACAGACTTTAATCCATTGAGCTAGCCAACAATCTCTCCTTCCACCTGAAGTGAACACTCGTGGATTGGCAATATGCATGGCCTGGAGGGAGTTTCCATATACCAGTTATTTATTTTCAAATCACATAAATGGAAGTGAACGAGTGCACACTTCGGGGAGAAAGGAGAGATTATGCCTCTACCTGTACTGGGGATGACATGATGAAGACATAATAGGATCACTCTGAAGGCCCATCCATAGAGATAGGTGTCCTCTATCCATCTCTATGGGTCCTTCTCACTGACTAAGTGGACAGGGGGAGGGCTGAGGGAAGCCAGGGAGGGAGGGGAGTGAACGAGGAAGGGAGGGGGGAGAAATAGAGGAGAGTTGTGTAACTGTCTGGTAGGTTAACAGAGCAGAGGCATGTTATGCCCTGGACTTATCTACTAGTCTGGCCTGGTTCCTTTGACACACTTTCAGAAGGTCCAGAATGGCTGATAAATTATAAGACTAATATAGAAGATACATATGTAAAAAGTTATAAAAAAACACAATTTGTGATAGAAATGGCCAGAAGTGCTCGATAATCGCCATTGTCTTCGGGGTTATAAAAATATATTCCCACCAAAGAAAATTGAGCAGAAATTTGGCAGGCAGGAATCTGAAAAAATATAAAACTAAAGTTGATGGGTAGGTAGTCCTATATGGGCTGTTGAAAGTCACCTGGTACAAATCAACCAAATTTTATCACACAACAGGTGTAGACCTTACCGTGAAATTCTTACTTACAAGCCCTTAACCAGCAGTGCAGTTCAAGAAATAGAGTTAAGAAAATATTAACAAAATAAACTAAAGTAAAAAATATAAATAATATGACTTAACAATTACGAGGCTACATACATGGTGTACCGGTACCGAGTCAATGTGCGGGGGTATAGGTTAGTCGAGGTAGTTTGTACATGTAGGTTGGGGTAAAGTGACTATGCTTAGATAATAAATAGGGAGTAGCTCACATTGAGGGAGAGGTTGTTGTCCTGGCACCACACTGCCAGGTCTCTGACCTCCTCTCTATAGGCTGTCTCATCATTATCGGTGATCAGGCCTACCACTGGTGTGTCGTCAGCAAACGTAATGATGGTGTTTGAGTCGTGCTTGGTCGTGGGTGAACAGGGAGTACAGGACTAAGCACGCACCCCTGAGGGGCCCCGGTGTTGAGGATCAGCGTGGCAAATGTGTTGTTGCCTACCCTTACCATCTGGGGGCGGCATGTCAGGAAGTCCAGGATCCAGTTATAGAGGTAGGTTTTTAGTCCCAGGGTCCTTAGCTTTAGTGATGAGCTTTGTGGGCACTTTAGTGTTGAACACTGAGCTGTAGTCAATGAACAGCATTCTCACAGAGGTGTCCCTTTTGTCCAGGTGGGAAAGGACAGTGTGGAGTGCGATTGAGATTGCGCCATCTGTGGAGTGGGTCTATGTGAGCCATGACCAGCCTTTCAAAACATTTGATTGGCTACCGACGTGAGTGCTACGGGGCAGTAGTCATTTAAGCAGGTTACTTTCGCTTTCTTGGGCACAGGGACTATGGTGGTCTGCTTGAAACATGTGGGTATTACAGAGAGGTTGAAAATGTCAGTGAAGACAGTTGCCAGTTTGTCCGTGCATGCTCTGAGTACACGCCCTGGTAATCCGTCTGGCCCTGCGGCCTTGTGAATGTTGACCTGTTTAAAATCTTGCTCAAATCGGCTACGGAGAGCGTGATCACACAGTCGTCCGGAACAGCTGGTGCGCTCATGCATGCTTCAGTGTTGCTTGCCTTGAAGCGAGCATAAAAGGCATTTAGCTCATCTGGTAGCCTTGCGTCACTGGGTAGCTTGAGTCTGGGTTTCCCTTTGTAGTCCGTAATAGTTTGCAAGCCCTGCCACATCCAACAACTGTCAGAGCCGGTGTAGTAGGATTCAATCGTAGTCCTGTACTGACACTTGCCTGTTTGATGGTACGTCTGAGAGCATAGCAGGATTTCTTATACGTTTCCGGATTAGTGTTCCCCTCCTTGAAAGTGGCATCTCAAGCCTTTAGCTCTGTGCAGATGTTGCCTGTAATCCATGGCTTCTGATTGGGATATGTACGTTTGGTCACTGTGGGGACGACGTCGTCAATGCACTTATTAATGAAGCTGTTGACTGAGGTGGTATCCATGGGATGAGTCACGGAACATATTCCATTCTGTACTAGCAAAACAGTCCTGTTGCGTAGCATCCACATCATCATCACCATATTGACTGTCACTGGTACTTCCTGCTTTAGTTTTTGCTTGCAAGCAGGAATCAGGAGGATATAATTATGGTCAGATTTTTTCCTCTGGTGCACATGTGACATGCTGGTAGAAATTTGGTCAAACTGATTTAAGTTTGCCTGCATTAAAGTCTGCGACCACTAGGAGCGCTGCTTCTGGATTAGCATTTTCTGCAGTACTCTGTGGGGTAGATCGATGTGTTACCCCTAACACCAACCCTGCATGTGCCCCTAAACGTAACCCCTAACCCTGTACTTAACCCTATACTGTACATACCCTGATGGGTAGGTAATCCTGTGTGGACTGCTGAAAGCCTCCTGGTACACTGCAGTACTCTGTGGGGTAGATGAGGGCTGTAGACCTCAGAATATGATGCAGCAGGTTACAGGACAGGGTGTAGCCCTGTTTACACTTCAGATGGAGGGTCAGCTGCAGGATCTGAACCAGCTGGGTGCTGTAAGGGAGGATCTTGTCCCCATCCACACGAGTCACCTGGGGAGGACAAGGAAAGGGGGGAAAGAGGGTCATGTTCATTAGGGCACACAATGGAAAATGTAAAAAAATATTTTGCAATGGAAAACAAAAAATGAGCTCTTCTTAAAATCAGACAACATTAGGTCAGTATATCATGCGTTTCAAAAATTCCCTATTTGGTGTCTACTGACTGGTGAAGGGAACGAGAGTCTCTCAGTCAGTATGGACGCAGGATGATGACCTCACCTCTGACAGTAGCTGGAGGTTCCATAGTAACTCCTTATCCAGTTCCTCCTCACTCAACACCTCTTCATCTGGAAATCAACATCAGCATCAAGAACATCATCGTCAACAAAGTGACAGAGATAGTGAGACACTCTGAGGCCAACTCAGAACAAGGACCCATTGATTTACACTTCTCCCCAACTCTAAGCCCTCCATATCAAATCAACACACATCGCAGATTTTAATTTATAGCCCTTTGAATTGTATAGCCCAGCACTTAAACAGAACACACTTCCTACTTAGTGAGTACTTACTGACAGCAATCTGGTTTATGGCATTGCAGCAGTGTGGCACAAAAAGCTTCAGAGACTGTGCCGGGTGACACTTGGACGCTGCTCTGCACATGTCAGCCACCATCCTGCCAGCCACACGAGTCTCAAAGATATTGGTGGTGGCAAAGTTGAAGACCTTCTCCAGAGCCACCTGAGTACAGCCAGGAGGAACAAATGGTTGAGTGAGTGTGTGTGTGTGTGTGTGTTTGACTGAGTGAGTGTGTGTGTGTTTGACTGAGTGAGTGTGTGTGTGTTTGACTGAGTGAGTGTGTGTGTGTTTGACTGACTGACTGACTGACTGACTGACTGACTGACTGACTGACTGACTGACTGACTGACTGACTGACTGAGTGAGTGTGTGTGTGTGTGTGTGTGTGTGTGTGTGTGTGTGTGTGTGTGTGTGTGTGTGTGTGTGTGTGTGTGTGTGTGTGTGTGTGTGTGTGTGTGTGTGTGTGTGTGTGTGTGTGTGTGATTGACTGAGTGTGTGTGTGTGTGATTGACTGAGTGTGTGTGTGTGTGTGTGTGTGATTGACTGAGTGTGTGTGTGTGTGTGTGTGTGTGTGTGTGTGTGTGTGTGTGTGTGTGTGTGTGTGTGTGTGTGTGTGTGTGTGTGTGTGTGTGTGTGTGTGTGTGTGTGTGTGTGTGTGCGCATGTTCTACCTTGAAGATGTCTATAGAACACTGTGTGAGGATGGTGCTGAAGGTAGAAGATAGTCCCAGCTCCACCAGGCTCTCCAGATGGGTCATCTTCTCGGTCTCGGTCTCCTCTCTGGTCTGCTCCAGAGTACTGCTGTCTATCAGGGCAAAACACCTGGACGGGGACACACACACACACACACACACACACACAGAGAGAGAGAGACCCACGCACAGACCAACACATGCGTGCAGACATACGGGCGCCGACACACATGTGCGCACACACGCACAGACACAGTTTAGAACTGCTATGCTATTCCACTGATGACATGCATGCATACAGTTGAAGTCATTAAAACTCATTTTTCAACCACGCCACAGATTTCATGTTAACAAACTCTAGTTTTGGCAAGTCGGTTACGACATCTACTTTGTGCATGACACAAGTAATTAGACCATTCCCAGACAGATTATTTCACTTATAATTCACTATACCACAATTCCAGTAGGTCAAAGGTTTACATACACTAAGTTGACTGTGCCTTTAAACAGCTTGGAAAATGCCAGAAAATGATGGTGTGGCTTTAGAAGCTTCTGATAGGCTAATTGACATCATTTGAGTCAATTGGAGATGTGCCTGAGGATGTATTTCAAGGCCTACCTTCAAACTCAGTGCCTCTTTGCTCGACATCATGGGAAAATCCAAAGAAATCAGCCAAGACCTCAAGAAAAAAAAAAAAAGTTGGGAGCAATTTCCAAACGCCTAAAGGTACCACGTTCATATGTACAAACAATAGTACGCAAGTATAAACACCATGGGACCACGCAGTCGTCCGCTCAGGAAGGAGAAGAGTTCTGTCTCCTAGAGATGAACATACTTTGGTGTGAAAAGTGCAAATAAATCCCAGAACAACAGCAAAGGACCTTGTGAAGATGCTGGGGGAAACAGGTACAAAAGTATCTGTATCCACAGTAAAACGAGTCCTATATTGACATAACCTGAAAGGCCACTCAGCAAGGAAGAAGCCACTGCTACAAAACCGCCATAAAAAAGCCAGACTACGGTTTGCAACTGCACATGGGGACAAAGACCGTACTTTTTGGAGAAATGTCCTCTGGTCTGATGAAACAAAAATAGAACTGTTTGGCCATAATGACCATCGTTATGTTTGGAGGAAAAAGGGGGAGGCTTGCAGCCGAAGAACACTATCCCAACCGTGAAGCACGGGGGAGGCAGCATCATGTTGTGGGGGGGCTTTGCTGCAGGAGGGACTGGTGCACTTCACAAAATAGATGGCATCATGAGGAAGGAAATTTATGTTGATATATTGAAGCAACATCTCACGATATCTGTCAGGAAGTTAAAGCTTGGTCGCAAATGGGTCTTCCAAATGGACAATGACCCCAGGTATACTACCAAAGTTGTGGCAAAATGGCTTAAGGACAACAAATTCAAGGTATTGGAGTGGCCATCACAAAGCCCTGACCTCAATCCTATAGAAAATGTGTGGGCAGAACTGAAAAAGCGTGTGCGAGCAAGGAGGCCTACAAACCTGACTCAGTTACACCACTTCTGTCAGGAGGAATGGGCCAAAATTGTGGGAAGCTTGTGGAAGGCTACCCGAAACATTTGACCCAAGTTAAACAATTTAAAGGGAATGCTACCAAATACTAATTGAGTGTATGTAAACTTCTGAACCACTGGGAATGTGATGAAATAAATAAAAGCTGAAATAAATAATTCTCTACTATTATTCTGACATTTAACATTCTTAAAATAAAGTGGTGATCCTCACTGACCTAAGACAGGGAATTTTTACTAGGATTACATTTCAGGAATTGTGAAAAACTGAGTTCAAATGTATTTGTATGTAAACTTCCGACTTCAACTGTACATAGGCTACATACACAACATGATCAAAGGTATGTGGACACCTGCTCGACAAACATCTCATTCCAAAATCATGGGCATAAATATGAGTTGGTCCCTCCATGGCTGCTATAACAGCCTCCACTCTTCTGGGAAGGCTTTCCACAAGATGTTGGAACATTGCTGTGGGGACTTGCTTCCATTCAGCCACAAGAGCATTAGTGAGGTTGGGCACTGATGTTGGGCGATTACGCCTGGCTCACAGTCGGCGTTCCAATTCATCCCAAAGGTGTTCGATGGGGTTGAGGTCAGGGCTCTGTGCAGGCCAGTCAAGTTCTTCCACAACAATCTTGACAAAACATATCTGTACGGACCATGTTTTGTGCATGGTGGCATTGTCATGCTGAAACAGGAAAGGGGTGTTCTTCTGGCATCCGCCAAACCCAGATTTGTCCGTCAGACTGCCAAATGGTGAACACGGTTCCACTGCTCCAGAGTCCAATGCCGGTGAGCTTTACACCACTCCAGCCGACTCCTGGCATTGCACATGGTAAGGCTTGTGTGCGACTGCTCGGCCATGGAAACCCATTTCATGAAGCTCCAGACAAACAGTTATTGTGCTGACGTTGCTTCCAGAGGCAATTTGGAACTCGGTAGGGAGTGTTGCAACCGAGAACAGAAGATTTAAACACGCTTCAACACTTGCGGTCCCGTTCTGTGAACTTGTGTACCCTACCACGTTGCGGCTGTTGGAAAGGTGGCATCCTATGACAGTGCCACGTTGAAAGTCACTGAGCTCCTCTGTAAGGCCATTCTACTGCCAATGTTTGTCTATGGCGATTGCATGGCTGAGTGCACGATTTTATACACCTGTCGGCAACTGGTGTGGCTGAAATAGCAGAATCCACGAATTTTAAGGGGTGTCAACATACTTTTGTATATATAGTGTGCGTTGACTTCCTTCTCCATACCTGTCCATGAACTGAAGAACAAAGTCCTCAAACTCTGCAGAGGCTGAGCACATCTCTCTCTCCACCTCTGTCAGGTCGCTCCTTTCATGAACAGCAGATGAACAGTCCACCAAAGGCACAAGAGTCGCAAACGTAGCAATGAATTGGAATGTTATCTGCAGAAAGGAGGGAGAGCAAAAGTTTGACCTGCAACACACACACAGTCACTTCCAAATTGTGGAAGGCCTACTCCTTTCACCTAAACTCCATTACCCACCATGCACTTGCTGAAGTCGTTGGGGTCGACCCCAGGCAGGGCCCTCATGAGGAGGGGCAGCATGTGTGTGGGGCCCTCTGGGAAGCGCTGGCCCCCAGACACCAGGCTGCGAGCCACACCGATCATACAGCTCAGGGTGGCAGTCAGCTGGTGGGGCTCTGTCAGCGTCTCCATAGCGGGGTAGGTTCTATAAGGGAGGACAAGGCAGAATTGAGAAACATAAAATACTGTAAAATATTGTGATATGACATTTTGGCTATATCGCCAAGCCCTAAGACAAATAGCTTTGTTTACTGTTTTTGTGGAATTGGTCTTAGAACTTTAGTTCATCTGCCTCTTGGAATACAAAACCCTTCATTCCAGTTCTTCCCTCTGTAACCTCAACCCAGTGTTTCCCATAGATTAGACTATTTTCCAGGCGGGGCACACAGGTCCCGATTTAATATTCAGGTCCTCTAAAGCTCAACGTTACATAGAAATCAACTGAAGGCTTCAGGCATTGGGGGTCAACAGATCCTGTGGGGCCCCGCCCCATCTATACAATGAAAGAGGAAACACTGCCCATCCACTTCTCAGACAAACGGCTTGATTTGACTCACTTCTCCAGCACTGGTGGTATTACGAGTTCGGGCCTCATGAGGGCCAGGTTCTGCAGGGCCTGAGCAGCGTCCAGACTGCCTGTCTTACTGAACATTGCCAGCAGCACCGGCTGCATCATGCTCTCCACAAACGCTGTGATGTCCGGCTCCGACATCTTGTGGCTGTCCGGTACCGGCGTGAGCCATGTGGGTTTCCGGTAGCGCTCCCGGTGGAGGCGCCGCACCACGCTGGCCGGGAGGCGCTGCAGCAGCTTCATCAACTTCATCTGGGGATCGAGAGACAGAGACCGGTGTGAGGACATGAAGACAGAGACCGGTGTGAGGACATGAAGACAGACTGGTGGGAGGACATGAGCAGGAGAAACAGGGTTAGAGAGACACTGGCCAGTTTGCAGGCATGAGGACAGAGAGACAGATACATGACAGGGGTGACAGACAGCGGGCCTTCCAGGATTGAGGTACATTCCATTTTAGTACTCTGAAATTGAACACAGTGTGGCCTTAGAAGTAATACACTGTCAGGACAGCATGACCTTAGAACCAATACCCTGTCAGGACAGCATGGCCTTAGAACCAATACCCTGTCAGGACAGCATGGCCTTAGAACCAATACCCTGTCAGGACAGCATGGCCTTAGAACCAATACCCTGTCAGGACAGCATGGCCTTAGAACCAATACCCTGTCAGGACAGCATGACCTTAGACTTTGCACAGTTTTATCTCTATACAAAGACTGATGGACTAAGATCTGAAATGATTGCCTCACAGATCCAGCTCCCTAAATAGGTTACAGAATGTCAAATGTCAGGCCAAAGGCATTTTATTAATCGTAAACAAACTCTGTGTCACTTCAGCGATTACATTACACAATACAACTTTTACTAGCTGACTTTTGCCGACCCAGGCCGCATGGTACCCTCATAATGGACACAGGTCACAAGAACGTGAGGCTGTCTGTTGACATTCCCCTACTTTGCAATAAAACATTCAACATCTGAGGGGTCAGCATCTCTCAAGTTGCTGGGGTTTCCTAGCAACAGAACAGCGTCACAAACACAACTCTCCCTCCAGACCTGGGTTCAAATACTATTTGAAATCTTTCAAGTACTTTTAGCGTTCACTTTAGCCGGAGTGCCGGATGAGCACTATTATGAGTATTCTATCGGTTCCATTGCGTCAGACAAGCTCAATCGAGCCCAGGTTCAGTATTTGTAAATGGTATTTGAACCCAGGTCTGTAACCCTCATCCATAAATAAAGGTTTGAGTATGACTGAAGACACCGCCTGTAGCTGGAGGCTCTGGTCTAATGACGGAGTGGGGATGTTCCAAGAACAGAATGACATGTGGCCCCAATATCTGGCTAACCTTTTATAGCACGGCTGGTTGCTGCCTCTCTCTCATATGTCATCAGGGTGTTATTTCTGAACTAGCGGTATGTATACACACCCCTGGGCTTGGAGAGGAAACTGCTAGGAAGCCTAGGGAAGCTTCTGGGGGAAAGAGGGGGGGGGGGGGGGGGGGGGGTATGGGGCATGTTCAGATAATTGGGGACAAACAGAGAGCTGCTCGCATTGACTATGGTTGAGTATGCAGGTATGTTATGTGAATGGGGTGCTTGTCTGGGTAAACATTGTAGCTCATTGTAGGTCCCGTGTGGCTCAGATGGTTTGTCAATGGCGCTTGCAATGTCAGGGTTGTGGGTTTGATTCCCACCTGGGGACCAGTAATGGGGGAAAGTATGAAAATGTATGTAATCACTACTGTAAGTCGCTCTGGATAAGAGCGTCTGCTAAATGGCTAAAATGTAAATGTAGATCCTGAGCCTTCCAAAGAAGGCTTCCACAGGAAGTGAGAGTTCCAGTGACTCACCAGCCAGCGTCCATGGTTGGATGGGTGGAAGAAAGATGTGATGCTGTTGAAAAGGCCACTGAGTTGTGCCTGGGCTTGCTTACTGGGGCCTCCCTGCAATCACAGAAACAGATGCTTAACAACATGAGAAAAACTCACTATCATTCAATTGTTCTTTTCCTTAACCTTATTTAGGGGTACTATTGTGTCTTGTTATGTTTGAAGTATTTTTATGGCTTTCTTACTAGCTCTATCCCAAATATTGCAGTAATCAATAACAAAGTAATACTAAAAATACCTTAAGGCATAACAAAAACTCACGAGAAACAAATATAAAGAAGAACACCAGAAAGTAAGTAAGCATACTACGGTTGAAGTCGGAAGTTTACATACTCTTAGGTTGAAGTCATTAAAACAAATTTTTCAACCACTCCACAGATTTTATGTTAACAACCTATAGTTTTGGCGAGTCGGTTAGGACATCTACTTTGTGCATGACACAAGTAATTCTTCCAACAATTGTTTACAGACAGATTATTTCACTATATCACAATTCTAGTGGGTCAGAAGTTTACATACACTAAGTTGACTGTGCCTTTAAACAGCTTGGAAAATTCCAGAAAATTATGTCATGGATTTAGAAGCTTCTGATAGGCTAATTGACATCATTTGAGTAAATTGGAGGCATACCTGTGGATGTATTTCAAGGCCTACTTTCAAACTCAACATCATGGGAAAATCTAAAGAAATCAGCCAAGACCTCAGAAAAATAATTGTAGACCTCCACAAGTCTGGTTCATCCTTGGGAGCAATTTCCAAACGCCTTAAGGTACCACGTTCATCTGTACAAACAATAGTACGCAAGTATAAACACCATGGGACCACACAGCAGTCATATCGCTCTGGACGGAGATACGTTCTGTCTCCTGAATGGTGCGAAAAGTGCAATTCAATCCCAGAACAACAGCAAAGGACCTTGTGTATATGCTGGAAGAAACAGGTACAAAAGTATCTATATCCACAGTAAAACAAGTCCTATACCAACATAACCTGAAAGGCCGCTCTGCAAGGAAGAAGCCACTGCTCCAAAACCGCCATAAAAAAAACAGACTACGGTTTGCAACTGCACATGGGGACAAAGATCATACTTTTTATTACTTTTTGGAGAAATGTCCTCTTGTCTGATGAAACTAAAATAGAACTGTTACACAAGTTCTGTCAGGAGGAATGGGCCAGAATTCACCCAACTTATTGTGGGAAGCTTGTGAAAACGTTTGACCCAAGTTAAACAATTTAAAGGCAATGCTACCAAATACTAATTGAGTGTATGTAAACTTCTGACCCACTGGGAATGTTTAGCAGAGATATAGAGGTCCTGGATGGCAGTGATGTACTGGGCTGTCCGCACCACCCTCTGTAGCGCCATGCGATCAAGGGCCGTGCTATCGCAATACCAAGCATGGATGCAGCCAGTCAAGATACTCTCAAAAAGGTACAGCTGTATAACGGAGGATTTGAGGGCCCATGCCAAACCTTTTCAACCTCCTGAGGGGGAAGAGGTGCTGTTGCGCCTTCTTCGCGACTGTGCGCTCTAGTGTGTGGACCATTTTAAGTCCTTAATAATTTGGACAGCGAGGAACTTGAAGCTCTCAACCCGCTCCGCTGAACCCCATCGATGTGGATGGGGGCGTGCTCGTTTCCTGTAGTCCACAATCAGCTCCTTTTTCTTGCTGATGTTGAGGGAGAGATTGTTCTTCCGGCACCACACTGCCAGATCCCTGACCTCCTCCCTGTAGACCGTCTCATTGTCACCGGTGATCAGGCCTACAACCGTTGTGTCGTCAGCAAACTTGATGATGGTGTTAAGAGTCGTATATGGCCATGCCGTTGTGGGTGAACAGGGAGTATAGGAGGGGACTAAGCACACACTCATGCTGGCCCCCGTGTTGAGGGTCAGTGTGGCGGAGTTGATGTTGCCTACCCTCACTACCTGGGATGCTGCCGTTAATGTGTGCCATAACCAGCCTTCATGACTACAGATGTGAGTGCTACAGGCCAATAGTCATTGTGGCATGAAACCTTAGGAGTTCTTGGGAACAGGAATGAAGGTGGTCATCTTAAAACATGTGGGGATTACAGACTGGGAGAGGTTGAAAATTACTGTGAATATACCTGCCAGCTGTTCTGCGCATGCTCTGAGAACGTGCTATTGAATACTGTTGGGCCCCACGGCCTTGCAGGTGTTGACCTGATTAAAGTCCTTACTCACGTCGGCCTCAGAGAGCGAGATCACCCAGTCCTATGGGTCGGTGGCGGCCCTCACACCAAGCACAATATTATTATTGTCGAAGCATTCATAAAATGCATTGAGTTTGTCTGGTAGAAGGCAGATTGTTGGGCAGATCACGGCTGGTACTTCCTTTGTAATCCGTAATGCTGTAGCCTCTGCCACATGCGGCAGGTGTTGGAGCCTCTGTAATATGATTCCACCTTATTCCTATATCGCTCGTTTGATGACTCTGGAGGTAATAGCGGGAGTTCTTGTACTTCCTGTTCACAGCAGTAGCTTCAGGGTTGTCTACGATATCCCTGTGTGTGGTAGCCTGGTCCTTTAGTTTAGCACCAACCTCTGTTAATCCAGGGCTTAATGGTATTGCATTGTATGATTACAGTATTTCTTCCCCCCTCTAAAAATAATTTACTTAAAAGCCAATTATACATAAAACATTTGAAATAAACAGAGAAATTACAATTATTTATTGGGCACCACAGATTGTGAACAGTGACTGACCAGTAAAGCTGAGACCCAGAGGACCACGTGCCCGACATCGTAGGCGTTTGTCAGGTATCTGGGAACCAGCATCTGACTGGTCCCCACTGGGAGGTTCAGACTACGTAGGATTCTGGTGAAGATCTGGAATCAAAAAAGAACAATCCGTTTGAAGAAGATTCATAATTTATTGTTCATTCATTTAATGTATTGTCCAATGCAGGGGTTCCCAACTCCATTCCTTGAGTACCCCTAACAGCACACATTTTTATTGATAGATAGATAGATAGATAGATAGATAGATAGATAGATAGATAGATAGATAGATAGATAGATAGATAGATAGATAGATAGATAGATAGATAGATAGATAGATAGATAGATAGATAGATAGATAGATAGATAGATAGATAGATAGATAGATAGATAGATAGATAGATAGATAGATAGATAGATAGATAGATAGATAGATAGATACATACTTTATTGATGACTGGAATTGGCAACCATTGGTCCAATGACATTCTGATCACAGGATATATTGTTTTTATTTATATTTTTGGGGCTACTCAAAATTATGACCCAAAATCATTTTCATCCATGTCATAAGATCACATTTGAGATCACGGCCTGTTGGCATAATTAAGTCAGATAACAGTAACGCATCTGTATCAAGGGAATACAGTAGTTATTGCCACTAACAGGCATCACTTTCAATGACTGTCTGGTCATGTTTAGTCTGCTATAACATGAACAACAACAACCAAATTATCAGCTGATCCGAACTGGCTCACTACCCCTTCAATGTTTTGCAGATCTGAAGGGTCTGGAAAGGTTTAAGCAGCATAGTGCTGGAGTTTAAACTATTGCTTAAACCTTATAGATCTAGAAGTGCTAATTAACCAACAAACCCCTTTGAAAATGGCCTATGTGGCATTGATATGGGTCAGACACATTTATTCTAGTGTCAAAATTGACTACAAAGAGTAAATCCTCTTTTTATCTGCATATTTCCCCTAAGCTCAGCTGTCCTGAGTCTGCACATAACTGCCAGGACCTAGGATCAATGGAGACACTCAAGTTTTTTAATCCTCTATCTCTTGACACATTCATGAAAATTGTCATGGCCTCTAAACCTTCAACCTACATACTGGACCCTATTCCAACTAAACTACTGAAAGAGCTACTTCCTGTGCATGGCCCTCCTATGCTGAACATAATAAATGGCTCCCTATCCACCGGATGTGTACCAAACTCTCTAAAGGTGGCAGTAATAAAGCCTCTTGAAAAAGCCAAACCTTGACCCAGAAAATGTAAAGAAACAACAAATCAGTCTATAGCGAATCTCCCATTCCTCTCAAAAACTTTAGAAAAATCTGTTGCGCAGCAACTCACTGCCTTCCTGAATAGAAATAATGTATACAAAACACTTCAGTCTGGTTTTAGACCCCATCATAGCACTGAGAATGCACTCGAAGGTGGTAAATTACCTTTTAATGTCGTCAGACCAAGGCTCTGCATCTATCCTAGTGCTCCTAGACCTTAGTGCTGCCTTTGACACCATCGATCACCATATTGTTTTGGAGAGATTGGAAACCTTAATTGGTCTACACAGACAAGTTCTTGCCTGGTTTAGATCTTATCTGTCGGAGAGACGACAGTTTGTCTCCGTGGATGGTTTGTCCTTTCGGTGTTCCTCAAGGTTCCGTTTTAGGACCACTATTGTTTTCGCTATATATTTGACCTCTTGGTGAGGTCATTAGGAAACATAATGTTAACTTCCATTGCTATGCGGACGACACACAGCTGTACATTTCAATGAAACATGGTGACAAAACAGAGATGCTAGTTCAAGGTCCCAAGAAACAGAGAGATCTGCTTTTGGATCTGACAATTAATCTTGATGGTTGTACAGTCGTCCCCAAATAAATTCTGAAGGACCTGATCTATCTTTTGACGAACATATCAAAAATATTTCAAGGACATATTTTTTCCATCTTTGCAACATTGCAAAAATCAGAAACGTTTTGTCAAAAAATGCTGCAGAAAATCTAATCCATGCTTTTGTCACTTCTAGATTAGACTATTGCAATGCTCTACTCTAAGGTTATCCGGATAAAGCACTAAATAAACTTCAGTTGGTGCTAAACACGGCTGCTAGAATCTTGACTAGAACCAAAACATTTGATCATATTACTCCCATGCCTCTACACTGGCTTCCTGTTAAGGCTAGGGCTGATTTCAAGGTTTTACTGCAAACCTACTAAGCCTTACATAGGCTTTCTCCTACTTATCTCTCCGATTTGGTCCTACCGTACAGTTATGGAATGATCTGCCTATGCATGTGAGAGACACAGACTCGGTCCCGACCTTTAAGTCTTTACTGAAGTCTTTACTGAAGACTCTTCAATAGGTCCTATGATTGAGTGTAGTCTGGCCCAGGGCTGCGAAGGTGAACGGCAAGGCACTGGAGCGACGAACCACCCTTGCTGACTCTGCCTGGACGGTTCCCGTCTCTCCATTGGGATTCTCTGCCTGACGCTATTACGGGGGCTGAGTCACTGGCTTACTGGTGCTTTCCATGCCGTCCCTAGAAGGGGCACGTCACTTCCTGTCCAGTTTGTCGCCCCCTCTGGCTTGTGCAATGGAGGGGATCTTCGTGGGCTATACTCAGCCTTGTCTCAGGGTAGTAAGTTGGTGTTCTGTTGATATCCCTCTCTTGGTGTGGGGGCTATGCTTTGGCAGAGTGGGTGGGATTATATCCTGCCTGGTTGTCCCTGTCCGGGGGTATTGTCGGACGGGGCCACAGTGTCTCCCGACCCCCCCTGTCTCAGCCTCCAGTATCTATGCTGCAATAGTCTATGTGCCGGGGGGCTAGGGTCAGTTTGTTATATCTGGTGTTATTATCCTCTGTCCTGTGTGAATTTAAGTATACTCCCTCTAATTCTCTCTCCCACTCTTTCTCCCCTCCCGGAGAACCTGATCCCTAGGAACATGCTTCAGGACTACCTGGCCTGATGACTCCTTGCTGTCCCCAGTCCACGTGGTCGTGCTGCTGCACCAGTTTCAACTCTTCTACCTGCGGTTATGGAACCCTGACCTTTTCACCGGACGTGCCACCTTGTCCCAGACCTGCTGTTTTCAATTCTCTCTCGCTACCGCACCTGCTATTTCAACATCTAAATGCCCGGCTATGAAAAGCCAAGTGACATTTACTCCTGATGTACTTACCTGTTGCAACCTCTATAACCACTGTGATTATTATTTGAGCCTGCTGGTCATCTATGAACGTTTGAACATCTTGGAGAAAGAGCTGGCCTTAATGGCCATGAATTGTTATAATCTCCACCAGGCACAGCCAGAAGGGGACTGCCCACCCTCAGAGCCTGGTTCCTCTCTAGGTTTCTTCCTAGGTTTTTGCCTTTCTAGGGAGTTTTTTCTTGCTACCGTGCTTCTACATCTGCATTGCTTGCTGTTTGGGATTTTAGGCTGGGTTTCTGTATATAGCTAGGTAGCTGCATGTCAGTATTTGATAGGCTATGCCACTATGATACTAGGTTATGATAATGTGATAAAACGTGTGAGGAAGATTTGCATTGCTAACGTTGCACCTGAAGACTGGTTTGATCCCTGCTAGCTAAAGTTAGCTAGCTCATAATCTAGCAAACCTGACATGTTTGATGCATGTTGCCAGCTTTCTTTCAATAATGTTTCAACTCGAACTGGCTAGCTACTGTCCTTGTTTGTTATGATTGAATGGCAAAGACACACCCAAGAAACACCCACATCAAACCACACCTCCAACTCTTGTTTGCTTTTGTCATAGCAACTAGCATTTTTTAATGAGCATAGATTAAAAACAGGGCCGAAATCAGGAAGTAAAGTTGACCTTTAAGGCCAAGGGAGTGAATTGGGACCTGCTGGAAGAGACCAATGGTGTGATGGGGTAGGGTGGAGTTAATGGGGTAGTTTTATAGGCACAGATATACAAATTATATTGATGGAGGAGAGTCCTTACCTTGGGTATATAAGGGTCCCAGTCAATGTAGCCAATGTTGTCATTGGCCAACCGAGCAAACAAGTTGACAAGATGCTGGGTAAACAAACCAAATAAAAGGAATGAGGAAAACATTAAATCGAGGAATAGCTAGTGAATCTTTCAACGTTTTCTGTTTCTATCAAAAGTAATGTTGGAAACTGTACTACAATAGCCTGGTTCCAGATCTGTTTTAGCCATCTTGCCCACTTCATAAAGACAGCACAAACAGATCTGGCACCAGGCTAATATTACCACACACATACAAATCAGCGTGTCAATCAAGTGAATGCTTACCACCTCCCAACCTGGAAGGTTCTGTACTGCCACCCACAAGCTGATGAGCTCATCAAACCACAACCTGGTGAACATAAAACAGTCTGTCAAACACCATACTCACGCTTACAATGCTACACACACACAACAAATCTCATGTGCGGCAGTTACACCTGCTCAAGATATTATCTTGCCTTTCATTAGAGAATAACAATTGTGATAATGTTTTGGGGGTAACATTGAAATGGTATTGTAAAATGTTCAAGTTTTGAGAGATGAACAATTCCGGAAACATTCCTGTAATCATGAGGGAATAATCAGTAAGGGAATCCTCCAACTGGGATTTCTGAAAAACCTGGGAACTTCGGGAAAGTTTCCTTAACTTTGCAACCCTATGAGGTAGCAGAGATGTGTGTGTGTGTGTGCGTGCGTTCTTACTTGAAGCCCTTGTGGTGCAGCTCTGGGGGTAAGGTGGTGGGTAGGAAGAGCTCAAAATATCCTATAGCTCTCTGCATGGTCACATCAAACGGACAGAGCAGTGGACGCCACTCCTCCAACATCTCCTTAGTGGCCGACTCCGGGAAGTACCTGAAGAATAAAACAATTCTATTATTTATTGGGCTACTGTTTGGTGTAATGTGTATGAGCCATATGCCTACAAGTCGAAGACAATTTCTATATTAATTTAGTTCCACTCTCCAAGGGCCAACAATGCGTGATGGGCATATGGCAATAGTTATTTTTAAACACCTGCAGAACCATAAATAACTGACCCCACAGCCTCCCACACAAAGACATGCAAAGAGCAACATTGCACGTAGACCTAGACAATTGTCACAAACCAATGGCTGGCAGACAGAAATAGATTCCTTTTAATAGAATTTATATTTTCACTGCTATGGCATTAGCGTTCAATTTGTACACAGTATATGAAACAATGGCAGTTAACTGGTGTTTGTTGATATAAAACAGCATCAGTTTAGCTAATGTAATCAGATCATGAGAAGGCGTGTGAACACAATGGCAACAGCACTTCAACCTCAGAAGTGCAGTTGTGCAGGGTTTAAAACTCCCCACGTCGACTGCTCTCGCTCTCCACCCCACGTCGACCGCTCTCGCTCTCCACCCCACGTCGACCGCTCTCGCGGAAACTCTCTCCCAGGCCAGAATTAGATTTAATAGGATTATTAACCAATTAGTCGGTACACTAGCAACTCAGAGACTCACTAAGTGACTAAGATCCTCGACACACAAACCTAGCCTTGCTTAGCATCCAGGGATGGAACTAGCCATTATAACATTCCCAAATTGTCAGTCAATATGCCTAAACTAAGTCCGAAAAGGGAGAATTCTTCCTGACAGTTCAGATTCACAGAATGTGTCTTATTTAATCCTGAGTCTCTACTTCAGGTCTATCATTCAATGGCAGGAGTGTGAAGTATGCACAATTGGCCATGTGTAAGCATCAGGAATCAGAAGAGACTGATTTGTTGCCGCACTTCCGAGAAACAAACACTCACATCTTTTATAGCGAGCTAGCGAGGGATGGAAAGAGGGGAGGGGCACAGAATAGGCAGGTCAGCCACCAGGCAGACAGTCAGAACCGGCAATCAAAGACTCTCGCAATGGAATGCTGTAGCTCACAATTTCTTGGCTTGCAATGTCTCGCAACTTCAGTAAAGCAGGGCTTATAATCAATGAATAGGCTAGGATATTCTAGACGCAACAGACTGAAGCCTGAACACACATTCGCATCATTAGTGAAGAAAAAGAAGAGACGGTTTTGTTACGTTAACATATTTGGGACTTTGATACCGATACCAGGTTTAGGATCACGATTTACTCTATACCGAAACGATACCAAGGCAACAAAAAAAAAAGGAAGCGTATTAGATAGTCACAAAATAAACACTGGGCTTTATTTTTTTCAACAATATGCTGACAACTCAAATACATAGAATATCTTCTATTGTACACAGAACAGAAATATCAACGCAACATGTAAAGTGTTGGTCCCATGTTTCATGAGCTGAAATAAGAGATCAGACAGTTTTCATACGCACAAAAAGCTTATGTCTCAAATGTTTTGCACAAATATGTTTACATCCCTGTCAGTGAGCTTTTCTATTTTGCCTAGATAATCCATCCACCTGACAGGTGTGGCATATCAAGAAGTTGATTAAACAGCATGATCATTACACAGGTGCACCTTGTGCTGGAGTCAATAAAAGGCTACTAAAATGTGCATGTGTTTTGCAATGTGTTTTGTCACAACAATGCCACAGATGTCTTAAGTTGAAGGAGCGTGTAATTGGCAGAAATGTCCACCAGAGCTGTTGCCAGAGAATTTAATTTTAATTTAACTGGGCAGTACGTCCAACCAGCCTCGGTTCGCTGATGTTAACGTTGTGAACAGAGTGCCCCATGGTGGAGGTGGGGTTATGATATGGGCAGGAATAAGCTATGAACAACAAACAATAGCATTTTATCGCAATTTGAATGCACATACAGTAGATATCGTGACGAGATTCAGAGGCCCATTGTCGTGCAAATGAAGAAGAGTGGGTCAACATTCCACAGGCCACAATAAACAGCCTGATCTATGCGAAGGAGATGTGTTGTGGTGCATGAGGCAAATGGTAGTCACACTGCACTGATTTTATTAAGTGAGGGGGGGTTAAGTTAGGGATTTTACTTAATGTTAAGATCCCAATTTAATTTAAACATTTTAACGTTCACACCCCTAGACACAATAACTCTTCAGATGGTCCTTTTACTGTGTTACAGTGTTTACCATAAGTATCCAAAAAGGAGGCCTAAATGCAACCATTAGCTCAGCAACTGAATTCATAATACAATTATACATATATCATATGGGTTATACTCACGGTCTGCAGCTTTTCACAAGTGTTTTCAACACGTTTTCCACGGAGCTGGAAACAGAGAGAGAGAGGGAGGAGAGAGAAAAAGAGGGAAAGAAAGAGAGATGTGAGACATCAGAACAGAGAAAGATGTGTCTTAAGGTGACTGGTAATAAACAATGAGCACACTGAACACACCAAAGCAATTAGGACAAGGATGTGACTGACTGCAGGTACAGCCAAATCACTCACATTTAAATTCTGCTTATAGTACGCTCATCAAGTGTAGTGAGAAAAGTGCTGGCTCTATACTCATTTAGGATATGGTGCTCATTTAAAGTTTACAGTAGTGCTCATATATTAGAGAATATGATGGTGCCTGTAATCAAGCAGGAGAGGCACAAGTGTATGTAACGGATCAACTCAAACACTGATCAAAAGTAAGGGATGTGTGGGGCAGGTGTGTACACAGGAGGCAGGGGAATCGGGGACACACAAACTGGCATAGCATGACAAAAGGACTTCAGAAACAGAACTAAAGTCATTGACTAGAACAACATTCAACCTTTGTCCTGGATGGCCCTGGGTCAGCAGTATAACAGCAGCACATGAATGGTAACTGATTAACAGATTTACTCTGTTCATTCATTATCATCAGAATGAGGCCTTTTATTGGGCTTAGGGAAATGTCTTGGAGGGAAAATGACTCGGTCTGAGGCTTCATGTAAACAGTAGGGCTAGCCTTTATTACTTGTAATGAATGCTGACTGACAATGGAGAGAGTTGCCCTTTGGCCGAGGGTAATTGCCTATTGTTTGAGGCTTCTTATCACCTAGCCTGACCAAACAGTAAACATATCTTGGTTGTACTCAGTAGGGAATGCAACAGAGAAGGTTTTCCAATGGAAAGCGGTTTGGACAAGTTCAAGTAGTCCCTTGAAATGAGCGTTCACTGCCATTGTCAACTTTTTCTGTTTGGTGCCTAAATAATACAACCAATACTAGGCCTACATTCAAGTATTTCTGACTGCTGTTAGCGGCTTTGGTTTGGTTACTTTTTGTTTTGGCACAGTTGCAATAGAGTCTCTGCATAAAATGGCTTATAAAAAGGTTAGAATCATGTCATTCAACTCAGTGTCGCATAACTAAGTGTCAAAATATTTAGCACCTTCCCCTCCACTCACACACACGCATGCTGAGCTCAAGCCATGGGTTCTGAACTGACCCTCTATCCCATTCAACCGCACTCTAAGCTCTGTTTAATTTAAGTATTTTTCAATCAAACCGTTTGCATTGCTTTAATTCAATAGACTAACGGGAACTACAACATAAGCGACTTCTGCCAAGGGCTCTTGGCTTTGCATCTCAGGGCTTGAGTGAGTCAGGTAGAGTCCCAATAATAGCCTAATCTCTCCTTTCTCCTGAAATGTGCACTTGTTCACTTCTCTTCATGGATTTCAAAGGAACTGACTGCTAGGCCTATATGGAAACTCCCTTTAGCCCATTCCAACACACATACATTGCTTTTAAATCTGTGAGAAGTAGTGAAAGAAAGCACACTTTAGGAGAAAGGAGAGATTTTTAGGATGCAACTAAAGTGCCGTTATAGGCCTACTTCCTACAGACAGACAGACCACACTGACAATCACCAAACTAATGCATTGAAATACAAAGCAACCGTATGCATTATAAGGAGGCATTTTTTGCACAGATCTGTGCTCTTTAGTACCACAAAGATGTTATCCATCATGGCTGTTTAGAAACGGGTGACTTCAGAATGGGCTAGACTACTCTAGTGGGTACTGCTGCAAAACCTACAGTGCTGACAGAGTGGGTCAATCCACCAAATCATATGGGACTTGACAAAGAAAGGGTTGGGGATATAGGGGGTACAGAGTCCAGTTAGATGCAGTGCGACAGTCTCCAATATGAGTGAAATGTTAACATTGCTTTTTGGTTGATTTGTAATTGATTTTATGTCAAACAAGCTGCGTTGGGGTGTCCAGTGTGCTTTTTGGTTTTCAACATGCAACATAGAAAAATAAAAACCAAAGAGTGCCTCAATAAAAGGATGAAAAAAAAAAAAAAAAAAAAGAGAAGTGTTGTCCTTACCACCTCTGAAACAATTTTATCATTACGTGTTTAGAGGAAGCACGAGGCCGTAGGGAACTGAATGTGAGAGGAGACAAAGGCATAAAAACACATTCAGATTCACACTATGAAAAGCCAATCCATTTCAATATATATTAAATACATCAAAAAAATTATAACACCTTTTTTTGTACTGCAGCAGCGGCATTGCACATTTTCTGATTAGTTTTTTTTTCACTGCACGCTTTCTTTAAAAACAAAGAAGGGCCAAGCATCAGTAAACAGTTGCAGCTTGCTTTTCCTTGGTGAGACAGCCGATGATTGTTATGTGCTAGCAAGGCTTTGTTGTGACACACAATGTTCCCATAGAACCATACAAGAGCACCTCGCACTGCTTGCTGGGATAAAAGTGGTGGGAGGGGAGGGGGTTTCCACTAGATTCCACAGCCACAAAGTCAAAACTGTCTAGATCGTAAAAATTTATGAAAACAAACATTTGTTTTTTGGTCTTAAATTTAAGGTTAAGCACAAGGTTAGCAGTGTGGTTAAGTTAGGGTTTAAAATAGGTAGAGTTTACAACTTTGTGGCAACTAGTGATGACCAGGTAAGGAGGCTCTTGGGCTATATGCCACCTGGGGTTATGTTGGGGGTAGGTGGTGGTAGCCTAGGCAACAACAGGGGGCAGGGATAACAGAGAAAATATGTGCATGTAAGAAAGGATGCATCAAGGAGGAGGGGGAGAAGGGAAACTGAACTGTGTGTTGAACTGTATTAGGCAGCACCATAGCAGTAGGCAGTACCAATACATCGCCAACAAATACCAACAGAATAGAGCAATGTTTTTCACAATAAACCCATTTATAACACCACTAGAGACTCCATTTAGAATCTTCCCAGCATACCTCAAGAGAGGGCTCAAAATGGGAAGAACCAATAGTGGCAGTCTTGGACGATTTTTGTATGTCATTGTGTTGACGACTCTAATCAGGAAGTCACCCCGCAGTGTATGACGATGTCATAAGACAGACTTTACCTTTAAGGTTTAACAGCTGAGTAAGTTGATTTCAATGTGTCAATATGCAGTTATTTAAATAACAATTTTAAAAGGCTGTTTTTAACCGTGCTGGTAAAAGAGAAGAGGAGCGTACTTGGGGAACCAGTTTAGGCCCAGGTGCTCAGTCTTTGAGTAGAGGATCCTGTCTTGCAGCTCGTACAGGGGTCTCCAAGGCAACTCAAGGTCCTCCCGCGACAGCAGCTCTCTTTTCCTGTTAGAAATAGAGTAGGTGGCGTTAAAATATGTAAAAGGACTTCTTTTAAACTATCATGTCACCCTTGCTTCAAAGAACTTCACACAATTAGGTGAGTGAAGGGTTCAATTTATTGAAAGTATTTAAACTCTGAAACGTAAGTGACACTTCGCACACAATGAGGAAAACAGTAGACCAGCCAGTCACTGACAAACCAATAAATAAATTATACATTTACATTTTAGCAGACACTCTTATCCAGAGCCACATACAGTAGTGAGTGCATACATTAATCATACTGGGTCCCCCGTGGGAATCGAACCCACAACCCTGGTGTTGCAAGCGCCATGATCTACCAACTGAGCCACGCGGGAGGCTGTTTAGAGTCCTATAATGTGACATTGATTGAGAAGGTGGGCGAGGCCTTGCATCATACTGATCTCCAGCTTGTCAACGTGTGTGTTTGAATGTGTGACTGTGTGTAGCCCATGGTCTTACTTGAGGAGGTTGATGAGTAGCCGGGCTAGGCCTTGCATCATACTGATCTCCAGCTTGTCAACGTGTGTGTTTGAATGTGTGAAGCCCATGGTCTTACTTGAGGAGGTTGATGAGTAGCCGGGCTAGGCCTTGCATCATACTGATCTCCAGCTTGTCAACGTGTGTGTTTGAATGTGTGAAGCCCATGGTCTTACTTGAGGAGGTTGATGAGTAGCCGGGCTAGGCCTTGCATCATACTGATCTCCAGCTTGTCGATGGTGATCAGCTCGTACAGCAGCTTGATGAACAGCACATGGTCCTCCTTGCTGAACTTCCTGCCGTACAACCGCATGTACCTACAACAGAAGAACAGCTTTAGGCTACAGCCACAAAGAGATGCATGAACGCGTACAAAATCATATACATTCAACAAATATCTGTTTTTGTCTGTCAGAAGTTGAATTCAACGCAACTATTTTCAGACGAGATGCATATGCAAAAAGGCTGACAAAGGCCTAGTGTGTTTGACAGACTACTTTTATCAACATCCGTCAAAGGAGAACTCCCATTGGTTCAATGAGGAATTTTCAGACACAAAACAGGTAGCCTAGCGGTTAGAGCATTGGGCCAGTAACCGAAAGGTCGCTGGTTCGATAACCCGAGCTGACAATATGGAAAAACCTATCAAATGTGCCCAAGGCACTTAAGCCTAATTTGCTCCAGGGGTGCTGTACTACTATGTCTGACCCTGTAGAACAATGTAGGCCGTCATTGTAAATGAGAATGTTCTTAACGGACTTGCCTAGTTAAATAAATGTTAAATAAATAAAACATTCATATAATGTGGCCGCAGCCATAGTGCTAGGCCTATAGCTAGCCTGAGCATCCAGACCATGTGATTCAAAGTGAGCTGGCTCCGGAGTCTGGTCAGTGCCAGGGTAGAATATAGGCTACCCTCCTTATATAGAACAGAATGGATAGAAAAGCTACCACACCAAGACATACTACTAGAGCAGATGCACAAGAAATATGTGCAAACGTTCTGCCGCACAGACGCATTTCCCTGAACAACAAAAACAGCTATATGTACAAAGCAGAAGATGGGGATTAGGCCAATAGCTAGGCCTTTAGCTAGATTCTGTTTCAAGGAAAGTTACTCCCACATGCAAAGTAACTCACTTTTATTAAACTTATTAAATCTGATGAGTGCCTTACATTCAGAACTGCCTCACACAACTGCATCCATCTTATGTAGCCTGACACTAAATTATATAGGATATTCTCTACTCAAGGTATAGGCCTGGGGGCGGTACAGCAGGACGCAACGTTTTGGAAAGTTCATATAGAAATATGCTATGCAGGCCTCCCGAGTGGCGCAGCGGTCACAACAGCCTGTGGTTCGATCTCAGGCCGTGTCACATCAGGACATGACCATAGGGCGGCGCGCAATTGGCCCAACGTTGTCCGGGTTAGGGGAAGGTTTGGCCGGGGGGGGGGGGGGGGGGTAGGCTTTACTTGGCTCATCGCGCTCTAGCGACTCCTTGTGGCGGGCCGGGCACCTGCAGGCTGACTTCGGTCGTCAGTTGAATGGTGTTTCCTCCGACACATTGGTGCAGCTGGCTTCCGGATTAAGCGAGCGGGTGTTAAAAAGCGTGACATGGCGGGTCATGTTTCAGAGGACATGACTCGACCTTCGCCTCGCCCGTTGGGGAGTTGCAGCGATGAGACAAGATCGTAAAATCGATCACAATTGGATATCATGTAATTGGGGAGAAAAAGGCGGTACTTAAAACAAATATATATATATATATATATGTGTGTAGAATACATCAGGTGTAGTATTCTTCACTTTTTGGTCCACCAGCCACAGATGTTTTTACCAGCCCAAATACTTTCCCCCTTATAATTACACAAACAAAACAAGATGAACAGGCTTCATAAAACAAGTAATGTGGTATATTGTTTAATTTCATTTTGTGACCTGAGTCTTTTAACCAAAAGATCACAGACAAGAAAAGAATGCTCACCTGCCCCTTTAAGAGCGGGAGGTTACCGTGGTAACGCAACTCCAGTCATGCTCACCTGTGAGATTGAGTCTGACTAGTAGCTGGGTTGTGTCTTCTCTTCCGTAAGAGTTTAAACTCAAACATTAAAAAACAACCAAGCTTGTGAACAAAACAATGTAAATAGCCAAGAAACACAAGGACAAAGTCTCACTAAAGTAGACTTTTTTTTCAAGTAAATTAGACCAACTTTTAAACTTGTGCGAAGCGCTTCTAAAAATGTTTTTTTTTTTTTCACTCAGCTCTTCACCTGCGCACAGCCCCAAGCCAGACAGTGCTGCAGAGTGAGGTCGGATTGGCTATTGTAGGTTTCGTAATTCTTTGACTTTACCTGATTAACTTACCAGCTATGAAACAAAAACAGCAGAAATACATCAAACAGTTACCACAGCATTTATTTTGCTATAAATAAGATCATACTTCACCATTTTTATTCACAAATATGAGTGAAATGCTCGCGCTGGAGCACTGATCACCAGCCAACGTGGCTGGTTTAATAGACATTTTACCGAACAATGTCAAAATCTACCCACATTTAGCAGGTGTTACTTTTAGGCCCTGATCAGGATAGATAATAAACAGAGTAGCAGTGGAGTATGTGAAGAGTGTGAAAGTATGTCTATGTGTGAGTGTTTTGTGTGTGTGAGCATACAGTGGGGAGAACAAGTATTTGATACACTGCTGATTTTGCAGGTTTTCCCACTTACAAAGCATGTAGAAGTCTGTCATAGGTACTCTTCAACTGTGAGTGAAGGAATCTAAAACAAAAATCCAGAAAATCACATTGTATGATTTTTAAGTAATTAACTTGCATTTTATTGCATGACATAAGTATTTGATACATCAGAAAAGCAGAACTTAATATTTGGTACAGAAACATTTGTTTGCAATTACAGAGATCATACGTTTCCTGTAGTTCTTGACCAGGTTTGCACACACAGCAGCAGGGATTTTGGCCCACTCCTCCATAAAGACCTTCTCCAGATCCTTCAGGTTTCGGGGCTGTCGCTGGGCAATACGGACATTCAGCTCCCTCCAAAGATTTTCTATTGGGTTCAGGTCTGGAGACTGGCTAGGCCACTCCAGGACCTTGAGATGCTTCTTACGGAGCCACTCCTTAGTTGCCCTGGCTGTGTGTTTCGGGTCGTTGTCATGCTGGAAGACCCAGCCACGACCCATCTTCAATGCTCTTACTGAGGGAAGGAGGTTGTTGGCCAAGATCTCGCGATACATGGCCCCATCCATCCTCCCCTCAATACGGTGCAGTCGTCCTGTCCTTTGCAGAAAAGCATCCTCAAAGAATGATGTTTCCACCTCCATGCTTCACGGTTTGGATGGTGTTCTTGGGGTTGTACTCATCCTTCTTCTTCCTCCAAACACGGCGAGTGGAGTTTAGACCAAAAAGCTCTATTTTTGTCTCATCAGACCACATGACCTTCTCCCATTCCTCCTCTGGATCATCTAGATGGTCATTGGCAAACTTCAGATGGGCCTGGACATGCGCTGGCTTGAGCAGGGGGACCTTGCGTGCGCTGCAGGATTATAATCCATGACGGCGTAGTGTGTTGCTAATGGTTTTCTTTGAGACTGTGGTCCCAGCTCTCTTCGGGTCATTGACCAGGTCCTGCCGTGTAGTTCTGGGCTGATCCCTCAACTTCCTCATGATCATTGATGCCCCACGAGGTGAGATCTTGTATGGTGCCCCAGACCGAGGGAGATTGACCGTCATCTTGAACTTCTTCCGTTTTCTAATAATTGCGCCAACAGTTGTTGTCTTCTCACCAAGCTGCTTGCCTATTGTCCTGTAGCCCATCCCAGCCTTGTGCAGATCTACAATTTTATCCCTGATGTCCTTACACAGCTCTCTGGTCTTGGCCATTGTGGAGAGGTTAGAGTCTGTTTGATTGAGTGTGTGGACAGGTGTCTTTTATACAGGTAACGAGTTCAAACAGGTGCAGTTAATACAGGTAATGAGTGGAGAACAGGAGGGCTTCTTAAAGAAAAACTAACAGGTCTGTGAGAGCCGGAATTCTTACTGGTTGGTAGGTGATCAAATACTTGTGTCATGCAATAAAATGCAAATTCATTATTTAAAAATCATACAATGTGATTTTCTGGATTTTTGTTTTAGATTCCGTCTCTCACAGTTGAAGTGTACCTATGATAAAAATTACAGACCTCTACATGCTTTGTAAGTAGGAAAACCTGCAAAATCGTCAGTGTATCAAATACTTGTTCTCCCCACTGTATGTAGTGTGTGTGTTGGAGTGTCAGTGTAGTATGTGTGTGTGTGTGGGTATTGTCCAGTGAGTGTGCATAGAGCCAGTGCAAATTTGATTAACTGTTGAGCAGTCTTACGGCTTGGGTGTAGAAGCTGTTTAGGAGCCTTTTGGTCCCAGACTTGGCACTCCGGTACCGCTTCCCGTGCAGAGAACAGTCTATGACTTGGGTGGCTGGAATCTTTGACAATGTTTAGAGCTTTCCTCTGACACCACCTGGTATAGAGGACCTGGATGGCAGGGAACTCCCTCTGTACTGGGCCGAACGCACTACCCTCAATAACAAGCATTTGTCATACCAAGCGGTGATGCTCTCAGCCAGTAAAGATGCTCTCAATGGTGCAGCTCTAGAACTTTGAGGATCTGAGGGCCCATGGCAAATCTTTTCAGACTCCTGAGGGGGAAGAGGTGTTGTCTGGCCCTCATCACGACTGTGTTGGTGTGTTTGGACCGTTATTAGGTCCTTGGTGATGAACTTGAAATCTCGACCCGCTCCACTACAGCCCCGTCGATGTGAATGGGGGCGTGCTCGGCCCTCCATTTCCTGTAGTCCACAATCAGCTCCTGTATCTTGCAGACATTGAGTTAGAAGCTGTTGCCCTGGCACCACACTGCCAGGTCTCTGACCTCCTCGCTGTAGGCTGTCTCATCGTTGTCATTGATCAGGCCTACCACTGTCTTGTCGTCAGCAAACTGAATGATGGTGTTGGAGTCATTCGCAGCCACGCAGTCATGGCAGAACAGGGATAACAGGACCCAGTTGCAGAGGGAGGTTTTTAATCCCAGAGTCCTTAGCTTAGTGCTTAGAGGGCACTAAGGTGTTCAACGCTGAGCTGTAGTCAATGAACAGCATTCTCACATAGGTGTTCCTTTTGTCCCGGTGGGAAAGGACAGTGTGGAGTGCAATAGAGATTGAGTTATCTGTGGATCTGTTGGGGCGATATGCAAATTGGAGTGGGCCCAGGGTGTCTGGGATGATGGTGTTGATGTGAGCCATGACCAGCCTTTCAAAGCATTTCATGGCTACAGATGTGAGTGCTATAGGGCGATAGTAATTTAGACAGGTTACCTTGGTGTTCTTGGGTACCTCGTAATCTGTCTGGACCTGCGGCCTTGTGAATGTTAACCTGTTAAAAGGTCTTACTCACATTGGCTAGAGAGTGAGTGATCACACAGTCGTACTGAACAGCTGATGCTCATGAATCCTGAATGGTTCAGTGTTGCTTGCCTCGAAGCAAGCATAGAAGGTATTTAGCTCGTCTTGTAGGCTTGCCTCACTGGACTGCTCGTGGCTGGGTTTCTCTTTGTAATGTGTGATAGTTTGCAAGTTCTGCCATATCCGACGAGCTTCGGAGCCAGTGCAGCAAAATTCGATCTTGGTCCTGTATTGACACTTTGCCTGTTTGATGGTTCGGAGGGCATAGCGGGATTTCTTATAAGCGTCCGGATTAGTGTCCTGCTCCTTGAAAGTGTGACAGCAAACCTGAACTCCATACTGGAAAATAAAATTGATAATATTTGGGAAATGTTTGGGGAAATTAAGACATTTTAGTTTCACTTTGAAATATGTTTTTTGTTGTCTCTAATCAATACAGCTAAATCATGTGACTGTTGTAAAACCATCAACACAGAACCTTGTGAAGTCATTGAAAGTGAACACAACAACCTTGGTTTGAAAATAAAAAAGGGTTTTTGGAGTCCTACCATAAGATTGTATTTACCATACAGTCACAGTGACTAAGCAATGGCTGGCCAACTTAGCTATCCTAAGTGAAGACATGGTTTGTTAAAAGCAGTGGTGGAAAAAGTACCCAATTGTCATACTTGAGTAAAAGTAAAGAAGTAATAGAAAATGACTCAGGTAAAAGTAACCCAGTAAAATACTACTTGAGAAAAAGTCTAAAAGTATTTGGTTTTAAATGTACTTAAGTATCAAAAGTAAAATGTAATAGCTAAAATATACTTAAGTATCAAAAGTAAAAGTATAAATAATTTCAAATTCCTTACATTAAGCAAATCAGACGTCAACATTTTCTTGTTTTTTATTTATTTATGGAGAGCCAGGGTCACACTCCAACATTATTTGTATTTAACCTTTATTTAACTAGGCAAGTCAGTTAAGAACAAATTCTTATTTACAATGACGGCCTACCTACAAGGTCAGCCCCTGGAGCAAATTAGGGTTAAGTGCCTTGCTCAAGGACACACAGACTGGTTACTTTCAGTTTTAAAAACCTAAGTATTTGTAAGTACTCACTACATGCAAATACTTTGGTTACTTTCAGTTACTGGCCCAACGTTGTAACTGAAAGTAACCAAAGTATTTGCATGTAGTGAGTCCGCCAGATCAGAGCCAGTAGGAATGACCAGGGATGTTCTCTTGATAAGTGTGTGAATTGGGCCATGTTCCTGTTCTGCTAAGCATTCAAAATGTAATTAGTACTTTTGGGTGTATGGAGTAAAAAGTCCATTATTTTTTTTAGGAATGTAGTGAAGTAGAAGTTCTAGAAATAGTTAAGTAAAGTACAAGTACTGAAAAAACTACTTAAGTACTACTTTAAAGTATTTGTACTTAAGTACTTTACATCACTAGTTAAGAGTGGGCAGCAGTTAAGAGTGTTTGGGCCCTGTAACCAAAAGGTTGCTGGATTGAATCCCAGAGCTGACAAGGTAAAAATCTGTCATTCTGCCCCTGAACAACAACCCACTGTCCCTAGGCAGTCATTGTAAATAAGAATGTGTTCTTAACTGACTTGTCTAGTTAAATAAAGGTTAAAAAAATATTTGGGCAATAGGGTCATGATGTCAGTGACCCGGTGGGTAGAGATTTCACTTCAGAGCAATGGAATGGTCTAAAATGACCTAACAATGTAAAACAAACTCGCTCAGTGTCGCAAGTATCTAAGTAGCTAGCTGGGCCATTAGGGTACATGGAAACTGATTTTATAGAAATATAAAGTGGTTACTATGTGGCAAGTCGCCGGTAGTACAACTAACTAGCATGTTTACAAACAAGATGCAGCTAGATGAGGAGTATTTTGCTAGCCTAGTTAACTGTCTTGCAAGAATCGTATTCTAATGATACAACAATTGGTACCTAGCACGGCGTTGCTTATGGCCACTGCTAACGTTACTCGTATCGTGATGAATAACATGTCAATGACAAGTCATTAGCCATGTTGCTTGCTATCTCGGGCTTGGCATTTGAATGCTTACTAGTTACTGCCTGGCTATTTTTGCATTCTTACACATTTAGTTAGTTACCTCACGTCAGAGCTTGCTTCTTTTGCCTCCCTAATCCTGCTAGTTAGTTAAATCCACAACGGCCCTCCCAGTCAGTGACAGTGATGTCTACACCGATCAAATAGATACGTTAGCTAGTTACCGGTAGGCAGCCCACTTGCTCCAACATAAATCGAACCATAACTAGTTATTGATAGCTTCTAACACTATTCGGCAAAAGTAGCTTTAACTAACAGTTAGCTAGCAACGCGCGACCTAAATTAATTTACATGGCAGGTGAATGACTAACTACGTGCTTCTACATCTGCATTGCTTTCTGTGTTGCTTTGGGCAGTTTCTGTATAAGCACTGTGACATCTGCTGATGTAAAATGGCTTTATAAATCCATGTAATGTATTAACTAGTTAGTTACAGTAACTAACTAGAAAGCCAGACAACTGAACTGGGTTAGCTAACGTTAGCACTTACGTGGAAAGTTTCCTTGTCCAAAACAAGACACCCGGCCATATCTCTCGAAGCTGGACGGCCCGGCCCAAGTTTCCTTTGATTTTACCCAAAATGTCATTGGATTCCTCGTCTAATATATCCACGTATGGTAGAAGTTTGTTATAGACTATGTCTTTTTGAGGGACAAATCCTAATTTCTCTGACACGTCTTCTTTCATATTACAATTTCCCAAATGTATGTTGTGTTCTCTTCTTTGCTTGACAAGCCACTGTAGTTAACTAGCTCGTAGTACCGTTAGCTAGCTTTGTATGATCAGTCTGTATCCTTCTGTGTAACTTCGTAATACCGTTAGTTTGCTAACAAGTTAATGTAATGTTTCCTTTGTAACACACCATGCTAGCTAAAAATCACAATTGGGCAATGATATGACAACACAAAAAAAGTAGATATCCGATTCAGTCGAAGATGCTTTCTTGAAAGAGTGCGTTGGCACTTAAAATGGGTTTCTTCTAATTTAGCTAGCTAACCTTCTGTTGCTAGCTACCGAAGCTACTTATATCCATCTGACTACTTCCAACGGTTCTTTACGCGATACCGTGCCAGACACCCGCCCACGCAATCGGCTCCTCCCCTACAGTCGTTTGCGTCATTTTCGCAAGAAAAAAAAAAAAAGAGAACGAGCTTTTTCTTCTTCTTTGGGATTGGGTTGGCAGATCGCATCCAAATTAAGGTGCATACACCGCCACCTACTGTACCTACATGAAATTATTTGAGAAACAATAAATCCTTGTTCAAATATGTCAAACTTAGATATTTCAATGGTTGTATGCATTTTGTTGCCAATATATAGTTTTACATCCGTCCAGAACACCTCACTATGTAAACAATTACAAAGTAAGTGTTCAATAGATTCCGTTTCTAGTTCACAAAAACTGCATTCACTAGTAACAGGTATACATTTAGAAATCAAGCTTTATTTTATTAGGTATATTTTTCATACACAAATCAACATTTATGAAGGTCAATGTCAAGGTCAATGAAACCAATCTTCTTATTATTTTTCTATTATTATGTGGGTTTTCTTGGCAAAAAAAACCTCCCACTTCTTCTTTCTTTAAAATCTCCATATTTCCCTTCTCAGGTTCTATGGTCTAAGAGGATGGTACGACTTCTGACAAAACCCTATGCAACTCCTCCGCTGAGAAGTCTTTCTGTCCCAGGAACCTTAAAAGAACTAGCTACAACCAAAGTTTATACTGTCCACAAATTGTCAGGGTGGATTCGTGGATACATCTCATTATTGTAATTATTTTTGAATATTCGATTAGAGTTGTCGACGTCAACCGCCTGTGTTCAAAGGGGAGAGACGCTATGCTACTAGCCTCATGTCATGAATATGCATAGCCATCTCGAGACAACTCTGATATAAACTGTTTTTTTCCTCAAAGTTGCCGGGATGTCTCATGTCCGACTTATATCAGTACACTCATGACAACTTAAGCATTACAAAACTGCTATTCGATTAAATAAACCTCCCGGAGCAAATTTTTTTGTTGACCAAATTGACCTCCATACAAAAGCGAATTGCTTGTTGGGCAAAAGAACATAACATTGCCACCTGCTGGAGGGAGACATATTTTCTGCCGAGTTTGACCTCTCTCTTCTTCTTCCTTTCTGATACAACCGAAGACAGTACAGTATGAAGAAACACGTAATCGGGTCTAATGGTCGTCTAGTGCCGAACTGCGCATGTGCAAGACGTCAACAATCATATAAAGTTGTTTTAGACAAAAACTAAAGTGTGTCAGTTTCTAACTTTCACGAGGTTGGAGTAATAACATGTTCAACTACTTAAGACATTGGCTTGAATCAAGGTTGTGCCTTTAGATTTCGTGGATTTCTAGAAAAAAAAGGAATATATTTTCCGCAATGTTGCATCTCTGGGTTTAGAAACTCTGTGCTACAAACATAGCTTTAGCTACAACCACAGTGTATTGTTTTTGCTACAACTCCCATAACTACGTTCAGAGAGGACATATTAATACAAATAAAAATCCCTCATGTCGAGATTACAATTTATTAATCTCATGAAAAAATTGTTTTGTCGAGATCACAAGATCATTTTCTCATGTTGTTTTGTCGAGATCACGAGATAAACTATATAAATAGGAGCGGACGTATTGATGATACAGAACTGCCAACTCTCACGCATTGGCCGTGAGACATGCATTTGACCCTCTTCTCACATTCACACGCCACCAGTAGGAGTGCGTCGGTAAAAATCAGACAAGCCAGGCAAAAATATGTTTTACAACATGTTGTGACAATTGCGTTGTTTTCTCTATAACCCATTAGAAATGCATTTATACGGCCGATATAAGGCTGATAAGCCATAGCCTACATCGTTTTACAGACAGTTCCAAAGTACAGTGTCACACAGTGGTGGAATACATTCAACCACATACATTCGTGAATAATCACCGTGAAAACCAGAGAGCAACATCTGTCCTTTGTGATGAGTCAGTGTGAATGTTCTAGTTGAGATGTTGCCTCCACCAGAGAGGCGCTGTCCAACTGGTGGTGCTGATAGCAGAGGCCTACTGTAGGCCTACTGTAACCACAATGGAAATAAGTCCCAGACTTTATTGTGTGTTATCCTCAATGATTTTACTGATGTGCATGTATGTTTTTTTCAAGTTTTATGTGTGCTTGTTTAAAAAAAAAACAAATTAATAAACTGAACTAAACTCTCTTAATACACATCTTGGGGTTACCACAGGTTAACATCAGTATTCCGATAATTAGCCTACATCATTTTCCAAGATGAAGTGCATTGCGGTTGTATTTCCCATTAGGCTATTTTAATCTAGCTGCTTCAGAAAACATTTAAGTAAGGATGTTATTATAACTTGAGCAAACCGATGGTGAATTTAACATTGCCAACTAACTAAAAATGTTGTTGCATGCAATATTTTCTTTTTGGACTTAAACAGACAATAATATATGCAATTTAGAATAATCCTGTGCAAAATATATGCCCACAGTCCAGACTAGATAAATAGTTAAGTATTACCATCTTGCGGAGAAGATGGAAGCAAACATGAAATAAACCAAGCTAGAATGAATGAACAATGAACATGGTACACACATTGTAAGCATATAGACATTTATCAACTTACTGCAAAGATGAAAACACAAACCATCTAAACAATAACTTTAAGTATACGCCTAGTCTAATACAATAGCAATTTAAAAACACCAAAAACAATTCAGTCAAATCAATCTGTGTGTGTGTACAAAGAGAAACACATGTTGACTCACCCTACTTGAGTCAACATTCATTCTAGGAAAATTGTAAATTACTTTGTCATACAGTACTCTACTGGACTTACGTTCATGCAGCAAACACGTTTTAGCAAAATGTGTCTCTCTTGTCAACAGCTATTGCGTAGGTAGGTTTGCATCCTTTTCAGGCAGGAAAATGACCTTTCAGCTGATGTAAGTCAGTTGTAACAGGGATGGTGGGCTTCAGTTTCAGGAGCTTGCATAACTTGGGTAAAGTGGTGGATGAGTGATTGCAGCAGCTCACCTGGTGGTTTGTGGAAGGAGGCATTAGCATTGACTACCTGCAGAAAATCTTTCAACCACTGGTTGTCAAAGAAAGGCTATGTCTGGAACAGCTGTGTGAGTACTCTGTTTAGGAAACCCCTCTTGCTTTCAGTACTAGGGAAATTACCCATGATCAAGAACACGGAAGAAGTCAAGGATCTTCATGTCAGCAAACCTCTTTACATGAACTACTTCAGTTTCTATTTCAGAGCACTGCTCTGGGCGATTTAATCTTTATCACAGCCAGGCTCAGTAATGATCCGATCAAAACAATGTCCAATGATCTCTGGCCTTCGTGCAAAGCATGCACTAATCTACTTTAGGTTCCAAGGAGTGGCACAGCCAATCGGTACCCGAATGGTACTGTCAACCTCAATAAGTACGGCTGTCTTTTTGCATAGCCGGGTAAAAAAGTCAATGGCTGCAAAAAAAAACAACCTTTGCGCTTTGAATATTTCTTGTTCACTGTGCTAAAACTAAGTTACGTTTGTGGGCATAACAATGAATGAACAGAGCATATTGACAATGGGTTTTCACGTGCGCCTGAACCCCACCTCACTGCCCACTCATGCAGCTTGCCCCATTGTAAGTCAGGCAGATGAGTTTGGCTGCTGGGTTGTATTTGACATCGTCTGCGATGCACTGAATGATGTCATTCTGTATGGTGTTTGACATACAGTACCAGTCAAAAGTTTGGATACACCTACTCATTCAAGAGTTTTTCTTTATTTGTACTATTTTCTACATTGTAGAATAATAGTGAAGACATCAAAACTATGAAATAACACATATGGAATCATGTGGTAACCAAAAAAGGGTTAATTTATATTTGAGATTCTTCAAAGTAGTCACACTTTGCCTTGATGACAGCTTTGCATACTCTTGGCATTCTCTCAACCATCTTTATGAGGTAGTCACCTGGAATGCATTTCAATTAAAAGGTGTGCCTTGTTTAAAGTTAATTTGTGGAATTTCAATCAGTTGTGTTGTGACAAGGTAGGGGTGGTATACAGAAGATAGCCCTATTTGGTAAAAGACCAAGTCCATATTATGGCAAGAACTGCTCAAATTAGCAAAGAGAAACGACAGTCCATCATTACTTTAAGACATGAAGGTCAGTCAAGTTTTTTCAAGTGCTGTCGCGAAAACCATCAAGCACTATGATAAAACTGGCTCTCATGAGGACCGCCACAGGAAAGGAAGACCCAGAGTTACCTCTGCTGCAGAGGATAAGTTCATTAGAGTTATCTGCACCTCAGAATGCATCCCAAATAAATGCTTCACAGAGTTCAGGTAACAGACACATCTCAACATCAACTGTTCAGAGGAGACTGCGTGAATCAGGCCTTCATGGTCGAATTGCTGTAAAGAAACCACTACTAAAGGACAACAATAAGAAGAAGAGACTTTCTTGAGCCAAGAAAAACAAGCAATGGACATTAGACCGGTGGAAATCTGTCCTTTGGCCTGATGAGTCCAAATTTTAGATTTTTGGTTCCAACCACCGTGTCTTTGTGAGACGTAAAGTAGGTGGACGAATTCTATATGTGTTATTTCATAGTACTGATGTCTTCACTATTATTCTACAATGTAGAAAATAGTAAAAATAAAGAAAAACTCTTGAATGAGTAGGTGTGTCCTAACTTTGGACTGGTACTGTACCTGTAAATATGGTACTTGTCCCAAGGTGTCCAGCCACGGCAGTATCGAATTCTACAAATATGTATATATTTTTACCTTTATTTTTACTAGGCAAGTCAGTTAAGAACAAATTCTTATTTACAATGACGGCCTAGGAACAGACAAAATTATGAAACAGTGAGAGATTAAAAATAAACTATATATATACTGAACAAAAATATATATCCAACATATAAAGTGTTTCATGAGCTGAAATAAAAAATCCCAGAAATGTTCCATAAGCATAAAAAGTGTATTTCTCAAAATATTCAGTGCACAAATTTGTTTACATTCCTGTTAGTGAGTATTTTTACTTTGGCAAAATAATCCATCCACCTGACAGGTGTGGCAAATCAAGAAGCTGATTAAACAACTTGATCATTACGCATTGCACCTTGTGCTGGGGACATTAAAAGGCCACTATAAATTGTGAAGTTTTGTCACAAAACACAATGCCACAATGTCTTAAGTTTTGAAGTAGCATGCAATTGGCATGCTGACTGCAGGAATGTCCACCAGAGCTGTTAAAAGATAATGTAATGTTAATTTCTCCACCATGAGCTGCCTTCAACCTCTTTTTAGAGAATTTAGCAGTACGTCCAAATGGCCTCACAACCGCATACCATGTGTAACCACGCCAGCCCAGGACCTCCACATCCGGCTTCATCACCTGTGGGATCATTTTGGGGAGGGGGATGTTGTTGCATGTTCAGGGCCGGAGCGTGCGTATAGGCAGACTAGGCAATGGCCTAGAGGCGGCAAAATGTGGGCTTATAAAAAAATAAAATTAAAATAAAATAAATGGCGCTCATTTTGCCGCCTCTTGTAGTCCATTGGTGAGGAATGTGTGTCTGTCAATCAAAATCACCAATCAGTGTTTTACGCACAAGGTTTTTTGAGTATTCATTTGATGTTCAAAGCATCCTGAATACACCTGAAATGTTTTTTTCCACCCTGGTTATAAACCTAAGCCCATCAAAATTGCAGGAAATTAGCTTTAAAAACAGTAACCTTTTCCTAGGGGAGGACACCCAGACTCTCCATCTAGGGGATGTGCCAGGGGGTAATGAAATTCATGTAGCAAATCTCACACCAAGCTTTCTTCAAAAGTATGCTATACTCTTAGAAAAAAGGGTTCCAAAAGGGTTCTTCAGCTGTCCCCATAGGATAACCCTTTTTGGTTCAAAGTAGAACCCTTTTTGGTTCGAGGTAGAACTCTTTTGGGTTCCAGGTAGAACCCTCTGTGGAAAGGGTTCTACATGGAAACAAAAAGGGTTATTCAAAGGGTTCTCCTATGGGGACAGCCGAAGAACCCTTTTAGGTTCTAGATAGCATTTTTTTTCTAAGAGGGTAGGCAGTATTGTTAGCTAGCTAGCTTGTTATCTATGCTGGCTGTTAGCTTGTATAACTGATATGTATATAATTGTAAGGGACACTTCATGTTTTATGGATAATATTTAAATGTACAGAGTGAGTGAGCTCCATTCCTGACAGGCTGATCAGATTCAATTTAAGCCTAGGAGCTTAATCAGATTCACTAGCAGCCTCAGAGGCTGATAAGTCAGGATTCTGCCTTGTAGGCTGTTTCACAGGTAAGGCTCCTTGCAGGCAGATCAGCAGTCAGCGCATTATGTATTTAATCAAGAGTGGGTGCGCTCTATTCCTGACAGGCTGATGATCAGATTCAATTGCAGACTCAGAGGCTGATAAGTCAAGATGCTGCCTTGTAGGCTGTCTGCATTAGAGGTTGACTGATTATGATTTTTCAACGCCTATACCGATTATTGGAGGACAAAAAAAAGCCAATATGGATATATATTTGTAATAATGACAATTACAACAAAACTGAATGAACACTTATTTTAACTTAATATAATAAATACAATCAATTTAGTCTCAAATAAATAATGAAACGTTCAATTTGGTTTCAATAATGAAAAAACAGTGTTGGAGAAGAAAGTAAAAGTGCAATATGTGCCATGTTTAAGTTCCTTGCTCAGAACATATTAAAACTGGTGGTTCCTTTTAACATGAGTCTTCAATATTCCCAGTTACTTATTTGAAATAGATCAAGACATTCCCTATGGAAGACATTAATGGTAAAATGACGAAGGAACCCCTTTCAAGTTCAGCCGCAAGTTATTATAGGAATTATGACGCGTCGACTATTTCTCTCTATACCAGTTGCATTTCATATACCTTTGACTATTGGATGTTCTTATAGGCACTTTAGTATTGCCAGCCTAATCTCGGGAGTTGATAGGCTTTAAGTCATTAACAGCGCTGTGCATCAAGCATTGCTAAGAGCTGCTGGCAAACGCAGTAAAGTGCTGTTTGAATGAATGCTTACGAGCCTGCAGCTGCCTACCACCGCTCAGTCAGACTGCTCTATCAAATAATAGACGTAATTATAATATAATAAACACAGAAATACGAGCCTTTGGTCATTAATATGGTCAAATCCGGAAACTATAATTTCGAGTGGCAACACTAAGTCTAAATATTGCTGTTACATTGCACAACCTTAAATGTTATGTCATAATTATGTAAAATTCTGCCAAATTAATTACGGATTTGGTTAGGAATAAATGGTCTTCACACAGTTCGCAACGAGCCAGGCGGCCCAAACTGCTGCATTTACCCTGACTCTGCTTGCACTGAACGCAAGAGAATTGACACCATTTCCCTAGTTAATATTGCTTGCTAACATGAATTTATTTTAACTAAATATGCAGGTTAAAAAATTGATTTTAAGAAAGGCATTGATGTTTATAGTTAGGTACATTTGTGCAACGATTGTGCTTTTTTCACGAATGCTTTTTTGTTAAATCATCACCCGTTTGGCGAAGTTGAAGTAGGCTGTGATTCGATAAATTAACAGGCACCGCGTTGATTATATGCAACGCAGGACAAACTAGTTAACCTAGTAATATCATCAACCATGTGTAGTTAACTAGTGATTATGTGAAGATTTATTGTTTTTTATAAGATACGTTTGATGCTAGCTAGCAACTTGCCTTGGTTCCTTGCAGCCACAAGGTCCTTTTGATGCTGCACTCCCGTAACAGGTGGTCAGCCTGCCACTCAGTCTCCTCGTGGATTGCAACGTAATCGGCCATAATCGGCGTCCAAAAATGCTGATTACGGATTGTTAATGAAAATTTGAAATCGGCCCTAATTAATCGGCCATGAGGCTGCTATTGAATCTGATCAACCTGCCAGGAATAGAGCTCACACTGACTTAGCAGCCTCTAGAAAACTATAATTTAATGCCTACGGAGGAATGTTTTAGCAGAAAAAGTATTTTATTAAAGGTCCAATGCAGCTGTTTTTATCTCAATATCAAATAATTTCTGGGTAACAATTAAATGCCAGGAATAGAGCTCATCCACTCTGGATCATATGCAACAGCCTTTAAGGCACTGACTGCTTTGTCAGCCTGCAATGATGTTTACCTATGAAGCAGCCTACAAGGGACAAATCAGCCTACAAGGCAGGATCCTGATTTATCAGCCTCTGAGGCTGCTAGCGAATCTGATCAAGCTCTGAGGCGGAAATTGAATCTGATCAGCCTGTCAGAAATGGAGCTTACCCAATGTAAATTTAAAATCAGTGGAGGCTGCTGAGGGGAGGATGGCTCATAATAAATGGCCAGAATGGAGTGAAAGGAATGGTATTGAACATTCTATTCCAGACATTACACTCCATTCCATACTTTATTATGAGCTGTCCTCCCCTCAGCAGCCTCCACTGATTTAAATATTATCCACACATATCAGTTACAAAAGCTAACAACCAGCATAGATAACAAGCTAGACTACCTACAGTAGCTAGCTCACAAGACAAGCTAAGTAAGCAGCGTTGTCCGATTGGCTGTGGTCTTGGCTGCTTGTAGCCTGCCAGAACTGCTGGTCAAGGATCTTTCAGGGTTTAAATGTCCCACGAGCGCATTGAGCTCACAGGGCTCCCTGATGAGGTGGTTATCGTGCATCTGTACAAATGAATGGATGGTGCATGTTTTGATGATCTCGACAAAACAACTTTTGTTATGTAGTGATCATGAGATAAAATAAGTCTTGATCTCAACATAACAAGGGAGTACTTAAAAAAATAAAATCACATGTCCTCTCTGGACTTCTGTACATATCCGTATCGTATCAATAAAATCCTTTTCCTCTTTCTTGGCCTAGTTTTTTTAGTTTTTTTATCCAGATAATATTCTGCTCCCTCTTCAGATTTGAAAACTGAACCAAATCTCTAACATACCACATCATATGCTACAATTAAGATAATTTTAGATGATCCCATGATCATAACATTCGGGCGAAATGTTGTATTTCTGCTGGGAACAACACAGTATAATTTTGATTAAATATTTAGAAAAACTGGACTTACAAACAGGATCACATTAAATCCATTTAAGATTTTTTCTGAGCACTGCCTAGGGATATTCCTATCACATTGGTGTGTTTCTATATTAAGGACAGACCTCGGTCTGATTAAATAATGACATGAATACTAGGTAGCTACAACAAAAGTGTACAGTATTTTGAGCACTCAGTACTACTATGGGTTAGGGCGATATGACCAAAATCTTATATCCCGATATAGGTCATTTCATATCCCGATAACGATACATATCACGATATAGCACATTTTCTGTCAATTCAATGAATACATAGTTTATATAAAATAACCACATGTAAAGGCCTATTTCTTATTACATTTTGAAAAAAAAGGTCCTTACTCATATTTTATTATTTCTCCTTTTATTTAGAACCATTGTGCAAATTTTCAATTAAGCATGTAACAAAATATAAAATAATGTATAAAATCTAAAAAGGTAAATAGAAAACACTAACTATAGTTGCAAACAAAATAAATATAGGCCTAAAATGTGAATATGGTCAAAAATATCAAAACCAAACATACAATATTTGTAGCAGCAAACATATGAATACAGGCCTGACAAATATTGGTGTTAAATGAGGCCTCTCCTCCTGGTTACACTTAGTGACCATATCCCCCGCGCATCCCGCAAAGCTGGAGGTGTTGCTAACATTTACGATAGCAAATTTCAACATCCGTAAGTCTCTGTAGTTCCCTAGGCTACTGCTGTGGATATAGCTCTTTCTGAACTGCAAGCCACTTGAGATGAATGTACGAGCCAGATACAAGTTATAAAGCTTCTGCAGGAGAGCAAAAAAAGTTAACTGCCTCAGGCACTGATTTTACAGCATCGACAAGAACAAAATTCAAACACTGTGCATTACAGTGCACATAAAATGCAAATCTTGCACTGTTTTTAATCCGTACTTTCCGCTCATTACGGATGCATCGTCATAGCCTTGCCCCACAAAATTATTTCTGTAGTCCAGACCATGTTTTTCAAGGCAATCAATTATAATTTTTGTGAGACCTGCTGCATCTAAGCTTTCAGCTGACTGAAAGTAAAAAGCTTTCGTGGATGGCCCCGTTGTAATAGTACCTCACAACTGAAAACATTTGTTATTTTTTCTTTAAATCTTTGGTTTCATCTGCAATTACACTAAAAACGTCACTTTCTTTTACTTCTCTTATTATTTCACTTTGACAATTTGCTGAGTGTTGGCGGCTATTTTGTAAATGACATCGCCGAAGTCAAGTATCGGTAGGATAGTTAGTTTTACGAGCGCATGTTTGGCAGCATGAGTGAAGGAGGCTTTGTTGCGAAATAGGAAGCCGATTCTAGATTTAATTTTGGATTGGAGATGCTTAATGTGAGTCTGTGAGTTTACAGTCTAACCAGACACCTAGGTATTTGTAGGAGTCCACGTATTCTAAGTCAGACCCGTCGAGAGTAGTGATGATAGTCCGGTGGGCGGGTGCGGGCAGCGTTTGATAGAAAAGCATGCATTTAGTTTTACTAGCATTTAAGAGCAGTTGGAGGCCACAGAAGGAGTGTTGTATGGCATTGAAGCTTGTTTGGAGGTTTGTTAACACAGTGTCCAAAGAGGGGCCAGATGTATACAGAATGGTGTCGTCTGCGTAGAGGTGGATCAGAGAGTCACCAGCAGCGAGAGCGACATCATTGATATATATAGAGAACAGAGTCGGCCCAAGAATTGAACCCTGTGGCACCCCCATAGAGACTGCCGGAGGACCGGACAACAGGCCCTCCGATTTGACACACTGACCTCTATCTGAGAAGTAGTTGGAGAACCAGGCAAGGCAGTCATTTGAGAAACCAAGGCTGTTGAGTCTGCCAATAAGAAAGACAGGTTGATGAAGACGGCTGCACATTACTGCCTTTTATCTATGGCGGTTATGATATCATTTAGTACCTTGAGCGTCGCTGAGGTGCACCCATGACCAGCTCGGAAACCAGATTGCATAGCAGAGAAGGTACGGTGGGATTCGAAGTGGTCAGTGATCTGTTTGTTAACTTGGCTTTCGAAGACTTTAGAAAGGCAGGGCAGGATGGATATAGGTCTGTAACAGTTTGGGTCTAGAGTGTCTCCCCCTTTTAAGAGGGGGATGACCGCAGCAGCTTTCCAATCTCGATTATAGTAAATGTATCGGTGGTGACAGTGTTTCCTAGCCTCAGTGCAGTGGCCAACTGGAAGGACTTTACAGTGTCCCTGAACTTTTTGGAATTAGTACTACAGGATGCAAGTTTCTGTTTGAAAAAGCTAGCCTTTGCTTTTCTAACTGACTGTGTATATTGGTTCCTGACATCCCTGAAAAGTTGCATATCGCGGGGGCTATTCGATGCTAATGTAGTGCACCACAGGATGTTTTTGTGCTGGTCAAGGGCAGTCAAGTCTGGAGTGAACCAAGGGCTATATCTGTTCTTAGTTCTGAATTTTTTGAAAGATGGTGAGGAAAGCACTTTTACGGGCCTTGCTTATACAATGCCTGGTATAATAAAATAATACAATAAAAAACTGGGATTGTTGTTTATTGCCAATTATCAGCCATTATCAACTGAAACCCTGGAGCGATGGGACTTCCACTAGATAACACAGCCACAAAGTCAAAATGTGTCTATATTGTACCAAATCGTAAAAAGAAAAATTAGCATTTTTGTCTTCATTTAAGGTTAGGGTTAGGCATAGTGTTAACAGTGTGACAAGGATAGGGTTAAGGTTAGTCAAGGTTACTTCAACAGTAATTCCACCTAGTCAGCTTTGGGATTCAAACTAGCAACCATTCAGTTTCTGGCCCAACGCTCAACTGCTAGGCTACCTGCCACCCCAGAATAATCGCATATACTTGTCGTCGTGTTTCCCGAGCGATTACTTTTACGTTAAGATGGTGACCAATATTGTACGTTATTTATCCTCGCCCATTGAAATAATGAGAAGTTTTGGTTGTTGTTGTTGCCAGTTAGCAACAACAACAACAACAACAATTAGTTATAATTTGCACATCCTTCATTCCTGTGTTAATGATGATAATCTGTAATTTATTTCACCACTATGGTCTATTTATTGTCCTACCTCCTAACCTTACTGCATTTTGCACTACATTTTGCACTCTGTACATAGATTTTCTATTGTGTTTTTGACTATGTTTGTTTACTGTGTAACTCTGTGTTGTTTTTGTCGCACTGCTTTGCTTTGTCTTGGCCAGGTCGCAGTTGCAAATGAGAACTTGTTCTCAACTGACCTACCTGGTTAAATAAAGGTGAAGAAAAAAAAAAAAAAAAAAAAAATTAGCCCGCCTACAATAGATGTGACCCGGCCATTCATGATTCAAGCGCTCTGAAAACCATGCACGTGACAACAGTACCACCTGTCGGTACATGAAAGAACTACAACACAGATGAAAGGGGATACTTGAGCCTCTGCTGTTGTTTTTTCTGGTAACCAGGCAACCCTCCAGGATACTTTCTGACCGGTATTAAAGGCTGGTAGTTGGTGTAGCAGGGTGTAGTGAGGACGTATCTATATTTAGCTAGCTTGCTAGAGATACAATTAACCTCAACTTATTTTAAGGTGGGTGACTATCTATGTTGCAGAATACGACTGTTGTCTAAATTATTAACTAACGTTAGTTTGCAGGACACGTGGTCTGTGGGAAGGGTTAAGTTACCCAGCTAACGTTAGCTAGTTAGTTGACGTTAGCTATCTGGGTAATCCTTACCACAGACCACAGAGAGCTCTTAGCTATTACCTCCTAGAAAGGCAGTGAGTGACAGTACACAGTGCAGCAACTACAACAAGTATAGCGATATATTAGCTCTTCCTATTTGGCTTACCAATATGGTTTTAGTAGGTTATTAGCCTAGCTAGCTATGCATTTATTTCAATGGATGATGATTTCTTTATTTTGTTGTTTCCAGAGTAACCACATTACATAGCTAGAAAGCCATCACCATGGATGGTTGTGGGGAGGGCAGAGGGACCAACAGACTGATGGTGGAGAAGCTATCCTTGTCCTGTGATAGACTGCTATCTCACCTGCAGCTTGCCTGCAGTCCCTCTCACTGTGCCTCGCCACTACAAGGCAAGGACCTGTTGATACACAGTCTCCTGGACCCAGAGGTGAAGGTCAGTTACAGACAGTCCTATAAGTTGGAAACGGATGTTAGCTAAATGGATGTTCTGTTTTCTCTCCCAACCACTCGGGAACACGCACACACAATGGTTAGAGCGTTGGGCCGGTAACCGAAAGGTCGCAGGCTCGAATACCTGAGCCGACAAGGTGAAAAACCTGTCGATGTGCTCTTGGGTTAAGTGCCTTGCTCTAATTTGCTCCAGGTGCGCAGTACTACTATGGCTGACCCTGTAGAACAATGTAGGCCGTCATTGTAAATAAGAATTTGTTCTTAACTTACTTGCCTAGTTAAATAAAAAAGATGCCATCTAAGATTTGACACTAGCAAATACCCTTATGCCCTCCTCAGTAGCTTCCCACCGTTAAATTCATGCTTCGGAACTTTGGCGACTACATGTACTAAGTATTTTTTTTATACCTCCCGCTTTGGGCTGGATGTGTGTATGTAGTTCATACATGCGTAACATATGAGCAGAATTACTGTCTTATCTCAATTAGCCACAAAATCCATAGTTTTAAAGGGAGTGTTTACTGGAAAATGTTTAACGCCATTTTTTTCCCCAAAGTGGGCCAGCACCCTGATTCGAGTTCTAGTCAATGAGCTTCAGCCCCTCGCCTTTTGAGTGACAGCTAGCAAGATTTGCACACAAGAGAGGGGTAGATAAAGCAATGACGTTGTGCACATATCTGCACATATGTGACGTAGTACATCATTTTCTGGGACCACTTTTGGTTCGTGAGCGCTACTTTCAGAACTACTGGCTATAAATTATACAAAAGTAACGGGAATCTCTTTGTATAAAGAAATCTGCCTCTTCAATCATTGCATTACATGGCTCCACCACACTCCAATGCATCTCCTCCCTCCTGCAGGCCCTGCGACTGACTGGTCACCATGGAGACATCTCTGCCATGGTGTTTGGGACAGGTAGAGACCCTCTCCTGCTCTGCTCTGCCTCTGCAGATTATGTCATAATCTGGGACATCCAGCGCTGCTACAGGAGAACTAGGGAGGGTGAGGATTTCTGCTAAATAGCTGTCTGAACACTAAGATATCAATACATTTAAATTCAGTGGCCACATGTTATATAATGGTAAGGCCTCATTTACTCACTCACTCACTCAATCAATCAATCACTTGCTCAGTTTGGAATTTACAACGCTCTATAGTACAGTTATTGAAATACTAAAAGCATGTTTTCAGGGGTAGTTGCGTCTGGTACAGTTATTGGGACACTACTGGGCAAGGTAGTCCATCTGTCATTTTGTCCCTCTGATGAACGAGTGGCTGCATGCTCAGGGGACGAAGTATACATACTCAACTCCAATGTAAGTACGGCATGCTGAATGTGTACTCTACCCCTCAAATGCATCCCTTATAACAAGTGTTTGTGTTATGTTTTTATAATTCTTGTAATATGATGACAAAGGAATGGACAATAAAGTAATACAAATATATCTTCTCTTCTATTGCATATACTGTGTGTTTGACTAACCTCCAGATAGAGGAAGTGTTGTCTGTGCTGCCTGGCCACCTGGGACCTTTGACAGCAGCTGAGTTCTGTCCATGGAATAAAGACATCCTGGTGTCCATATCAGAAGACCGCACATTTAAGGTACAGTCAGGTTATTCACTAACCAATTAAATAACTCAGCTTCAGTTGTTTTGGTTGAAGTCGTTTTTTTGCATCCCTTATCAAAGTATATGCTACACTGTAGCTTTCTACAAATTATATGACTAGCTACTAAGTCAGTCAGCTGTAGCTTGCATCATTTCACGTGTGTGATTGTCTGTTTATTGTTCCAAGAGAGACTGTTGTCCAAAGGAGCAGGTTGACTTGCCTAGTTAAATAAAGGTTACATAGAAATTTAAATGTTTACCAATTAATTATTTCTCTTATCGAAAGGTTTGGGGATTAAAAACGGAAGAGATTCTCTACCAGTCTGCTGTATTGTCAGGTGTGTGTGAACAATGGACACACCAGTTTACGGTATATTTAGTTTGATATTCAGTAAATAATAAATAATATGTAGGCGTTTTAACTCTCTGTCCACTCCCTTTGTCCTCCAGCATCTCCATTACTCAGTGTGTTGTTCTTGGAAAAGAGCAGGCAGCTTGTCACTGGTTCTGCTGATGGACAGGTTGGTCTCACACACACACACACACACACACACACACACACACACACACACACACACACACACACACACACACACACACACACACACACACACACACACACAGAGTAAATCTGTGATTTCCCATTGGTTCCAGGTGTGGTGTTTCACTCTTCCTGAGGACCACAGATGTCATTTGGTGACCAAATTGGACATTCACAAGGTGCAGCAACGACACCAAAAGCGCCTGGACACAGTGGCCCCACAGACTGGTAATGTAATAGGTAAGACAAGATCGTAAAGTAGTTATGGACCTTATTTGTTTGTTTCCTGTTATGTTTGTTTCCTGTGATGTTTGTTATATAACGTTTGGAACATGAAAATAAAACATGAAAGGGTTTTTCCTAACACTAGATGGAATCAGAACACTGAGTTATGTTCTGTAGGCGTTTGGGGTTCTATAGTAATATTCTGTGTCCGACTGTCCATCCAATAACTCAATAGCCATTTTGTGTCATATTTCATAACTCCTTGTGTTTTGTTCCAGGAATCACTCCAGACCCAGTGGAGACGGCAAAGCCAGTTCTCAGAATCTGTGCTTATCACAGGCGGCTACCTGACATTTATCATGGGCAGCAGAGGTAAAATGGGTTTACAAATGGGGTTTCCCTGCAGGGTCAATGTACTGTAGATAAAAGGGGTTAATGCAACACTTTTCCTAATTTATCACTTGACACATCATGTGTTTAAATCATTATGTGTTTATCACAGTCTATTTTAGCAGATGTTTTATGCCATTGCAGTTTATATCAGTGTTTCTAAACCTTTTTAGATTACTGTACCACCAAGTACATTTTGCTTTGCCTAGACTTCCCCTGAAGTACCCCCTCATATGAAGTACCCCCTCACATCTGTAGCCATGAAATGCTTTGAAAGGCTGGTCATGGCTCACATCAACACCATCCTCCCAGACACCCTGGACCCACTCCAATTCGCATACAGCCCCAACAGATCCACAGACAACACAATCTGTATTGCACTCCTACGTGAGAATGCTGTTCATTGACTACAGCTCAGCATTCAACACCATAGTGTCCTCCAAGCTCATCGATAAGCCAAGGGCGCTGGGATTGAACACCTCCCTCTGCAACTGGATTCTGGACTTGCTGACGGGCCGCCCCTAGGTGGTGAAGGTAGGCAGCAACACATTCGCCACGCTGATCCTCAACGCGAGTGCCCCTCAGGGCTGTGTCCCCTGTTCACCCACGACTAGGTGGTCAGAGACCTGGCAGTGTGCTGCCAGGACAACAATCTCTCCCTCAACGTCAGCAAGACAAAGGAGCTGATCGTGGACTACAGGAAATGGCGGGTGGAGCACACCACCATCCACATCGATGGGGCTGTAGTGGAACAGGTCACTAACTACCTATTATGGTCCACACACACCAACACAGTTGTGAAGAGTGCACGACAATGCTTCTTCTCCTTCAGCAGGAAGGAAAAGTTATACAGCTGCACCAAAAGTTATACAGCTGCACCATTGAGAGCATATTGACTAGCTGAATCACCGCTTGGCATGGCAACTGTTTGTCATTCGACAGCAAGGCCTCTAGGGATCTGGGAGAGGACCTTAAGTCTGGCAATCAGGATTGGCACCGCCTCCGAGAACGCGTGAGATAACACCTTTTTGACACTACCCCAGTATCCCGGTTTCCTGAGCACCCCAAGCTCCCCGAGCCCAGCATTGAGGAGCCCATTTAGCTGGGACGCACACGTCTGAGCCCACAGGAACGTGAAAGGCTGCTGCCTCCACTGTGGAGGTCTCAGCCATCTCCATGCTACATGCCCAGAGCTGGGAGACCCTGATGAGCTGGGCAATTTCACCCTGGCTACCCAGTCACCGTCTGTCACTACCCGTAACCCTTTCACTGGGAAAACCGTCAGCAGCAGATTCAAGCCTTCGTGGACTCCGGGGTTGCAGATAATTTAATTGATCAAGACTTCGCCAGAGAAATATAAGTCCCCTACGTGAAATGTCCCATCCCTCTGCAGATTCAAGCTCTTGATTGGCTCCGGCGAGGTGGAATGTCAGACCAAGCCCATTCTACTGCAGGTTGGGGTGAACCACTCAGAGACTCGTAGTTTACTTTTGATCCCGAGAACCCCCTTATCCTAGGGTACCCCTGGCTAGCGCTACATAACCCACGATTCCCCTGGTCCACGGGACACCTACTAGACTGGGGTAAGAACTGCCAGACTAACTGTCTAAAACCTCCACCAAGAGCCTCGCCGTGTCCTCCTGCATTGAGGACCAAGATTTCTCCCGTATTGTGGCGCCCGTGCTTTTGGAGTATTGTGACCACGGTACGACAAGCCCAGACCCGAGAATCTGATCCCGGCGGGGGGTCCTACTAACAGACTTTATGTTCTGCAATAAGCCCGTTCTCAAGTACTACAATGGGGATACTCCCTTTAAATTAACTGGGCATCCAGGGGTTAATCGGACACTGGAGTTCCTGAGGTGGGAATTCCACCTGTGCCCAAAGCAAGTCCTCCCGACAGCGACTGGCTGGGTCCGGTTGGGTTGCTACAACCTCTGATCCGGATCTGGTTCCACCTGTCTGTAGACTTTATCACAGGGTTACCTCTATCCGAAGGGCTTACCACTATCCTGGTTCTCCAAGGCAGCCCATTTCATCGCCTTACCCAAGTTGCCCTCGGCGAAGGAGAACACTGATCTCATGATTACCCATGTCTTTCGACTACACAGACTTCCCCAGGACATTGTCTCGGATCGTGGGCCCCAGTTCATTGCACGGTATTAGAAAGCCTTATGCTCCCTGTTGGGGGCGTCGGTGAGACTCTCCTCGGGGTTCCACCCACAGTCGAATGGGCAAACTGAGTGGGCCAACCAGGAGCTGGAGAAGTTCCTCCACTGTTTCGTCCCCACCCAGGCCAGCAACTGGAGCAAGTTCCTCATCTGGGCGGGGTATGCTCACACTGCCGAACTCGTCCACTGAACTGTCGTTGTTCGAGTGTCACCCCCCCCCCCCCCTTTAGTGTGGGTTACATTGTCTTCTCCTTAGTGTGGGTTACATTATCTTCTCCTTAGAGTGGGTTACATTGTCTTAGTGTGGGTTACATTATCTTCTCCTTAGAGTGGGTTACATTATCTTCTCCTTAAAGTGGGTTACATTGTCTTAGATAGATAGATACATACATACTTTATTGATCCCTGAGGGGACATTTTTTCTCCTCTTTAGAGTGGGCTACATTGTCTTCTCCTCTTTAGTGTGGGTTGCATTGTCTTCTCCTCTTTAGAGTGGGTTACATTGTCTTCTCTTTAGAGTGGGTTACATTGTGACAGACAGACAGACAGACAGACAGATACTTTATTGATCCCTGAGAGGAAATTTATTTTCCTCTTTAGAGTGGGTTACATTGTCTTCTCTTTAGTGTGGGTTACATTGTCTTCTCTTTAGTGTGGGTTACATTGTCACCTCTCCAATCTACTGAAACAAAGGCCCTTTGAAGGAGTAGTGTGCAACAGCATTTTTCCACATGGTTCTGTTCCTGTGCCCCCCTGCTGTGAGTGTGTGTGCAAGTGTTTGTGTATATAATAGTGTTTTTCCATATGGCATAAGGTTCTCTCTCTATGCCCCCTGTAGTGATAACAGCTGGGTGTGGATGGGAAGCTCTGATGGCCTCTACCTGGTTGACCTGGGCACCTCTGAGCTCCACATGACACTACTTTTCAGAGGTATGCTACTGCCCTCTGTGTCTGTCTAAGAGCGCTCCCTGACGTGCTGTGTCTGAGAGAATATGAATGATGTGTTGATCTTGTGGAAAAATGGGAAGAACAGCTTGGAAAATGGATGAGAATAACACCATGTACTGTATACTGGACACCGACACAGACCATGTGTATGATAACAGTTAGTGGAGATTGGTGTGTGTGGATCCCTAGGACAGAGACTATCGTGCTAGATGAATCCCAGCAGACATTGGTATTCCACCCTTATTATTTATGTTAGCTATTATCCCACTCTGTCTCTCTTACAGACCACCCCAACTTGAGCATCACCATGGCTGGATCATGGGCCATGTCCCAAGGACTGGATAACAGCGTGAGTAAATAACCATTGAGACCTGCTTCACTGTTGTCATGGGCCATGTCCCAAGGACTGGATAACAGCGTGAGTAAATCACCATTTAGACCTGCTTCACTGTTGTCATGGGCCATGGGCCATGTCCCATGGACTGAATAACGGCGTGAGTAAATCACCATTGAGACTTGCTTCACTGTTGTTTCACTTCACTTCACTGAATAGGAATTTAGGGCAAAAGCAAGACTGAGGGGGAGGCAGACAGACATGGGTGTAATTCCCTGACATTAGGCCTACCCTACACTGTAACACATAATTGCCTCTCATTCGGAACATAAAAACTCACATTCCTCCTCTATGCAAACTGCAGGCAAAGCATGTAAAGCCTTTACATTTCCCATAGTCCTTGTCTCGTAAAACCATAAACTGCTAATTGCATAGTTATAAAAATACTGTAGGTTCAGTATAAGTCTCTAAGACGCTCATAATTAAATATAGGTAACAAAAGTTTGAAAAAACATACCCTTATACAGTGAATTTTTATTCAAATGATTTTATTATGGAGTAAAATGTCAGCTGTAAAATAATTATATTAGTATGAAAAATTAGCAGTTTCTAAGAGATCTGGAAAATACTCTTGTATTGTAAAGAAGGGTGGAATACAGCACATAGGTCCTCTCAGAGCTAGATAAAATGGTGGAGGAATACAACACATAGGTCCTCTCAGAGCTAGATAAAATGGTGGAGGAATACAACACATAGGTCCTCTCAGAGGTAGATAAAATGGTGGAGGAATACAACACATAGGTCCTCTCAGAGCTAGATAAAATGGTGGAGGAATACAACACATAGGTCCTCTCAGAGCTAGATGAAATGGTGGAGGAATACAACACATAGGTCCTCTCAGAGTTAGATAAAATGGTGGAGGAATACAACACATAGGTCCTCTCAGAGCTAGATGAAATGGTGGAGGAATACAACACATAGGTCCTCTCAGAGTTAGATAAAATGGTGGAGGAATACAACACATAGGTCCTCTCAGAGTTAGATAAAATGGTGGAGGAATACAACACATAGGTCCTCTCAGAGTTAGATAAAATGGTGGAGGAATACAACACATAGGTCCTCTCAGAGTTAGATAAAATGGTGGAGGAATACAACACATAGGTCCTCAGAGCTAGATAAAATGGTGAGCAGTGCCTCACACAGATCTCTGTCCTCTACCTAAAAGATTGTCGTCTCTATAGTGAGGATCCCAGGCTGTACATTATTATAATTGTTTTATTTATTTAAATAATAAATAGGAAAGTCAGTTGAGAACAAATTCTTATTTATAATGATGGCCTACCTACAGGGACAACCCTAGTAGTATGGCGCCCCTGGAGCAAATTGGGGTTAAGTGCCTTGCTCAAGGACACATCGGCAGGTTTTCACCTTGTCGGCTCAGGGATTCAATCCAGCTACCTTTCGGTTACTGGTCAAACACTCTGACCACTAGGCTAGCTGCCACCCAAGACATCCCTGACTTGTTTGGAAATGTCCCTTCTCATACCACTTTGACATGATTTACTGCATGTATAGTAGGGATGTGACAAATGGAAATGTTTTCTTATCATTTAAACTGCCATTTAAAAAAAAATCAGTTTTCCCTTAAAGAAAAATGCAGAAAATACCTTGTGAATTCATAATGCAGCTGCGCTGCTGCCAGCAACAGTTTGGGTCTCACGTGCGTCCCTTTCAGATTGTTAAGCATTGCACCTGTAGTACCCTTACTGTACATAAATTCCACTTCGCAAAGTTTGCATTTCCTTCTCATTTATAACTTCTTAAAGTATTGCCATACAGGACATTGCTGCTGTTGCTTGCCTTTCCCTGTAATCTTTCCAACTGTTAATGAAGATGACATAGTGGTGGCGAATTGATTCCTCGACTCCTTGCATGTCGACTCCCGGTGTCGACTCCCTTTTCTGAGTGTCAAGATTCTCCTAAGATTCAGTATTTTTAGAACAGAGGAGACTGATCAGTTGACGCACTTCCGAGAACACGAACACAAACACTCACATTTTCTATAGCAAGCTAGCGAGGGACTGAAAAAGAGGGGAGGGGCACAGTATAGGCAGGTCGGCCACCAGGCGGACAGTCAGAACCGTGCACTAGGACTATCAATCAGCAATCAAAAACACAGTCTCACAACTTCTGTAAAGCTGGACCTACGGTATCATCAATGAATAGTCTGAAATTAGCGAGATACAACACTTTGCTCTCACAGTCACACACGGTATTTGCGCATGTGCACGGGGTTCGCTTCACGCTGTTCACAGCGTGGTAGACGGGGCACCAAAACAGAGGAGAAGTTGAGCCTCGCACTTCAACGCTCTCAGCTTTTGCTGAAATTGACCCACTATGCTGTTTACTTTCTGCATCTACGTATAGGATTTTTCTTAACGTTAAGGATCCCAATTTCTTTTAAATGTTTAAACGTTCACACCACTAATAAATAGTACTTCTCATACAGTACATTTGTCAATTACCTATGCTCCTCACAGAGCAAAAGGGTTCAATCACAGTACAGTACTCACATAATTATTAAAGAATTTATTAAAGAAATAGTAATTTCTTTAATTATTTCTTTCTTTCTCTCTCCCCCCTCCTCCAGATGATCTTTGTGGTGACCTCTCTATTTGAGGCCCTGGTGTCTGTAATGGAGGTGAGAGTGTTGGGGTCAGGGTCCATGGACGACTTCTGTCAGCACCTGGAGGGGCTCTCCGTCATGCCCAGGTGTGTGTGTACTTCTGTCAACTTCTGGGGAAGAACCTGTTTGGGGTGGAGGGTGTATCTGTTTAGTGGACACAGGGTTCACACTAGACACTTGGCACTATGAAATTCAAGTACTGGAATACCTCTCTAGAGATGTTCAAGTCTGGGCTCTGGCTGAGCCACTCAAAGACATTCAGAGACTTGTCCCGAAGCCACTCCTGCGTTGTCTTTGCTGTGTGCTTAGGGTCGTTGTCCTGCTGGAAGGTGAACCTTCGCCGCAGTCTGAGGTCCTGAGCGCTCTGGAGCAAGTTTTCATCAAGGATCTCTCTGTACTTTGCTCCGTTCTTTGCCTCGATACAGACTAGTCTCCCAGTCCCTGCTACTGAAAAACACCCCCATAGCATGATGCTTTCACCACAATGGTTCACCGTATGGATGGTGCCAGGTTTCCTACAGATGTGACTCTTGGCATTCAGGCCAAAGAGTTGAATCTTGGTTTCATCAGACCAGAGAATCTTGTTTCTCATGGTCTGAGAGTCTTTAGGTGCCTTTTGGCAAACTCCAAGCGGCCAGTCATCTGCCTTTTACTGAGGAGTAAAAGGCACATGACCACTCTACCATAAAGTCCTGATTGGTGGAGTGCTGCAGAGATGGTTGTCCTTCTGGAAGGTTCTCCAATCTCCACGGAGGAACTCTAGAGCTCTGTCAGAGTGACCAATCGGGTTCTTGGTCACCTCCCCGATCGAGGCGCTTCTCCCCCGATTGATCAGTTTGGCCGGACAGCCAGCTCTAGGAAGAATCTTGGTGGTTCCAAATTTCTTCAATTTAACAATGATGGAGACCAATGTGTTCTCGGGGACCTTCGATGATGCAGAATTTGTTTTACACCCTTCCCCAGATCGGTACCTCGACACAATCCTGTCTCACGGCTTGGTTTTTGCTCTGACATGCCTGGGACATGTCATCTGCGGGACCTTATATAGACATGTGTGTGCCTTTCCAAATCATGTCCAATCAATTGAATTTACCACAGGTGGACTCCAATAAAGTTGTAGAAACATCTCAAGGATGGTCAATGGAAACAGGATGCACCTGAGCTCAATTTCGAGTCTTATAGCAAAGGGTCTGAATACTAACAGTACCAGTCAAATATATATATTTTATTGTACTATTTTCTACATTGTGTAATAATAGTCAAGACATCAAAACGATGAAATAACACATATGGAATCATGTAGTAACCAAAAAAGTGTTAAACAAAGCAAAATATATTTTATATTTGAGATTCTAGTAGCCACCCTTTATCTTGATTAACGCTTTGCACACTCTTGGCATTCTCTCAACCCCGTGGACATCTCTAACCCTCCCCTAACCCGGACGACGCTGGACCAATGGTGTGCCACACTATGGGGCTCCCGATCACGGCCGTTTGTGATACAGCCCGGGATTGAACCCGGTTCTGTAGTGACGCCTCTAGCACGGGGATGCAGTGCCTTAGACCGCTGCTCCAATCAGGATCCCAGTCATGTGTATCTATGGTGGTTCAAACCCCATTCACTAAACCGGTTGCTGCTTGAGGTGTGCTGGCACCATTAGGTCAGTGTAATTGGGAATGTTGACTCATAAAAGAGTAGCAGGAATGAGAAACAGTACTGAGGCTTTCTCCCTCTCACGCAGACCTATGCCAGAGCACCCGACTGGCACGCATTGTGTGGGTACGTGGTTAGGGGTACCTTACTTTACAGGTTCTCTCCATCGCCATCGTGTGTGTGTGTGCCTCTCACGCAGACGCATGCCAGGGCGCCCGACTGGCACCACCCACCCACCGGTACTTTAGTTTACAGCTGACTGTGTCCCCCCCCCCTACCCTCAACCTCCATCCCCTCCTGCTCTCCTTGCCATTATCATCTTAAAGACCTATTCTAAACCTTTTATTCTGTGTAGTTTTGTGATGATTCAACAGTATCATACTGCTGAGAAAATGGGTGGCTGGGGTTTTTCATCCATAACCATCCATTGGAAAATGCAACACACACACACACACAGCTTTTTTATTTCCAGTAACTAAGGAGCAATTTAGTTTTCTTCCCTCTTCCTCCCTTCCTCTTTCTTTTAGTTCCCCTCCGATGCCTGGATCTCCTCTCAACGCTGAGTTGAAAAAGAAGAATCCTAAACCTCCCACAAAAACAGGTCAGCAGCAAGTGTCAACCCTCCCGACTTACCCCTCACACCCACACACACCCACACACACACACACTGGGCTTACCCCATCACACATAAACACCCTCACGCACTAATGCACACAACTACATGTTATGGCTCACACAGTGTTACCCAAGAACCACTTTTGAGTTTGTGGTCCGGGGGGTTTGTGGGTTTGGTTTCCATTGGGGTCACATAAACTACAATTCATGTATAAAATATGCGCTCGCTTGGATAAAAGTGTCTACTAAATGACATATAACAGTATTAGGCATATATATTATTAAAAGGACTGACGGATCCGTGGTGACTTTCTTTTATGATTGGCATGTCCGCTGCTTAGTTTGGCTACAGGTCACCTCCCTTAAACTATATCATGTTCCATAGTGGGATTTTACATCTATTATTACTAGAGATACTGTAACTTCGTCCCCAGGCTAATTGCAAACGCATAGACTAGAGCTACTGATCATCATTATCTGAAAACATAGAGGGCAGGATGGGATTATTACATTATCTTGCTCTGCATAACAGATGGGATGGTCAAACTTCTGGACAGACACATTATCTTGCTCTGCATATGATGTTGCCATTTTCCTCTGGATTCCCCCGTCTAATGGGGAGGACGTCTGGAACACTGTTTCACGCCACACACACATATACGTTTTGGTTAATGGGGAGGACGTGTGGAACACTGTTTCACGCCACACACACACTAAAGTTTTGGTTATAATGGGGAGGACGTGTGGAACACTGTTTCATTCCATATTTGGCATGTCAGTGAGAACCACATGTTCGGCTAAGACGGGATTAAAAACACCTAAAAATATATTTTCCTCTTCTCGAAAGAGGGAGAGAGTTTATCGAAATAGATAAACAACATGACAGCACCTTCTTGATTTAAATGTTTTGCAAAATGAGGCCACAAATCAATTACTTTCCCTGGCACGTGTGTTATTGTTTTAGAATAGTTACTAATGTTTTGTGAATTCTTTGAAACCACTAACGTTTCTTGTTTGTATCCTGTCTTGTGTGACAACATCTACCACATGCGAAGAAAATGGTTCCACTCCTGCCAGTAAGGTCAGAGTGAGGTCAGAATAGGTGTTTGTTGTGGCAAGATTTATGTTCCACTGTCTTTCTGTAGATTCCATACAGTACTTTGCGGATAGGCTGTAGCTTATGGAGTAATGTTGCACCAGGACCTGTGCTCACTGCTCAGGGAAACATTCCAAGCCAAGGGGAAACTGTTCAGAGTTTCCACACTGAGAGATATGGGATAGCAGACCGGAGAGAGGAAAGTGAGAGAGGGGGAGATGCATGGGAGAAAGGAGAGGAGAGAGAAAAGAGAGCGAGGGGGAGATGCATGAGAGGAAAGAGAGAGAGCCCTTCCTGGTGCGTGTGTGTGCTTGTGCGTGTGTGTGGAGACAGGACGAAGTGTACCAGAGTGCTGTCTGACAGGCAGCAGGAGGAAAGTGTGCTTCTGCCCCTCAGCTGGCGAGCTGTGTACTGTGTTCGGTTTCAGTCAGTCAATCAGTCAGTGTACTGTGTTGCAGACATAAAGAAAGGACAGAGGGACCAACGTACCTACAGGCAGGCAGGTAGACAGAGAGATGGGCAGGAATGAAGGAAGACAGATGGGCAGACAGACCGACAGACACACGGACGGATGGGCAGACAGAGAGACAAAAAGGCAGACATGTAGGCAGGTATTCAGGCAGGTATGCAGACAGACAGACAGGCAGACAGACAGGCACTTGTCTTTCACATTCAGCTAGTATTCTTCATACTAGGAGAGAACAGTAGAACAGGCAAAACGTCAGTACACGGACAAAGTGGAGTCAATTTAACGGCTCAGACATGAAACCTATGTGGCAGGGACTCCAGACAATCACAGATTATAATGAAAGGAAAGCCAGCCACGTTGCGGACACCGACGCCTTGCTCATCATGAAGTGCTTTGAGAGGCTAGTTAAGGATCTTATCACCTCGATCTTACCCAACACCCTAGACCCACTACAATTTGCATACCGCCCCAACAGATCCACGGCTGATGCAATCGCCATCTCACTGCACACTGCCCTCTCCCATATGTAAAAATGCTGCTTAGCCTTCAATACCACAGTGCCCTCCAAGCTCATCACTAAGCTCGGGGCCCTGGGTCTGAACCCTGCCCTGCGCAACTGGGTCCTGGACTTCCTGAAGGGCCGACCCCAGGTGGTGAAGGTATGCAACAACACCTCCCCTATGCTGATCCTCAACACGTGGGCCCCACAAGGGTGCATCCTCAGCCCCCTCATGTACTCCCTGTTCACTAATGACTGCGTGGCCACACACATCTCCAACTCAATCATCAAGTTTGCAGATGTCACAACAGTTGTAGACCTGATTACCAACAAAAAAGAGACAGCCGACAGGGAGGAGGTAAGGGCCCTGGCAGAGAGGTGCCAGGAAAATAACCTCTCCCTCAACGTCATCAAAACGAAGGAGAAAGCAGAGAGAGCATGCCCCCATTCACATCTATGGGAAGAGGGTGAAAATCTTCAAGTTCCTCTGCGTGCTTGGGCCGAAATTCTACAGATGCACAATTGAGAGCATCCTGTCGGGCTGTATCACCGCCTGGTATGGCAATTGCACCGTCCGCAACCACAGGGCTCTCCAGAGGGTGGTGCAGTCATCCCAATGTATCACCGTGGGCACACTACAGCACCCGGTGTCACAGGAAAGCCAAGAAGATCAGCCACCCAAGCCATGGCCTGTTCACCCTGCTACGATCTAGAAGGTGGAGACAGGTGCATCAAAGCTGGGACAGAGAGTCTGAAAAACATCTCCAGACTGTTAAATAGTCACCACTAGCCGGCCTCCACCCAGTACCTTGCCCTGAACTTTAGTCACTGTTATTAGCTGGCTACCACCCAGTACTCTACCGTGCACCTTTTAGAGACTGCTGCCCTATGTACATAATCATTGAACACGGGTCACTTTAATAATGTTTACATACTGTTTTACCCACATCATATGTATGTATATACTGTATTCTAATCAAGGCTCATCCTATATAACTACTGCTGTACACACCTTTTCTATTCATATACTGTCAATGTATACACACCATCATATACATATATGACATTGCTCGTTCAGATATTTCTTAATTTCTTTCTTTACATTTTGGGGATTTGTGTGTATTGTTAGGTATTACTGCATTGTTGGAGCTAGAAACACAAACATTTATCTGCACCTGCGGTAACATCGGTAAAATATGTGTACGGAACCAATACAATTTGATTTGATTTCTTAGATCGCCAGATCGGAATACAGTACACCCCTATATTGTTGACTCGCTCCAGCCTCCAGCCTTCTACCGTGTGTCCCTCTTTTCTCAGGCCAATGCAGCCATACAGTCACACAGAGGCAGGCGTATGTTACGGAATAGACAGCTGGCACACTGCACCGCTACCTACCATTTTTACAATACTTGGAGCCTTGAATTGTACTCAATGCTTTTTCTTGGCCCAAACCCAGCTACAGTCGGAAGTTTACATACACCTTAGCCAAATACATTTAAACTCAGTTTTTCACAATTCCTGACATTTAATCCTAGTAAAAACTCCCAGTCTTAGGTCAGTTGGGATCACCACTTTATTTTAAGAATGTGAAATGTCAGAATAATAATAGAGAGAATGATTTATTTCAGCTTTTATTTCTTTCATCACATTCCCAGTGGCTCAGAAGTTTACATACACTCCATTAGTATTTGGTAGCATTGCCTTTAAATTGTTTAACTTGGGTTTCGGGTAGCCTTCCACAAGCTTCCCACAATAAGTTGGGTGAATTTTGGCCCCTTCCTCCTGACAGAACTGGTGTAACTGAGTCAGGTTTGTAGGCCTCCTTGCTCGCACAGGCTTTTTCAGTTCTGCCCACAAATGTTCTATAGGATTGAGGTCAGGGCTTTGTGATGGCCGCTCCAATACCTTGACTTTGTTGTCCTTAAGCCATGTTGCCACAACTTTGGAAGTATGCTTGGGGTCATTGTCCATTTGGAAGACCCATTTGCGACCAAGCTTTAACTTCCTGACTGATGTCTTGAGATATATCAATATATCCACATAATTTTCCTTCATCATGGTACCATCTATTTTGTGAAGTGTACCAGTCCCTCCTGCAGCAAAGCACCCCCACAACATGATGCTGCTACCCCCGTGCTTCATGGTTGGGATGGTGTTCTTCGGCTTGCAAGCCTTCCCCTTTTCCTCCAAATATAATTATGGCCAAACAGTTCTATTTTTGTTTCATCAGACCAGAGGACATTTCTCCAAAAAGTACGATCTTTGTCCCCAATTGCAAACCGTAGCCTGGCTTTTTAATGCCGGTTTTGTAGCAGAGGCTTCTCTGCAACCCTAGTCCAGAGTTACAGTTAGCACTGTTAGGCCTGCCCTAGTTACCTTACTACAAAAGCAGTGCGGTGCAGTTCAGCTCTTATTTTATGGAAGTGTTTTAACATTCATAAAACTGCCTACTAGTTTTAGTTAAGAACAAATTACTTTGTTAAAACAGTAAAAGAATGAAAGTATGCTCCAGAAAACACAAAATAACCATCTTTCCTCTTTCAAATGTAACTTGTAACGCTATTATAGCTTTTGTTACGTACAAGGCTATTTGACTTTTCCTTATTTTGACTGCGAACGACAGGATACGTTTGTTTTTAAAACCACACACGTTTTAATGGCTGTGGAAAAAGTGAGCTCACTCTCCACTCCAGAGAAGTGAAGGTTCTGACAGCAAGGAGAGGAGCAATGGGCTATGTCCCATAGACACACACACACACGCACACTCCATCATTCCCTCCCTTACACACTCCATGAGGACAGAGACATCTGTACTATCCTAATGATGATCATATGAGGTAGAATATAACTACTTCATACTGTTGGTGAATGAAGGGTTCATATAAATCTGCATATCCTATCAATGACTCTACATGTCTTATCTCTCTCCCCCTCAGGCTCAGGCAAACGTGGTGTGAAGGAGCAGCCTCTAGTTTTCCACACACAGGTCAAGTCATCAGGATACACACAGTCTCCCCGGTAGGTTGTTTGTGTCTATGTGTGTGAGTGTGTATGTGAGAGGGTTGTCCAGCGTTTGTGGAATTCTTCCACCAGCAAGACTTTCAGTCCTTTTCAACCCTTTGGAATGGCACGTTACACATCAGAGAGCTATAATGAGACAAGGAAATCAGTCACAGAGAAAATACACACAAAACCTGACAAGGGCGACTTGTAATATTAAAATATCCTTCACATTAGATGGATTATGTTTTTGCTACATTTCTTTCTGTTTTTTTACTTGGGTGTTAACTAAGACAAGTGTTATTTTCCTACATGTTAACAGATTATGGTAATTCAGCAGTGTGTTATCGTGGCCTAGATTCTGTATTTTTGTTCTGGAGGTTGTTCTGTTGTCTTTGGTCCTGGGATGTGTTGTTTCTGTTCACTGTTCTAGTTGCCAGTCCAAGTCTTGCACTTAATGTATTCCTTGGTCATATTTTATGTGGAAAGTTTTTTAATAAAATGCTGATCCCTGTCTTTCATGTTTTCTTGCACAGGGGCGGACTGGGACCAGAAATTGGCCCTGGCATTTCTAATACACCAGTAAAAAAAATCCTTGAGGCCCCACCCTCATTATTAGCCAAATAATTATAATTTGGCGCAAATAATTATAATTTGGCGCAAATAAATGAACCAACACATCAGGCATTTGCCTGACATGCTAGATGGCCAGTCCGCCCTTGTTCTTGCATCAATATTAATGCCCATGTGTTAGGGTTCAAGTTTATATTATGATTTGATCAAATTAATAAAATTATATTTTTCATAAATATGTTTGCTTTTCAGAATGACGATGTTCTCACCCAAGACCAATGTTCAGAAGAAGACCCCAGGACCTACAAAGACCAACAAGAAGATGTAAGCAGACCACCATGTCCAGATATATTCATGGCTGGCCGCTTTCTCAGACCGATACAGTACAAGACCTAGACTAAAAAGTACTTTCATGGAAAATCTTCAATGAACATGCTTTTTAGACCAGGAGTAGGATTAGTCCTAGTCTGGGAATCCGGCCCTTTGTTTTGTACAACATTCTAGTTGTTTTTTCCATATGAACATCAACATCATTCTGCTTTATTTTAGAGGATGTCTCTTTAGTGATTACCCAGGAGACACTGCAGCACCCAGTGTCCTACACACTAACCTCAGCACAGTCAAAACCCCTACACCAGTTTCCTGTGCTCAATACTCTGGTAACTCTTTCTCTCTCTCTGTCTCTCTCTCTCTCTCTCTCGCTTTCTCTCTTTTTACCATACTTTCATTTGTTCTGTTTTTTTCTTTAGAATCATACAAGATAATATATTGGTTTAATTAATTTTTATTTTGTCTTCTCGGCCCAGGAGATGGAAAGCAGATTCTGTGTGGTCTGGGAGACAGATCTGTATTGTTGTACAAGTCCTCCCTCACAGGCACTCCAGCTGTTTACACAGGTAGTGGGGAAGAACACACACACACACACTGATGAGAAACCTCTCAAGCTCTGTTTATTTTACCTCAAGATTCCTTCCCTTTCCCCACATTTTCACTCTCCTTTAAAATAAGTCTCTGCGAAAAAGCAAAGCAGACGAAACCTTAACCAGAAGAACAGGTTATTTGTTTTATTATTTATAGAAACACAGTTTTTGTTAATCTGTCTCGCCTATCAATCATGTTGAGGAATGACGTTGTAGCTCTGAGGAGAATCCAGGCAACTGGCTGGTAATGTTGTTTCTGCCGCTGTGGAGAGGATGTTGTTTCTTTCTCCCACTTTATTACTGAGTGTGAAGCTTAGTTACTATATAGCTGAAAAATAAAGAGAGGAACTGAGCCTATAACCCTGTTTTTAGAAGTCTAGTGGAAAACAGACTAAATCACTCACTACCTAGCTTATTTCCACACTGTTCTCAGCCCAAGCTATCCAAGCCCCAAAGTGTTCCCTATCCATGATGAAAGTAGTATCCTGCATCAGAGTCACATTAACTTTGAAATCTTACAGGCTTATTAGCCTCTAAAGCCTGTATGATAGGAACTGTTTGATGGAGTGAGTGTTGCTGGCCTTTGCCTTAATGCTGCATTACTGGTTTCATATGTAGAATGCTATTTGAACTCAACTATTATAAGATATTTTCTTTACTGTTGATACAGGGTAGGCTTAGCCTATGATGATTTACTTATTTAATCTGGGATCGTAAACGTTACTGGAAACCGGTCCAGAGGCTCAAGATGAAAGGCTTCAGGAGAAGATCCAAACATCCACTCATGTCCTCCAAAAAAAATATCTCCCAGTGATGGTGAAGCATAATCTGGTTCTCTGCCACGGCGTGAGCGTGAATTAGGTGTTTGGTAAACATTGTATTTTACCTTCTTCCGAGAAAGAGAAGGAACTTGACCCATCGAAAGAAGGAAGAAAGTTGTCATCCACAGATGGGCACTTCAATAACATGTCTTCCTAACCGCTTCTGGAGTTAATTTAAGATATTGCTCAACAACTGCACTCCATCTCACCCACAGCCTCCTTACCTCACACACACACACACACACACACACACATATCCCTAATGCTTGCTTTGATAGCAGCATTCTCTTGGAGGCGAATTGTGTTGATTTATAGAGCTTTCTAGTCAGCAGACCACAGGATTCTAAATATCTGGCCCTGCGATCCACACACAAATGCCAGTCAGACAGTCAGGGTTCTTAACAGCTAAGACATAGACTAGTATGGCCAGTCAGTGGATGCCATACATCAATGAAAGGATGAGGGGTTTGGTGTACTGTTGACCGGGCTTGGTTAGGTGCAGTTATAAACTGGGTGGTTCGAGCCCTGAATGCTGGTTGGATGACCGCCGTGGTATATCAGACTCTATACCACGGGTATGAAAAAACATTTATTTTTACTGCTCTAATTACATTGGTAACCAGTTTATAATAGCAATACGGCACCTCTGGGGTTTGTGGTATATGGCCAATATACCACGACTAAGGGCTGTGTCCAGGCACTCCGCGATGTGTTGTGCCTAAGAACAGCCCTTAGCCGTGATATATTGGCCATATACCACACCCCCTCGTACCTTATTGCTTAATTAGACCATCTCTAGTGGAGCCAGTCTAACTAGAGGACAGTACTGTAGGCCAGGGCTTGGTTAGGTGCTGTTAGACTGGCTCCACTAGAGGACAGTACTGTAGGCCAGGGCTTGGTTAGGTGCTGTTAGACTGGCTCCACTATAGGACAGTACTGTAGGCCAGGGCTTGGTTAGGTGCTGTTAGACTGGCTCCACTAGAGGGCAGTACTGTAGGCCGCGGCTTGGTTAGGTGCTGTTAGACTGGCTCCACTATAGGACAGTACTGTAGGCCAGGGCTTGGTTAGGTGCTGTTAGACTGGCTCCACTAGAGGACAGTACTGTAGGCCAGGGCTTGGTTAGGTGCTGTTAGACTGGCTCCACTAGAGGACAGTACTGTAGGCCAGGGCTTGGTTAGGTGCTGTTAGACTGGCTCCACTAGAGGGCAGAGGGTCAGTATAATAGTTCTCTCCTGTGCCTGAGACTAAAGACATGGCAGTCTTCCTAGAGCAGTGGATATATAAAAGTATATGTCAGTGTCTGTGGGGATGTTGTTGTTGTAACCCTCACTCTGTTTAGCTGTCCAGTACTCTAGTTTCAGGTTCACTACTGTGGTTTTAATGAATACCCTTTTCACACTACTAAGCCAAGCCGGCCATAATATACAGTCGTATGCAAAAGTTTGGGCACCCCTGACAATTTCCATGATTTCCATTTATAAATAATTGGGTGTTTGGATCAGCAATTTCATTTTGATCTATCAAATAACTGATGGACACAGTAATATTTCAGTAGTGAAATGAGGTTTATTGGATTAACAGAAAATGTGCAATATGCATCAAAATGAAATTAGACAGGTGCATAAATTTGGGCACCCCAACAGAAAAATCACATCAATATTTAGTAGAGCCTCCTTTTGCTAAAATAACAGCCTCTAGACGCTTCCTATAGCCTCTAATGAGTGTCTGGATTCTGGATAAAGGTATTTTGGACCATTCCTCCTTACAAAACATCTCCAGTTCAGTTAGGTTTGATGGTTGCCGAGCATGGACAGCCCGCTTCAAATCATCCCACAGATTCTCAATGATATTCAGGTCTGGGGACTGGGATGGCCATTCCAGAACATTGTACTTGTTCCTCTGCATAAATGCCCGGGTAGATTTTGAGCAGTGTTTTGGGTCGTTGTCTTGTTGAAATATCCAGCCCCGGCGTAACTTCAACTTTGTGACTGATTCTTCAACATTATTCCCAAGAATCTGCTGATATTGAGTGGAATCCATGCGACCCTCAACTTTAACAAGATTCCCAGTACCGGCACTGGCCACACAGCCCCACAGCATGATGGAGCCCCCACCAAATTTTACTGTGGGTAGCAAGTGTTTTTCTTGGAACGCTGTGTTCTTTTGCCGCCATGCATAACGCCCCTTGTTATGACCAAATAACTCAATCTTTGTTTCATCAGTCCACAGCACCTTATTCCAAAATGAAGCTGGCTTGTCCAAATGTGCGTTTGTGACGTGTGTGGCCTTAACAAGAACTGTGCCTGTGGTCTTCCATTTCCTCACTATGTTCCTCACAGTGGACACTAACAGCTTACATCTCTGCGATAGCTTTTTGTAGCCTTCCCCTAAACCATAATGTTGAACAATCTTTGTTTTCAGGTCATTTGAGAGTTGTTTTGAGGCCCCCATGTTGCCACTCTTCAGAGGAGAGTCAAAGAGAACAACAACTTGCAATTGGTCACCTTAAATACCTTTTCTCATGATTGGATGCACTTGTCTATGAAGTTCAAGGCTTAATGAGCTCACCAAACCAATTGTGTGTTCCAATTAATCAGTGCTAAGTAGTTACATGTATTCAAATCAACAGAATGACAAGGGTGCCCAAATTTTTGCATAGCCTATTTTTCACATCTGATTTAATTTCACTAAAAATCTTTGTCTGGACAATACCCCAGTACTCAGCTTTTATTAGAAAATGAATGGCATGCCACTGTGACCATTTTCTGTGACGACAGAGTAAATTATTATGCAGCCTCAGAGGGGTGCCCAAACTTTTGCATACGACTGTAGTTTCTGGAAATTTGCTAGAAAAGACTAGCTACGTACAAAATGGCATTACAGCTTGGGTTAGCACAATGAACATGTATGTGTGTCTTTCGGAGGGGTTGGGATAAAGTGAAGTCAAATTTTGGTTGGACTTTGTGTACATTTGACAAATAAAGTGATTTTAATCTTAAACGGGTACCAGGTTCACTCACTACTGCTGTTTCATCAACTCCTTATACTTGTCCATCAACTCCAGGCTGACTCAGCACAACTCTGGATGTGTTTGCAGGTCATGACAAGACAGTGAGCAGTGTGGCCTGGAGTCACAGCAAACAGTGGTGGCTGAGTGCCTCAGAAGACAGGACCCTCCGCATCTGGCCCACTGGAAGTCCTGAGCCTGCCGTTCGCATGGTAAACACTCAGCACACATACGGAAGGCACTAGTAATTCCACCTTTTGAAAGTAAAAATTGTATTGACAAGATTTGTTGTACACTCAGTGTATAAAACATTAAGAACACCTGGTCTTTCCATGACATAGACTGAACCCAGGTGAAATCTATGATCCCTTATTGATGTCACTTGTTAAATCCACTTCAATCAGTGTAGATGAAGAGGAGACAGGTTAAAGAAAGATTGTTAAACCTTGAGACAATTGAGACATGGATTATGTATGTGTGCCATTCAGAGGGTGATTGGGCAAGACAAAAAATGTAAGTGCCTTTGAACGGGTATGGTAGTAGGTTCCAGGCACACTGGTTTGAGTCAAGAACTGCAAGGCTGCTGTTTTTTTTCACGCTCAACAGTTTTCCGTGTGTATCCATAATGGTTCACCACCCAAAGGACATCCAACCCACTTGACACAACTGTGGGAAGCATTGGAGTCAACATGGGCCTGTGGAACACTTTCAACATGGGTCTGTGGAACGCTTTCGACCCCTTGTAGAGTCCATGCCCCGTTGAATTGAGGCTATTCTGAGGGCGAAAGGGTGGGAAACTCAATATTAGGAAGGTGTTCTTAATGTTTTGTACACTCAGTGTATATAATGTGACAAGATAGTTCTATCATCATTGTATAATAACTTTCCAACTCAGGTTTTTACAGTGTCCATGATGTGACAAGCCTGATGACATACTGTGTCTCTTGGCCCGGTGTTGTGTGATGTTGTTAGAGGGAACATCTGCACAGAGCTCTGCTCATCTGGCTATCTGTTTGTCTGTTAGCTAAAGATACAGAGTAGTGAGCATGTTAAGATCCTCTTCATACCCTAACTGGACATCACACTCTCCTTGAAGTCCCAGAACATTTGACTCAAATCAAATAAAAGTTTATTGGTCGTGTGAAATGCTTATGATACTGTATATGTATTTTCTTTATATCCCCATGCTTTCCAGGTTAGGGATCAGTTCCATTTAATTTCAGTCTGAATTCAATTCCAATTTTCCCGAAGACTGCTTTAATAGTTTTGACAGAAGCTTCTGACTATTGGAGACAGGGCAACAAAGTTTGTTTATCTCCAGAGCGGTTTAGAGCGCGTTGTGACGTTTCATTTTGGCAGCATATTCTGATGCTTTTTCAAAGCAGTTTTTCTCCCCTCAGCTGCTGCTAACCATCCCATCTTATTTCTTCTTAATTAGGAGATCCTAGACTTGGCACGAACTCCAGCAGTTTGTCTATTTGTCGTGAACTGAAGCAGTTTAAGTAAGCATCTTGGCAACAACAAAGTCATGTCATTTGGGGAGGGAAACTATGCAGGGTGAAGAATTATTGCACATGGCTTTGCTCAATGAAGTTGGTTAGATGTCTGTGTAATGAAGGTCCACTATCTATCAGGCGTTGGAATTGGTTCAGGGAACAGAACTAGGAAAGACAGTGATCTCTAATGTTCCAGAACAGAACCGTTAGTTTCAAATCTTGAGAACTGGTTAATAGTGTTATTTTTTGTTTCAAAAATGTTCCTAATGTTGAATATATAATTCGGTGAAGTTTTAATGCTAGTAAAAGCCTAAACGCATTCCAGTTCACGTCATGGCATGATGTTTAGCGCTTCAAGCCAAGCCCCCTCCATGGCCACCCCTCTCTTGCTCTCCACCAACCGGTGACATTTCAGTCTCCTCTGGCACCTCATTATCTGACCAATCACATATATAAATAACTTGCTTAAGTGTTCCGTAGCAAGCTTCTCTATCTGTGCTAATGGGTCAAGTAAATTAATGAGCTATTTTGTAAAAAACGGTTTATTTCATAGGTTCAAAAAATAACGAAAAGGGACTGTATGAACCGTAACTTGGGTTCAAACTGGTTCAGAACTTTATTTTCAGGTCGGAACAAATTGTCATACATTCCACATCAGAGTTGGTGGTTTTCTGATTAGGGTTGCAAAATTCCAGAAACCTTCACAGGTTTTTCAGGAATTTCTGTTACATTAGATAGGCTATATAACGTTGCAGCTCCTGATGAGGCATGATGGCCTATAATCATTTGGTTTGTCTTTTGGTCCTGAAAAACGCTTCACCATTCCTCTCTCTTCCCCTCTTCTTCTCTCTTCCCATCTTTTCTTCTCTCTTCCCATCTTTTCTTCTCTCTTCTTCTCTCTTCTTCTCTCTTCCCCTCTCTTCTTCCCTTCTCTCTTCCCTTCTCTCTCTGTAAAAGTGTACCACATTATGCAGAGCCTATTCTAGTGGTACCACACCCGGCTCCTAACATATGTCGACCCAGAAGACCACCTGCGTCTGTCTTTCCCACTGTGTCTCCTCTTTATCTACATACCCATTTACTTCTATACTGCCAAAATAAAAACATAAAAGATATGAAAATAGTGGCTTCAAAAAAGAGGACCACATAACTGCTCCACCACGAGAGCATAGCATGCTGACGAGGACACAGCCACTCTCCCTCTGCTTCAATCCAAAGGATATTCTTTCATGAGTCTCTTTTTCCACACGGAAAATAGAAATTCCTGTCTTACTGACTTTGAGGCCATGGAAAACTCCTCACAAAGTGTTTTAAAGCGAGAAAGAGAGAGGGATTTCTGAATGCAACCAACCCTCCTATTACGAATTAAACACATCTATTATAAGGGTAAATCGATTTAATACACGTATGGTATCAGGCCATGAAAGTAGAGGCTTATAGAGCAAGAAGTCTATTCCAATAGTTGTTTCAAAGTTATTTGAGGCTATTTTAAATAACTTATCATAACAACCGTTATTAAACTATGGGTATTTCACAGTCATCATATGATTGGCCCTCATCTGAGAGGGATCTGATGAAAGATGATTAAAGTTATTCATCAGGTAGTGATTGGCTTGGTACCACTTGACCAAACACACTTTTGGTAACATCCTCCAGCTATAACGCTTCATAACTTGTTTTTAGCAATTTATACCCTTTTATAATTATTTTTCTCTCCCGTTCCTTCAGGGGGGTGATGAGAAGTTCTCTAAACCCATCCGGGGGGCTCAGTTCTACTACCTGGATAAGTTCCTGTTACTGGCATCTGGTCCCTCACTACACCTCTACCTGTATCACCTGGACAACACACGGGACGACATTAAAAGGTAAAATAGAAAAGTAGATAGATTGATGGATAGAAGTTGCCTCTTCTGACATACAACGCTACCTCTATCACCTGGCTGGATATCACACAGGATGACATTAAAATATTGTTCCTATCATTACCTTTTTAATGATAGGAATGACATTTTTATTTATATGAACAACACATACTCATCTGCCATTGGGCCAGCTGGTGGATAGGGCAACAAAAGGTTCCCAACCTCTGGCTGTCCTTGGTCATCTTCTCCACTGTGCCCCAGTTCTGCTGATAGAATTGGAGCTCAGTCTCCATCGTTCTATTGTACATTTCAACCAAACATTTATAATGCCCAGTCCATTGATATCAACAGGTATTTATCCTATGTGTTATCCCAACAATTTATATTGAAAAAAATATATAAACGTAAAGTGTTGATCTGATGTTTCATGAGCTGAAATAAAAGATAGCAGAAATGTTCCATACGCACAAAAAGCTTATTTCTCTAAAATGTTGTGCGCAAATTTGTTTACATCCCTAATTGTGAGCATTTCCCCTTTGCCAAGATAATTCATCCACCTGACAGGTGTAGCATATCAAAAGTTGATTAAACAGCATGATCATTACACAGGGTCACCTTGTGCTGGGGACAATAAAAGGCCAAAATGTGCAGTTTTGTCACACAACACAATGTCACAGATGTCTGACGTTTTGAGGGAGCGTGCAGTTTGCGTGCTGACTGCTGGAATGTCCACCAGAGCTGTTGGCAGAGAATTTAATATTGATTTCTCTACCATAAGCTGCCTCCAACGTCGCTTTTGAGAATTTGGCAGTACGTCCAACCAGCCTCTCTACAGAGCATGTTGCCTACATTACAATCTCCTTCAGACTGGCTCTCTCTCTACAGAGCATGTTGCCTACATTATCATCTCCTCCAGACTCTCTCTCTCTACAGAGCATGCTGCCTACATTATCATCTCCTCCAGACTCTCTCTCTCTACAGAGCATGCTGCCTACATTATCATCTCCTCCAGACTCTCTCTCTCTACAGAGCATGCTGCCTACATTATCATCTCCTCCAGACTGTCTCTCTCTCTCTACAGAGCATGCTGCCTACATTATCATCTCCTCCAGACTCTCTCTCTCTACAGAGCATGCTGCCTACATTATCATCTCCAGACTCTCTCTCTACAGAGCATGCTGCCTACATTATCATCTCCAGACTCTCTCTCTACAGAGCATGCTGCCTACATTATCATCTCCTCCAGACTCTCTCTCTCTACAGAGCATGCTGCCTACATTATCATCTCCTCCAGACTCTCTCTCTCTACAGAGCATGCTGCCTACATTATCATCTCCTCCAGACTCTCTCTCTCTACAGAGCATGCTGCCTACATTATCATCTCCTCCAGACTCTCTCTCTCTACAGAGCATGCTGCCTACATTATCATCTCCTCCAGACTGTCTCTCTCTCTCTACAGAGCATGCTGCCTACATTATCATCTCCTCCAGACTGTCTCTCTCTCTCTACAGAGCATGCTGCCTACATTATCATCTCCTCCAGACTCTCTCTCTCTACAGAGCATGCTGTCCAACATTATCATCTCCAGACTCTCTCTCTACAGAGCATGCTGCCTACATTATCATCTCCTCCAGACTGTCTCTCTCTCTCTCTCTCTCTCTCTACAGAACATGCTGCCTACATTATCATCTCCTCCAGACTGTCTCTCTCTCTCTCTCTCTCTCTCTCTACAGAACATGCTGCCTACATTATCATCTCCTCCAGACTGTCTCTCTCTCTCTCTCTCTCTCTACAGAACATGCTGCCTACATTATCATCTCTTCCAAACTGCCTCTCTACAGAACATGCTGCCTTTATTAGCATCTGCTCCAGACTCTCTCTCTCTACAGAGCATGTTGCCTACATTACAATCTCCTCAAGACTGTCTCTCCCGCTACAGAGCATGCTGCCTACATTATCATTCCCTCCAGACTGTATCCCTCTCTCTACAGAGCATGCTGCCTACATTATCATTCCCTCCAGACTGTATCCCTCTCTCTACAGAGCATGCTGCCTACATTATCATTCCCTCCAGACTGTCTCTCTCTCTCTCTCTACAGAGCATGCTGCCTTTATTAACATCTCCTCCAGACTCTCTCTTTCTTCATTATCATCTCCTCCAGATTGTCTCTCTACAGAGCATGCTGCCTACATTATCATTCCCTCCAGACTGTCTCCCTCTCTCTACAGAGCATGCTGCCTGCATTATCATCTCCTCCAGACTGTCTCTCTCTCTCTACAGAGCATGCTGCCTACATGATAATTTCCTCCAGACTGAGTCTCTCTCGGCAGAGCATGCTGCCTGCAGTACCATATCATGGCTAGCAGTCATCAATTCAACACCACTTATTGGGGTGTAAGGCTGTATTTTTAGGCCAGGGCACATATTCATTGAAAGCCTCAGAGTAGGTAGGAGTACTGAGTCAGGATCATTCTTGTCTTTTATTTTACCTTTATTTAACTAGGCAAGTCAGTTAAGAACAAATTCTTATTTACAATGACGGGCTAGGAACAGTGGGTTAACTGACTTGTTCAGGGGCAGAACGACAGATTTATACCTTGTCAGCTCGGGGCTTCGATCCAGCAACCTTTCGGTTACAGGCCCAATGCTCTAACAACTCTGCTACCTGCTGCCCCATAATGCCCAAATATTTTGAGACGCTTATTGAATATGAATATGGGCCCGCATCTGACATTAATTGCTAAGTACCCAGACCTGAAGCTTAATATCTAATTACCACGATTTAACTCCAAGCACAAATCTATCTCTATTGTTCAGGTACCAGCAGAGGAGTACCATCAAACTGACAAGATGTTTAGAGACAAAGTCAGGAACAGACATCACTGCTGTGTCAGCCATCAATGACTTCTACTCCTGTATCCTTTGTCACACAATCCAGTGATCACTGTAACTGGAAAATATAGATTCAGCTATCCACTCTCTCCTCAATCAAAGGTAGCAGTTCATTCATGTCGCCTTAGGCTTAGATCATTGTTACCAAAAGCATTCATCTACCCTCATATCTACTTACCATATTAGTTTATTCTTAATATTAGTGGCACTGTTTGATAGTATTAATCTACAGTTGTTAAACACAATTCTACAAAGCCTTTGGTTATGGATCATAATCTGTAGAGAGTCTTTATCACCAGTGCTGATACAACAATAACCCATATCATTCACTGACTGAGAGCAAGGAATCTCTTCAGAGAGCAGTCTCCATTTCTAAGCAAACTCACAAATAACACAGTAACACACAGAGAGTGGAAAATCTTACCGAATCATCTGATGTCTACTTTCCTTTCCACTTTGTTCGTTGCCAAGCACAACGCAGCTTAGTACCTCAGTAAAAACGACACTCAGTCCTCCAAACATTGCTATAAATGGACTTTAGGGTTCAGAGGATTTATTAGAAAATAAATGTATTGTAAAACTCTTTAACAAGGAGACATTCGGGATGGAGACATTCCTGAAACATTCAAGTAATCGTCTTTGTCCCAAATGGCACCCTATTCCCTATACAGTGCACTACATTTGACCAGAGCCCTCTGGGTTCTGGTCAAAAGTAGGGCACTAAATATGGAATATGTTGCTATTTGGGATGCAGACATCGTGTTGAGTTAGTGCCAAGATCAACTGTGGCAGACCGGTGGCTACATGTGAGGTTTGAGGCCCTTCCTGAGTAGAATAGGCTAGAGCAGCAGGACCTGGGGCTGTGGTGGATATGACACTGTTGTGTTACCAGAATGGTCTCATAAAAAATATTGAAATGAATGGTTTATTCTCGCTGAGTGGTATACCTTACTGGAGTTTTTCTTAAAGGGGCAATCAGCAGTTGCTGCATACATTTGTTTGACTTATAAATGAATGATATGTACCCATTGAGTCTTAAGTTATAAATCCCACATGTGTTTAGTTCAACTGTCATACCACAAAGCTTCAAAACATGGTTAAAATATTCCTTTTGATATCATGGATGGCATCCATAGCTCTTTGAGAGTGGTTACATTTCTCCAGCCCCATCCCTCAGCTTTTAACCGAAACAGGGGCAGGGAGGATGCTTTGTTATTGTTTCTACTGCTGATTGCCCCTTTAAGAATGATCAATGTTTCAAAGTGAAACTTAACTGCCCATTGAGTACTGTAATGAACTTTCCTTAGCAGCTGTATGTGTCAGACATAGTGCTGGTGTGCGGTGCTGACCGCTCCATCCAGGTGTTGGACATGAACACAGGGACAGTGGCCTCACAGCTCCCTGATCCACACAGCAGAGCTGTCCATCACATCACACAGAACAAGGTAAGAAGAGAACCCTGAGCACACAACAGTCACAACACATTCCAAACCAGTACATAGGCTAGCCTAAACATTTACCAGGAGGAGGCTTAATCTGGGTTCAAGAAACCGGCCCTATGTGTTGTAAAAGGTATTTGAATTATGACTTTTCTAGGAAAAACATGGAACAGTTCAGATGACATTGTCGGCTGTTGAAGTGATTGAGGTGATGTCACTAGGGTTTTTCGTCCAGGAAAGGAAAGAGAGAGATGGAGTTAGTGATTAAAATACCCCATAACGGTTGAGTCTATAAAATCTGAAACCTCATGCTCTGAGGTCACTTCCTTCTTTCTGGGGCTGCAATGGCACACTCCTCCATCTCTGGAAAGCACACTGGGTTCCTCGAAAGATACAGCTCTATAGGTCAATAAAGTCACTGAAAATCTGTGAGATTGGAGTGGAAGAGTGCACGGTCATCTAGCCTTGGGCGGGCATGCAGTGGTATGTCCGCAACACCCATACTGTAGTCAGATTATGTACTCCTTGGCAGACCAGACATGGGTATTATATTATATAAGGAACAGAATTAGTCTACGTTAAGGCTCATAGGGCTCTGGTCAAACTATGCAGGGAATAGGGTGCCGTTTGGGACGCTACCTTTGACTCTTTCACAGTCCTCCCATGACACTTAACTTTTCTGGAGGACATATGAAAGTGAGCTAGCTTGTCTTGGGCTGGCATGCAGTGGTACGCCAGCAACACCCATCTTCCATCATACTGGACAGTCAGAGGATGTGTTCCTTGGCAGACCAGACATGGGTGTTATATTATAGATACAGTCTAGATAGATAGATAGATAGATAGATAGGTACTTTATTGATCCCCCGGGGGGGAAATTTCATTATCAAGCAGCTACAACAAAAACACAGGGCAGGTGCAAAATGCCACAACGAAAGTACACAAAAGACAGATACACGGTACATGATACATAGAGCGGCAGTATGAAAAAGTATAGAAATACAGGATATCTGGAGTGCAAAAAAAAGCTATAAAAGGACATTGCATAGTATGAGTGGTTGGCTGAATATGTACACTATACATTGGTGGATGTTGGATGGTTAACTATACTATACAGGTTGATGGCAGAGAAATACTTCAGTAGCTAATGCGTATGATATGAGCGAGGGTAATAATAGTTTACTTAATAGACAGACTGGGTAAATGAACAGGTAGGTGAAAATTTTGCATGGTTAAATTAGCTGTACAGTTAGGTATACAGTTTTATTTACAGATAAGTGAATACTTGCATGTTTACACAAACTGTACAGGTAAATGACAGGAAGAGATACTTTAATAGCTAAATGTGTGTATGATATCATTGGGGTAATAATAGTAATTCCCTTAAAATACAGTCCTTAGTGCGCAGGGTTTAATTACAGACAACTGCACTTATTGCACATTTGATATACTAAAAGCAATGAGAAAAGGTGCAACTGGCAGGATACTAATATGCATTCCCGAGTGAATGCCTAGGTCCAATAATTACTTACAATATTGCATGTGATATAATATAACAACTGTACATGGGTATGTTATGTAAGAAACCGATCTCAGTCTCTCAGGCACCCTATAGTGCACTACTTTTGACCAGAGCCCTATAGGCCCTTGTTAAAGTTAGTGCACTATAAAGGGAATAGGATGCCATTTGGGATGTAGTCAGTGTTTCCAGGAGCGAATGACTCGTCGAGCCATCATTGGTATAATTAATCTATCTTAGCAGTAAAGCCAAAGCCTGTTGTTATTAGGATACGCAGACACACACACACACACATGTTCAATAAATTATACAAGTGTATAGGAGGGGTGTGCATATCATTCCAGTCTTTGACATAACTGTCAAACTAGTTCAACATATTTCAGAGCTGTTTCTATTTAAAATATGATATATTATTTCATATAGTTATAGCTATGAAACCCAGACAGTTTTGTAACAATAGGAATATCTATAAGTAGCCATGTTTTATGTCGCTGAGATATATTGTCTGGAATATTTAATCGCTCACAGACGGACGGACGGACGATAGGGGGACAGAGACGGACGATAGGGGGACAGACGGACGGACGATAGGGGGACAGAGACGGACGATAGGGGGACAGACGGACGGACGATAGGGGGACAGACGGACGGACGATAGGGGGACGGACGGACGATAGGGGGACGGACGGACGGACGATAGGGGGACGGACGGACGGACGGACGATAGGGGGGGGACGGACGGACGGACGATAGGGGGGGGGGACGGACGGACGGACGATAGGGGGACGGACGGACGGACGGACGATAGGGGGACGGACGGACGATAGGGGGACGGACGGACGATAGGGGGACGGACGGACGATAGGGGGACGGACGGACGATAGGGGGACGGACGATAGGGGGACGGACGATAGGGGGACGGACGGACGGACGATAGGGGGACGGACGGACGGACGATAGGGGGACGGACGGACGGACGATAGGGGGGGGACGGACGGACGGACGGACGATAGGGGGGGGACGGACGGACGATGGGGGGGACGGACGGACGGACGGACGATAGGGGGGGGGGGACGTACGGACGGACGATGGGGGGGGGACGGGACGTACGGACGGACGATGGGGGGGGGACGGGACGTACGGACGGACGATGGGGGGGGGACGGGACGTACGGACGGACGATAGGGGGGGGACGGACGGACGGACGATGGGGGGGGGACGGACGGACGATAGGGGGGGACGGACGGATGGACGGACGATAGGGGGACGGACGGACAGACAGACAGACAGACGATAGGGGGACGGACGGACAGACAGACGATAGGGGGACGGACGGACGGACGATAGGGGGACGGACGGACGATAGGGGGGGGACGGACGGACGGACGATAGGGGGGGGACGGACGGACGGACGATAGGGGGGGACGGACGGACGATGGGGGGGACGGACGGACGGACGGACGATGGGGGGGGGGGACGTACGGACGGACGATGGGGGGGGGGGGGGACGTACGGACGGACGATAGGGGGGGGGACGGACGGACGGACGATGGGGGGGGGGACGTACGGACGGACGATGGGGGGGGGGGGGGGACGGAAGATAGGGGGACGGACGGACAGACGATAGGGGGACGGACGGACGGACGGACAGACGGACAGACGATAGGGGGACGGACGGACGGACAGACAGACAGACAGACGATAGGGGGACGGACGATAGGGGGACGGACGGACGGACGGACGGACGATAGGGGGGGAACGGACGGACGGATGATAGGGGGGGGACGGACGGACGGACGATAGGGGGGGGACGGACGGACGATAGGGGGGGACGGACGGACGATAGGGGGGGACGGACGGATGGACGGACGATAGGGGGACGGACGGACAGACAGACAGACAGACGATAGGGGGACGGACGGACAGACAGACGATAGGGGGACGGACGGACGGACGATAGGGGGACGGACGGACGATAGGGGGGGGACGGACGGACGGACGATAGGGGGGGGACGGACGGACGGACGATAGGGGGGGGACGGACGATAGGGGGGGACGGACGGACGGACGATAGGGGGGGACGGACGGATGGACGGACGATAGGGGGGACGGACGGACGATAGGGGATGGGGGACGTACGTACGGACGGACGATGGGGGGGGGGGGGGACGTACGGACGGACGATAGGGGGGGGGAGGGGATGGGACGTACGGACGGACGATGCGGGGGGGGGACGTACGGACGGACGATGGGGGGGGGGACGTACGGACGGACGATGGGGGGGGGGACGGACGGACGATAGGGGACGGACGGAAGATAGGGGGACGGACGGACGATAGGGGGGGGACGGACGGACGGACGATAGGGGGGGGGCGGACGGACGGACGATGGGGGGGGACGGACGGACGATGGGGGGGGACGGACGGACGGACGATGGGGGGGGGACGGACGGACGGACGGACGGACGGACGGACGATGGGGGGACGGACGGACGGACGGACGATAGGGGGGGACGGACGGACGATAGGGGGGGACGGACGGACGATGGGGGGGGGACGTACGGACGGACGATGGGGGGGGGGACGGACGGACGATAGGGGACGGACGGAAGATAGGGGGACGGACGGACAGACGATAGGGGGACGGACGGACAGACGATAGGGGGACGGACGGACAGACGATAGGGGGACGGACGGACAGACGATAGGGGGACGGACGGACAGACGGACAGACGATAGGGGGACGGACAGACAGACAGACAGACAGACGATAGGGGGACGGACGGACAGACAGACAGACAGACAGACAGACGATAGGGGGACGGACGGACAGACGGACAGACGATAGGGGGACGGACAGACAGACAGACAGACGATAGGGGGACGGACAGACAGACAGACAGACGAATAGGGGACAGACAGACAGACGATAGGGGGACGGACAGACAGACGATAGGGGGACGGACAGACAGACGATAGGGGGACGGACAGACAGACGGACAGACAGACAGACGATAGGGGACAGACAGACGATAGGGGGACAGACAGACGATAGGGGGACGGACGGACAGACGGACAGACGATAGGGGGACGGACAGACAGACAGACAGACAGACAGACAGACAGACAGACAGACAGACAGACAGACAGACAGACAGACGATAGGGGGACGGACGGACAGACAGAAAGACAGACAGACGATAGGGGGACGGACGGACAGACGGACAGACGATAGGGGGACGGACAGACAGACAGACAGACAGACGATAGGGGGACAGACAGACAGACGATAGGGGGACGGACAGACAGACGATAGGGGGACGGACAGACAGACGATAGGGGGACGGACAGACAGACGATAGGGGGACGGACAGACAGACGGACAGACAGACAGACAGACAGACGACAGACAGACGATAGGGGACAGACAGACGATAGGGGGACAGACAGACGATAGGGGGACGGACGGACAGACGGACAGACGATAGGGGGACGGACAGACAGACAGACAGACAGACAGACGATAGGGGGACGGACGGACAGACAGAAAGACAGACAGACGATAGGGGGACGGACGGACAGACGGACAGACGATAGGGGGACGGACAGACAGACAGACAGACAGACGATAGGGGGACAGACAGACAGACGATAGGGGGACGGACAGACAGACGATAGGGGGACGGACAGACAGACGATAGGGGGACGGACAGACAGACGGACAGACAGACAGACGATAGGGGACAGACAGACGATAGGGGACAGACAGACGATAGGGGACAGACAGACGATAGGGGGACAGACAGACAGACGATAGGGGGACAGACAGACAGACAGACGATAGGGGGACGGACAGACAGACAGACGATAGGGGGACGGACAGACAGACAGACGATAGGGGGACGGACAGACAGACAGACGATAGGGGACGGACAGACAGACAGACGATAGGGGACAGACAGACAGACAGACAGACAGACGATAGGAGACAGACAGACGATAGGAGACAGACAGACGATAGGGGACAGACAGACAGACGATAGGGGACAGACAGACGATAGCGGACAGACAGACAGACAGACGATAGGGGACAGACAGACAGACAGACAGACAGACAGACAGACAGACAGACGATAGGGGGACAGACAGACAGACGATAGGGGGACAGACAGACAGACGATAGGGGGACAGACAGACAGACGATAGGGGGACAGACAGACAGACGATAGGGGGACAGACAGACAGACGATAGGGGACGGACAGACAGACAGACGATAGGGGGACGGACAGACGGACGGACAGACGGACGGACGGACGGACGGACAGACAAATTGACAGACTGAGACCGACACATGGACAGACAGTAGATAGGGGGACAGACAGATTGACAGACAGTAGATAGGGGGACAGACAGATTGACAGACCGAGACCGACACATGGACAGACAAGCAGACAGACAGACAATGGTCATGGGGTTGAACTGAGTGAAACTGGAGCAACGGAGGGATTGAATGGTTGCACCCATTGACCCTACTATGTTTACTGTGAAGAGGGGCCACGGATCTGCTCCCGTGTTGACCTGACCCGCCCAACACAGGCCTTCGCCCCACACACACGCACACATGCTGCATTGTCATCACTCAGAGAACACACACAGTCACAGAGGCAGTAGCCTGGAATAACTGGGTAAACTGCACCTAGTGGCCTGGCTTAACTTGCATTAACCCATCCCAATTCCTCCTTCAGCTGGGAACCACTGTTCCACACCGCCTCCTCTCCCACCACCTGTCTCCCCGGCCCAAAGACATCTGGCATCCTTCTCTTTCACGCAACATAGGAGAGCATAGAATGTAGACTGCGTCCCAAATGGCAGCCTATCCCCTATATAGTTCACTACTTTTGAGGCAAGAGGGCGAGTCAGTAGAGGGTAAAGTAATGCACTATATAGGGAATAGGGTGCCATTTGGGATGCAGACACAGTGTGTCGAGTCTCTTTTCACGTTGTATTTTCCCAGTCACGCCACCCCATTGTGTGCAGTGAATTTTGGGCCGGTTGTACCGGCCATGGCATGCTGACCCGTGTTGACTCAGATGGGGCGTTGCGTCAATGTGGGGTCATCCCTGTTTCTGGGTGCTTTAGGGCTATGGGGCCACCTGGTCGCTGCCTGGGGGTCTTAGGGACAGTGCAGGGCAGAGGGGCCGGAGGGTTAATGCCTCAGGATCATCATGGGGAATGTCTATCTGTGCCTTGAAAGACTGTGTACATAACAGAGCAAACACACACACCAGAACACACAGACACACGCTAGTGATGCGTGGATTGACTCATAACGCGCAGTCCCAGCGGTTATATCTGCGGGGTTGAGTGTAGGGTCATTAAATATTGTGTGGATGAAGGGCGGGTTGTTTGGCGGGTGGGTTGAATAAAGAGAAAACAATACCTTAAAAAATCCATAAATGTATAATTCTTGTGCATGTATCTAAGTATAGACAAGTTGACTAACAAATACCCAACCAAAATGTTGGAAATTATAAGCAAAAACAATTCTGCACCCTCTCGTTCTGCTCTCTGACTGTAGCCTAGAGCGCATTTCCTATATTAGCGGGTTAGGGTCGGGTGCGGGCCTCAGATTTTCACTTCACATATTGCCGGGCGGTTGTGCATGAGTTAAATCAAATCAAATCAAATGTTATTGGTCACATACACATGTTTAGCAGATGTTAATGCGGGTGTAGCGAAATGCTTGTGCTTTTACTTCCGACAGTACAGTAATATCTAACAAATAATATCTAACAATTACACAACATATACCCAATACACACATATCTAAGTAAGGAATGAATTAGGCCTATATACATATGGACGGGCGGCATGGACATAAGAGATGAGTAATGCAAGATATATAAACATTATTAAGTGACTAAGATACAATAGGATAGTATAGAATACAGTATATACATATGAGATGAGTAACGCAGGATATGTATACTACCGTTCAAATGTTTGGGGTTACTTAGAAATTTCCTTGTGAGATGAGTGATGCCAGATATGTAAACATTATTAAAGTGACTAGTGTTCCGTACCTTAAAGTGACCAGTGATTTCTAGTCTGTGTCTACAGGCAGCAGCCTCTAATGTGCTAGTGATGGCTGTTTAGCTGTCTGATGGCCTTGAGATAAAAGCTGTTTTTCAGTCTCTCGGTCCCAGCTTTGATGGACCTGTACTGACCTTGCCTTCTGGATGACAGCGGGGTTAACACCTCCTCCCTGTAGGCTGTCTCGTCATTGTTGGATATTGTCAATTACGGGCGTGTGAGGGTGAACGCACGCACACACGCATACGAGCTCAATCACAGACACACACACACACACACACACACACACACACACACACACACACAGCATACATAACATAGCTAACATCCCCCTCTCATCCCCTCCCTTTCTCCGACCTTATCCCTGGTCTGGCTTGGGTTGTTGCTTACCACCCAAAAATTATTGAAGAGTTCAATGTAGATGGATTTGTGTGTGCACCTTATCTCTCTATATTGACCGGACATGTGGCTCAGACATTGTGAACTGAAGCAGCTTCTCCAGCACTGCTTCCACTTTCCATCCTTTCCTTTACCTCTCTACAAAGATCACCTGGAAATTGTCAGATCAGAGCCGAGGCACTTCTCGGAAACGACAACTTGAAATGCCCTCAGACTCACTTTCCCACACTCTTACTGGAAACCTAAACAAATCAAACCTACTCTCCTTCATTGTGCATCATCAAAGAATCTGGTGTACAAGTCATAAATTGACCCCATGAATATCCCTAAAGGGCAAGATGATAAAAAGTCTGTTTTAGTGAATGAAGAAACAGACTCAGTCCAAGGTTTTGTCGAAAATGACACCATATTCCCTATATAGTAGACTACTCTTGATCAGCTCTGGTCAAAAGTAGTGCACTATATAGGGAATAGAGTGCCATTTGGGACGCAACCCAAGTCTCTGATCCCATCTCGGTGGGTTGTTGTGGTTGGTGGGGGAAGATGATGAGAATTACCCATTTGTTTCCATTCCAGCGTTCAGCAGAGTAATGCAGCTACAGGCTCTCAGCACCCTATTCAGGGGTTACCTCTACTCTGTCTGTCATGATGCGAGTGGAAGGAACAGGGCGCAGAGCGAGAGTTGCGATGAGTCATGGTTCTTTAATAGATTATGTCCCACTGGTTACAAAAACAAAAGGTCTTCACAAGAGCTGTACTGTAATTGACAACAAATACAAGCACTCGTTCTACAAACAAAAGATGTAATGTATTAAACTAATACATGCACTTGACAAACAAACAAAAGGCCGCACCATGCGCTGGTATGAGCTGAACACTACATACGCAAGAATCCACAATGAACAATGGCACTGCTGGAACATAAATAGAATACCCAATTAGAGACAACTAAAGACAGCTGCCTCTAATTGGGGATTTATAATCAATGACATAGAGTTCGCTGGTCCCGAACTGGGCACCAGCGCAGAGAGAGTCTCCAACCCCGGGGCTGGCCTGACCGTCGATCCCCAACTGGGCACCGGCACAGTAGGAGACTCCAACCCCGGAGCGGGGCTGACCACTGGTCCCGGACTGGGCACCAGCGCAGAGGATGCCTCCTGCCATGGCGCTTGATTGGAGACCGAGCCTGACCTGGGTATCGGCGCAGAGGATGGCTCCTGCCCTAGAGCGTGACTGCACGCCGGGTCTGGGCTGGACCCTGGCACAGAAGATGGTTCCGACCATGGAACGGACGGGGCTCCGAACCTGGCCCTGGAGGTGGCGCATAGGAAGTTTCCGGCCATTGCCCTGTTCTGAACGCCGAGCCTGGACTGGGCCCCGGCGCAGAGGAAGATTCCTGCCTTCCTAAACTGGGCAACGGCACAGATGAAGGCTCCGGCCTTGGAGGTGAGCTGAACGCCGTGCTTGGACTGGGCATCGGCGCAGAGGAAAGCTCTGGAGCTGGGCTGAACGCTGGTCCCGGACTGGGCACTGGTGCAGAGGGAAGCTCCAAACCTGGAGCTGGGCTGGAGGCCGGTCCCGGACTGGGCACCGTTGCCGGGGAAGACTCCGTCCTTGGAGCTGTTCTGGACGCCATGCCTGGACTAGGCACCGTCGCCGTGGGAAGCTCCGAGCTGGGTTTGAAGCCGGACCTGGACTGGGCACAGGCGCAGACGGAGGCTCCTGCCCCGGAACTGGCCTGGAAGCCGGGACCAGCAGTCCGGGGTCAGCATTCAGTTCAGCTCCGGGGGTTGAGTATCCTGCTGCGCCGGTGCCCAGTCCGGGACCGGCCTCCAGTTATCTCTACTGTCTCTCTCTGACTGTCTCTAACATTCAGGGGTTATCTCTACTGTCTCTCTCTGACTGTCTCTAACATTCAGGGGTTATCTCTACTGTCTCTCTGACTATCTCACATTCAGGGGTTATCTCTACTGTCTCTCTGACTCTCTTAACACAGAAATCAGGGTGTAAGTTACCCAGCGAGAACTCTATGCAGCCTTATGTATATGAATTATGAATAATGTATTGTAGAACAGAGTTTTTTCAGAAGGACACACCGTAGCAAAATGTTTTGCCACAGGTCTTCGGACACGTTTCGGTAGGGCCTCCCTGTTTAAAATGTGTTATTTCTATTTAACAAGCTTATGTTAAATCAAATCAAACTTTGACACATGCACCGAATACAACCGATGTAGACCTTACTGTGAAATGCTTACTTACAAGCCCTTAACCAACAATGCAGTTCAAGAAAGAGTAAAAAAATATATATATATTAAATTGAACATTAAAGATGAAATCCGCTGGCTGCCCCATCACCGTTGTTATTGTTTTTGTTGCCGAGCTGAGGAGTGTCACGCAGATTCTTCTATTGCGTGTGCAATGTTGTCCAAGGGGAATAAACAGTGTTTGTTGTTTGCAGTAACTAATATCTTAAACGGACGTGTCTGTTTCACCATTGAGGATTCCAGCTTTAATGTCTTCTTTGTTTGTTTGTTTATCCTTCAGGGCTCTATGTTCAGTAGCCAGACTCCAGACTCCTACAACCTCTTCCTGACCAGCGCAGTGACAGACGGAGTTAAGCTGTGGGACCTGAGGACACTCAGGTTGGTTGGTCAAACTCTACTGGTTCTTACTCTGGCACTCTTATCCACTGTCACCCTATTCTCCTCTACTGAGTCTCACTGTGGCAACATTCACTCTGCTGACTCTTATCCTCAACTGACTCTAACCCACAACTGATGCTCACTCTGGCACTGTGCACCATGGTTGCCCTATTCCTCATGCAGTTGGAATCACTAATCCTTTTCACTCACACACACTTGATTTTTAGACTTTGATTACTGATTAACTGCACATTGACAGACCAAGAACTTCAAACCAACTCCCGTCCGGAACCATTACAATCTGCCGGCTATATAAAATAAGTACTTTAAAATATTTGATAGCTAAAGCAGGAATTGACTCCACATGTGGTTTAAAAGCATTTTATTTCTTTCCACTTCCTCTTGCTACATGGAATCTGAAACATGTCCTCCACTGAGAGCGGGTGAGACTTCTCACACTTTCAGATAGAGAGAGAGAGATTTTGCCGCTTTTTGCCTCCCTGTTCTCCATCTGTAAGTCGATTTGGAGAAAAGTGTCTGCTAAGTGCTGTATAGTTGTTAAACCCAGGTCTGAGCTAAATGCTGTGTAGTTGCTAAACCCAGGTCTGAGCGACCATAAAATCTGAGCTCTTCTCCACTGATGGTACAGTGCTTACCATCACCGGCTCCATTGTCTTTGCCTGTATTTTAACCAAGCTGGTCACAGATTTGTTTTTGCTCTCTTGCCAACTCCTATGGTCATTGTCAACAAGACAACAGAAACAGATCTGGGGCCGGTCTATATTTGAACTACAGGACATCTGAAATCAATCAGTATCCCGAATAGTTTGGCTTATGCATTGTTAATAATGAGCCTTAAAGTATTATCACTTAAATTCAACCTAATGCATGACAAAGCCCTCTTTTGGCTGAGTGCCAGCTGGCCTAGGAGTTAATAGTGTACTTTAGAGCAGGTGTACTGCTCTTGGTGGCTCTTATATATTCAAAGTATTGTCCAATAAATTTATTAAAGTAATGTGGTATATTCCTCGATTTTATTAAACATTCGGTGACTTTAGTATTGCTTTGTCCTCGTGTTTCTTGACTATTTCCATTGTTTTGTTCACAAATTAGGTTGCTTTTCAATGTTTGAGTGTGCTCCCACTGCTAGCAAAAAGAGACATTGTTGGCCTCTACTAGTGATATTCTCAGAGTCACACTGATGACTAGAGTGGCCCTGTTACCAAGGTAACCTTAAAGGGGCAGCTAAACATTCTGATATCAAAACAGGATGCATGTTTTGGAATATTTTTTATTCTGTACAGGATTCCCTCTTTTCTCTCTGTCAGTTCAATTAGTAGTGTGTAACTACAATGTTGTTGATCCATCCTCAGTTTTCTCCTATCACAGCCATTAAACTCTAACTGTTTTAAAGTCACCATTGGGCATCATGGTGAAATCCCTGAGCGGTCTCCTTCCTCTCCAGCAACTGAGTTAGGAGGGTTGCCTGTATCTTTTTAGTGACTGGGGGAATTGATACACCATCCAAAGTGTACTAAATAACTTCACCATGCCCAAAGGGATATTCAAAGAATCCTTCTTTGTGAGGCATTGGAAAACCTCCCTGGTCTTTGTGGTTGAATCTGTGTTTGAATTTCAGCTTTGAATTTTTAATTAATTTGTAAAAATGTTGAAAAATACAATTCCACTTTGACGTTATGGGGTATGGTATGTAGGCCAGTGACAAAACATCTCAATTTGATCCATTTTAAATTCAGGCTAGAACACAGAAAAATGTGGAAAAGGTCAAGGGGTGTGAATACTTTCCGAAGGAACTGTAAATACAAATCTGTGTATTTGAGTATTTTCAAATACACACCCCAAAACAAGTACTTTTATTTGAATGGTTATTTGTAAAAAAACAAATAGTTGACCAAATTGTATTTGGATTCAATAAATGGGAGTGTATTTGAGTCAGTGTGTTTGAGTATTTTCAAATACTTTCCAAGTGTATTTCCAAATACATTCCAATATTCAACTACTTGTTTTTTTTAAATAAAGGTTATCTGAATATTTGTTTTGAAATGTATTGAAAAGTAATTCTACTCAGTACAGCCAGAGGAGGATAGGCCTCCACTCTGAATCTGGTTCCTCTCAAGGTTTCTTCCTTCTAGGGAGTTCTTCCTTGCCACTTTGCCTCTGCTTGCTCTTTGGGATCTTGGCCGGGTTACTGTAAAGCACTTTGTTATTGATCAATTGCTTCTCTCAATGAGGATTCCATTCTCTCTTATGAAAGGACTTTCATTCTAGAATACTAAATAATATTCAGCAGGATCTGAATGTTCACAATAACATAGAACACCCCGTGCTTGGGATATAGGTCCCATTTCATTATAATTTAATTAAATGTCTAATATTTCAAATGTCAACATTCCAAAGTTGTGGCCTGGGGTGGTCTAGCTGTTTAAGCCCCTGCCAGCATGGGTTCAAATCAGACCCACTGCTTTTTCAGAACTCTCTCGCCTACCTTTCACCTCTATCTCTCTCTATTCAATAAACATTCAAAACATACAAAATAAAACATTCCAAAGTTGATTAGAATGGTATCACCTTGACAAATGATTTTGAATTTGGACTACGTATTGTACATTTTGTTTTCCGCCCTGTCCACCCTGTTTATTGTATGTACAGTTGAAGTCGGAAGTTTACATACACCTTAGCCAAATACATTTAAACTCAGTTTTTCACAATTCCTGACATTTAATCCTAGTAAAAATTCCCTGTCTTAGGTCATTTAGGATCACCACTTTATTTTAAGAATGTGAAATGTCAGAATAATAGTAGAGAGAATTATTTATTTTATTTCTTTCATCACATTCCCAGTGGGTCAGAAGTTTACATACACTCAATTAGTACTTGGTAGCATTGCCTTTAAATTGTTTAACTTGGGTCAAGCGTTTCGGGTAGCCTTCCACAAGCTTCCCACAATAAGTTGGGTGAATTTTGGCCCCTTCCTCCTGACAGAACTGCTGTAACTGAGTCACGCTTTTTCAGTTCTGCCCACACATTTTCTATAGGATTGAGGTCAGGACTTTGTGATGGCCACTCCAATACCTTGACTTTGTTGTCCCTAAGCTATTTTGCCACAACTTTGGAAGTATGCTTTGGGTCATTGTCCATTTGGAAGACCCATTTGTGACCAAGCTTTAACTTCCTGACTGATGTCTTGAGATGTTGCTTCAATATATCCACATAATTTTCCTTCCTCATGATGCCATCTATTTTGTTGAAGTGCACCAGTCCCTCCTGCAGCAACGCACCGCCATAACATGATGCTGCCACCCCCGTGCTTCACGGTTGGGATGGTGTTCTTCGGCTTGCAAGCCTCCCCCTTTTTCCTCCAAACATAACAATGGTCATTATGGCCAAACAGTTCTATTTTTGTTTCATCAGACCAGAGGACATTTCTCCAAAAAGTACAATCTTTGTCACCATGTGCAGTTGCAAACCGTAGTCTGGCTTTTTTATGGCGGTTTTGGAGCAGTGGCTTCTTCCTTGCTGAGCGGTGGATATAGATACTTTTGTACCTGTTTCCTCCAGCATCTTCACAAGGTCCATTGCTGTTGTTCTGGGATTGAATTGCACTTTTCACACCAAAGTACATTCATCTCTAGGAGACAGAACGCGTCTCCTTCCTGAGCGGTATGACGGCTGCGTGGTCCCATGGTGTTTATACTTGCGTACTATTGTTTGTACAGATGAACGTGTTACCTTCAGGCATTTGGAAATTGCTCCCAAGGATGAACCAGACTTGTGGAGGTCTACAATTTATTTTCTGAGGTCTTGGCTGATTTCTATTGATTTTCCCATGACGTTCGAGCAAAGAGGCACTGTTTGAAGGTAGACCTTGACATTCTTCCACAGGTACACCTCCAATTGACTCAAATGTTGTCAATTAGCCTATCAGAAGCTTCTAAAGCCATGACATCATTTTCTGAAATTTTCCAAGCTGTTTAAAGGCACAGTCAACTTAGTGTATGTACTGGAATTGTGATATAGTTAATTATAAGTGAAATAATCTGTCTGTAAACAATTGTTGGAAGAATTACTTTTGTCATGCACATAGTAGGTGTCTTAACCGTTTGTTAACATGAAATCTGTGGAGTGGTTGAAAAATTAGTTTTAATGACTTCAACCAAAGTGTATGTAAACTTCCGACTTCATCTATATGCAGGTTATTGAGGGCTATTTCTAGAGTAGAGTAATTGGCTCTGAGTAAGCCTATCCTATGTGGCTATCAATTCCAAGTGATGTTGAACTCCACTTTGCTTTGGAATTTGAACACATTCTGTGTCTCATTCTTTTATGTGTTCCATCCAGCCCTGGGTTCAAATACTATGTGTGTGTGTGTGTGTGTGTGTGTGTGATTGTCTCTTAGAGAAAACCACATGATGGATGTGCTATTGAAATATGTGTGAGGGCTTCATTCATCTCTCTTGTCATTTCCTTCTGTCTCAATCCTCCTTGACTATGTTATTGTTCATTGCTCAATTTAAGAATCTGCTGGCGGAACACTGCATGTCAGCAAAGCCAAGCGCAGTTGACATTTACTTGGTAGAAGTGGCTGGACAAGTTGAGTATAACTTTACCTTTTTCTTTTGTGGTGTGGCCTTGATGCTAGAGTATAGAAGGCTTCACACCCTTGCTCCTTACTCATCATGATCGTATCTCATTGTTCAGTGACTAACACATCTTTGTCTCCCTTCTCCACTCCATTTCACTTGTCTTCTTCTTCCTGTACTCACTACCTATCACCTGACAGACGGTGTATTGAAACGGGAGGATATTTTGTTCACCTCAGCCCCTAATCCTAGGGTTAAGGGTCAATGTAGAAGCCTCCAAGGAATATTGATGATGTCAGACTATTTAATCATGCAGGTGCACGCATGTGACAGGCAGCTGGTCATAATATTGGCCTGTGTCACTTCATTAGTTATTAGTGGATATTTCCCTGAGCACTCTAATATTATATTTATAACCAAACTGAGTTATTTTCCATTGTCTCAGATACTGCGTCCCAAATGGCACATTATTCCCTATATAGTGCACTACATTTGACCAGGGCCCATAGGGCTCTGGCCAAATGTAGTGCACTATAAAGGAGATCGTATGCCGTTTGGGACATATCCATTGCCTTGCTATGGTCATAGCAATGTTGACATCACGTACCTGAAAGGATTTGGTTCCAAAACCCAAAACGTTTTGGAAAATCTTTTATTTTGTCTCAAGCTTCATTAAAAAAATAAAGTGACATCATCTCAGCGAAAATGAAACAATTTGGCCATCAGTCATAACCTTTTCAGACGGATGGAAGGATATTTGCTTGGGGTGTGTACCAAATGGTGCATAATTGCCTATAGTGCATTACTTCTGACCAGAGCCTTATGGGCCCCTTCGGCCCTGGTCAACAGTAGTGCACTGCCCTTACAGAAAAATCACATGATTTCACATGTGGAAAATCACATTATTTGGAACACTTCACATGCTGCTTTACATGTCACCTGTTACCACATTAACTTCACATAAAATAACATAATCACATTAAAACGTGTTTTTGTGTTCACATATGGAATTCATGTTGTTTTTCCATAAGGGTGTATAGGGGATAGGGTGCCATTTGGGATGAAGCCTTGGTCTATTTGCTAAGGATTTGTTCTATATAGACATTGGCCTCATTACAAGTGACCTGTAATGTCCCAACCTCATCCAACTCTTTAAACTGCTCCCTAATGGGTCACAAACCAGAAGTGAGTATTGTGGCTCAGTAGATGAGGATGTGTGTGTGTGTGTGTGTGTGTGTGTGTGTGTGTGTGTGTGTGTGTGTGTGTGTGTGTGTGTGTGTGTGTGTGTGTGTGTGTGTGTGTGTCACTGGCATAGCATTATTTGAGCTTAACATTAACATTTAGAGATTTTTATTTTATATATATTATTTTTTTTTCAGGTCAGCTCTATGCCTGGCCCTAGTACGAAGCGAAAAAGTGTAAAAAAATAAATAAAACCTGGCAGTAATGGATATTAACTGAAAAGTTATCTTGTGTATACTTAACAAAAATATAAAAGAAACATGCAACCATTTCAAAGATGTTACTGAGTTACAGTTCATATAAGCAAATTAGTCAATTTAAATAACTAAATTAAACCCTAATCTATGGATTTCACATGACTGGGAATACAGACGGGCATCTGTGGCGTTGTGTGACAAAACTGCACATTTTAAAGTGGCCTTTTATTGTCCCCAGCACAAGGTGCAACTGTGTAATGATCATGCTGTTTAATCAGCTTCTTGATATGCCACACCTGTCAGGTGGATGGATTATCTGGCAAAGAAGAAATGCTCACTACCAGGATGTAAACACATTTGTGCACAAAATTTGAAAACTGTGATTCTTAAAATATGTGTCTGGAGATTACGTGAACTCTGTCAGATTTATCTAAAATCCTAAATGAATCAGGAATGAGCATGGTCAACTATACCATAAGGACCGCTTATTCATGTCTTCGTTACATGTTGTGCAACAAGGCCACTTATGGTCTGTAAAGTTCTAATAATGCAGGTATAGGCTTAATCTGTGTCCAGGAAATCAGCTCTTATTGTTACACAGCTCTGTTATTCATTTTGCTGGTTCTGCTCTTCTCCAAATATGTTAATATTGTTTTTCCCCAAAATTAAATGTTTGCAAACATCTTCCTAGCGCTCTCAGGGTTGATGACACAGGGTCCATAATGTACGGCAGGGTGGCCACGCACCCATGCAACCTCCAGGCAGTCTGTTGCTCCAGGCAGTCTTTTATTTGGGGGTTCTGGTCTACTGATTGACATATGACATATAATCTTAGTTGTCCTAATCTTCTATTGTAACGAGAACCAGGCAGGCCCGACGTGGATTGTGAAGAGAAAATGAATGGCACAACATTTCTGGGTTCCAAATACTATTTGAAATAATTTCTAATACTTCAGCTGGGCTTGACTGAACTTGTGTGTTTCAATGGAACCCCTGATCATTGTACTCCAGGTTGAAGCTGAATGCTGAACTTATTTTAAGAGTAGTGTTTCAAATAGTGTTTGAGCCCAGGTCTGACGGTGAACTTTGATGAATCCAAGTATCCTAAGTACTAAGTTATTAGTAATGTTGCCTGGCAGGCGAAGTAGGAACATTAAGGGGAATAAAAAAACATACTAATAAAAAGAAAGCAGGCAGTAAAGAAGCAGGAGGTTGGTTTGGGATGGATAAACACACGCCTGCACGCACACATACAGTGGAGAGAACAAGTATTTGATACACTGCCGATTTTGCAGGTTTTCCCACTTACAAAGCATGTAGAAGTCTGTAATTTTTATCATAGGTACTCTTCAACTGTGAGTGACGGAATCTAAAACAAAAATACAGAAAATCACATTGTATGATTTTTAAGTATTTAATTTGCATTTTATTGCATGACATAAGTATTTGATACATCAGAAAAGCAGAACTTAATATTTGGTACAGAAACCTTTGTTTGCAATTACAGAGATCATACGTTTCCTGTCGTTCTTGACCAGGTTTGCACACACTGCAGCAGGGATTTCGGCCCACTCCTCCATACAGACCTTCTCCAGATCCTTCAGGTTTCAGGGCTGTCGCTGGGCAATACGAACTTTCAGCTCCCTCCAAAGATTTTCTATTGGGTTCAGGTCTGGAGACTGGCTAGGCCACTCCAGGACCTTGAGATGCTTCTTACAGAGCCACTCCTTAGTTGCCCTGGCTGTGTGTTTCGGGTCGTTGTCATGCTGGAAGACCCAGCCACAACCCATCTTCAATGCTCTTACTGAGAGAAGGAGGTTGTTGGCCAAGATCTTGCGATACATGGCCCCATCCTTCCTCCCCTCAATACGGTGCAGTCGTCCTGTCCCCTTTGCAGAAAAGCATCCCCAAAGAATGATGTTTCCACCTCCATGCTTCACGGTTGGGATGGTGTTCTTGGGGTTGTACTCATCCTTCTTCTTCCTCCAAACACGGCGAGTGGAGTTTAGACCAAAAAGCTCTATTTTTGTCTCATCAGACCACATGACCTTCTCCCATTCCTCCTCTGGATCATCCAGATGGTCATTGGCAAACTTCAGACGGGCCTGGACATGCACTGGCTTGAGCAGGGGGACCTTGCGTGCGCTGCAGGATTTTAATCCATGACGGCATAGTGTGTTATTAATGGTTTTCTTTGAGACTGTGGTCCCAGCTCTCTTCAAGTCATTGACCAGGTCCTGCCGTTTAGTTCTGGGCTGATCCCTCACCTTCCTCATGATCATTGATGCCCCACGAGGTGAGATCTTGCATGGTGCCCCAGGCCGAGGGAGATTGACCGTCATCTTGAACTTCTTAAATTTTCTAATAATTTCACCAACAGTTGTTGCCTTCTCACCAAGCTGCTTGCCTATTGTCCTGTAGCCCATCCCAGCCTTGTGCAGGTCTACAATTTTATCCCTGATGTCCTTACACAGCTCTCTGGTCTTGGCCATTGTGGAGAGGTTGGAGTCTGTTTGATTGAGTGTGTGAACAGGTGTCTTTTATACAGGTAACGAGTTCAAACAGGTGCAGTTAATACAGGTAATGAGTGGAGAACAGGAGGGCTTCTTAAAGAAAAACTAACAGGTCTGTGAGAGCCGGAATTCTTACTTGTTGGTAGGTGATCAAATACTCATGTCATGCAATAAAATGCAAATTAATTATTTAAAAATCATACAATGTGATTTTCTGGATTTTTGATAAAAATTACAGACCTCTACATGCTTTGTAAGTAGGAAAACCTGTAAAATCGGCAGTGTATCAAATACTTGTTCTTCCCACTGTATATACGCGCGCACACACGTGCACATTCACACCTAAGGTGCTTGGTTCTCACACAGGATGAGAGCATTTGAATTAGCGTTCCTTTTTTTTTTTTCTGTCCTTGACATTAATAGATCCTACTGTGTCCCATATGGCACCCTGTTCTCTATATAGTGCACTACTTTTGACCAGAGTAGTGCACTATATAGTGAATAGGGTGCCATTTGGGACTCTGGTTAGGCCTTTCAGGATAGGTTAAGCACCAAGGGTAATATTCCCTGTGTGTTGTTTAAAGTTAACTGTTGTGTACAGTAGCTCTACCAGGAAACACACACTCACACACACAATCTCTCTCTCTCACTCTCCCACTGGCACCGCAGCTGCCACCAAAAATTCTACGTTTCTGTACTGTGGCTTTTCCTATTTGAATAGTTGCCTCAGTTGGGAGAAACTGGCTTTATACGCCTTGTAAACCACTGGACTGACCACTGTTTATTATTACTCAGCAATCTGTTATCCCTACACACGTCATAGTGTGTGCAGTTGTGGCCTTTGCCGTAGTGGCCAATGAGACAGCAGCCCAGACGCAGCAAAAACCCCATTCCCCATCAATATGTACTGGGTAGCCAATGTTCTGGGCCTGTAGTCAAAAGCATCTTGAGTAGGAGTGCTGATCTAGGATCAGGTGAGTCCGCCTTATTATACATTTTGATTTAAATGCTAAACTGTTCCTTGATCAGCACTCCTATTCTGAGATGCTTTGGGAATACAGGCCCTGAACATCACATCAGCATGCTTCACTAAAATTCCTGTTTCTGAGATGAAAGTGAATATCTAGTGGTCTGTTTCTGATTTGTTCCGCTGGAAACCCCCAATGTTAAATCCATACTGTTAAATCCGTACTGTTAAACCCCCACTGTTAAATCCATACTGTTAAACCCCCACTGTTAAATCCATACCGTTAAATCCATACCGTTAAATCCGTACTGTTAAACCCCCACTGTTAAATCCATACTGTTAAATCCATACTGTTAAACCCCCACTGTTAAATCCATACCTTTAAATCCATACTATTAAATCCGTACTGTTAAACCCCCACTGTTAAATCCATACTGTTAAACCCCCACTGTTAAATCCATACTGTTAAACCCCCACTGTTAAATCCATACCGTTAAATCCATACTATTAAATCCGTACTGTTAAACCCCCACTGTTAAATCCATACTGTTAAACCCCCACTGTTAAATTCATACTGTTAAACCCCCACTGTTAAATCCATACCGTTAAATCCATACTATTAAATCCGTACTGTTAAACCCCCACTGTTAAATCCATACTATTAAACCCCCACTGTTAAATCCACACTGTAACGTAGCATTATATGGTGGAAAAGATGAATAGAGATGAAACTATAATTTTGGCCCGACTACTTCCTTGTTTTGGCCCGACTACTTCCTTGTTAAAAGGTAGTTGCATTACTTGAATTTCTCTTACAGGGATGACATTATGCAGCCAGTTTCAAGAAAGGAAGAAAGAAAAAAGAAAGCAATGAAATACAACTTTCTTTTTACATCTATTTTATCTTTACAGTGGTCTGAAAATTTAATTATGGTGGCTACAAAAATATCTTATGGTAAATGACTAGACTATTATTCACCTAGCCTCTGAGGAGTCAATGATTTGAAGTGGAATCTAGCATTAGCAATTTAGTGGCCAGATGATTTACTGTGATTAGCTTGTTGATTACACTGACGAGTGACTCAGAGGACCAAGGTGGATTTAGTAACCTTGTCGGCTCGGATCCAAGAGGACCAGTCTGGGTAAGTCATCAGCAGTATTGTCATCCTCACTCACTCACACACCCACACACACACACACACACTGCATTGTCATCACTCAGAGAATGCTGGGACGGGAAAGTGTGTTGGACCAAACTCAGTTTCCTCCTCATCCTTCTCCTTTCCCCCCTCCTCCTCTTCCTGCTCCTTCTCCTTTCCCTCCTCCGCTACCTCTACCTCTTCCTTCTCCTTTCCCTCCTCCTCTTCCTGCTCCTTCTCCTTTCCCTCCTCCTCTACCTCTACCTCTACCTCTTCCTTCTCCTTTCCCTCTTCCTGCTCCTTCTCCTTTCCCTCCTCCTCCTCTACCTCTACCTCTTCCTTCTCCTTTCCCTCTTCCTGCTCCTTCTCCTTTCCCTCCTCCTCTACCTCTACCTCTACCTCTACCTCTTCCTTCTCCTTTCCCTCCTCCTCTTCCTGCTCCTTATCCTTTCCCTCCTCCTCTTACTGCTCAGTCACGGTGACACAAAAAGCAGTAGGTCATCTGTCTGTTATCAATTATTTATAAATCCCTTTTAACATCATTATAAGAATACATGGCCATTAAGGCCAGATTATTCTTCAAGATGTTAATAGACAATAATCACAGTGGTTATAGAGGGTGCAGAGAGAGAGAGGTACGTACCAGTGGAGGCTGGTGGGAAGAGCTATACGAGGACAGGCTCATTGTAATGGCTGGAATTGAATCAATAGCCATCGGAATGAGCCCGTCCTCCTTTAGCTCCTCCCACCAGTCTTGTCTGGTATGTAAGGCAGGACCAAATCGGAGAGATAGGTAGGAGCAATTCCATGTAATGCTTTGTAGGTTAAAAGTAAAACCCTGAAATCAACCCTATCCTTAACATGAAGTCAGTGTAGAGAGGCTAGCACTGGAGTAATGTGATCAAATTGTGGAGTTCTAGCAGCAATATTTAACACTAGCTGAAGTTAATTTAGTGCTTTACCCGGGTAGCCGGAGAGTAGAGCATTGCAGAGATAAATTGTCAGATCAAACAGTAGATCTCTATATTTCTTGGGACCTAGAACTAGCATCTCTGTTTTGTCCGAGTTTGTGTCTGAAACATTGTAGGTAGCCTAGCGGTTAAGAGCGGTGGGCCAGTAACCGAAAGCAATGTGGAAAAATATGCCGTTCTGCCACTCGTTTGGCTGGAAATTAAGCTAGGGGGTTCATGACCTTTGACATTGTAATGCCGTTTTGTTTTGGCAACACTACGGCAGAGCTAGGTAGTGTCTGTCAGCCTGTCTGTCTGGCTCACTGTCTGTCTGTTCATCTGTCTGCCTGTCTCCGTCTCTATCTGTATGTTTGTCTGTATATTAACATTGACATTCACCTATTAGTGGTTTACACAATGTAAAATAAGGTGTTCACCCACACCACCAACAACATCTGTTATGGGACCCTACGAGGACACCAATCATTAGGTTTTACCTAGGTTTTGGTCTGATGAGATTAGCATGTGAAAGTCCAGGACACACACACACACACACACACACACACACAAAACATCCAACATTGTTCATTAGCAGAGAGCAAGGCTCAGCTCAGTTTGTTAGCCTGCCCTGCAGTAGAATGATAAAACCATTACACACTGTTGCAACTGAATGAATGAGGATAGCAGTCCTTTCAGGAGAGGAGAGAAGGGAGGGAGGGAACAGGTCGCCATCCATCCGCTCGTCTGTTTCCTGTGTTTCGTTGGGTCCATAACCGTTTCCTCGCTTTCCTATCTCACTGTCCTCCTGTGGTACATAATATGTATACACTTAGAGTACAAAATGTTAGGAAATCCTGCTCTGTCCATGACATAGACTGACCAGGTGAATCCATTTGAAAGCTATGTTCCCTTATCGATGTCACTTGTTAAATCCTCGACACAATCCTGTCTCGGAGCTCTACGGATAATTCCTTTGATCTCATGGCTTGGTTTTTGCTCTTACATGCACTGTCAACTGTGGGACCTTATATAGACTGGTGTGTGCCTTTCCAAACCATGCCCAATCAATTGAATTTACCACAGGTGGACTCCAATCAAGTTGTAGAAACATCTCAAGGATGATCAATGGAAACAGGATGCACTTGAGCTCAATTTCAAGTCTCATAGTAAAGGGTCTGAATACTTATGTAAATAAGGTATATCTGTTGTTTTATTTTTAATATGAAAACATTTCTAAAAACCTGTTTTCACTTAGTCATTATGGGATATTATGTGTAGATTGATGAGAAAAACAAGAATAAGGCTGTAACGTAACAAAATGTGGAAAAAGGAAAGGGGTCTGAATACTTACCGAATGCACTGTATATAGGATGACCCTTGACTAGAATACAGTATGACACATACTATACATACTGTGCCTTCAGAAGCATTGTAGTCAACATGGGCCAGCATCTCTGTGGAACCCTTTCGACACCTTGTAGAGTCCGATTAATTAAGGCTGTTTTGGGGGCAACGTGCTCCTAATGTTTGGTATACTCAGTGTATATTTATATTTCCAGTCTCGGACATTGCTCGTTCTGATATTTATACATTTTTCTGGATTATGTGTGTATAGTTTTTTGAATTCTATTTTTGCTAGGTATTACTGCACTGATGGAGCCAGAAACACAAGTAATGGGGATCCATAATACATACAGTAGAAATAGAAATACAACACACCTAAATCAATCTAAGCAGAACCCTGAAATGTCACTACTGATTTGCCCTTTCAAACGGAGCAGCAATAGTAGTATTCTTTAAATCTCCCTCTCTGTTTTCTCTACATAGGTGTGTGCGGCGGTACGAGAACCACTTGAACCGCTGTCATCCCTGCACCTCAGCCTTTTCACCCTGTGGACGATTCATCGCTTCTGGCTCTGAAGACAACTGTGTGAGTGGTGGTTCCTTCCTACTTGTCCTTCTCCTCATCTTCCTCCCCCTCCTCTTCCTCTTCCTCCCCCTCCTCGAATTAAATCCTCCTCTGTCCACCCCCTCCCCCACCCCCTCCATCCTTCCTCATTTTCCTCCCTACTATTGAAAAATGTGACCTGGTATGGAAGTTAAAAGGTAGGGGTTGAAATACAGGTAGAGAGTCAAAGGTTCATGTTACTGGATTTCACATGCATCCTCCCCTCCCCTGAACTAACCGTTTTTGACACCATCTAAAATACCTTCAATAGCTGTAATACGTCTGAAATCTCTTCACCTAGAGTTATTTAATGTTAAAGTGACACATGACACATCAAGAATGTCATGGAAAGCATCTCTGATACCTTCAACTGGAGTCTGTACTGTATGGTGTCCCAGGCCATCACGCTACTTTGTAATACCTGTTGTACGTCATGCACTGTAAAGGGGTTGCCATGAATTTGACAGTAACTTAAAGGGAGCAAGGTGGCAAATCAAAGTCTGTATTTCATATTACAGTACACTTACAGCTTTCCATTACAGTGTACAGTAGGTGCAGTTGTTTTATGTTACAGTGACACATGATACATAATAATTTAATGGAAATAATTTTCCCGTGTCCCACAGAGAATAAGAAGCATTAGCATTTGACACAACCTTAAAGACATGATCCGGAACTTTGGCGACTACTAAGGATTTTTGAAACTTCGCTGGGAGTCGGGAAGCAAGTTCAGGGAGTGACTTTAATAATAAATAATACATGGAACAAAACAAGAAACACAAGTAGCGTACAGACATGAAACAACGGAACAGAAACACTAACACCTAGGGAAGGAACCAACGGGAGTGACAGATATAGGGAAGGTAATCAGGGAGGTGAGTACGATGAGGCGCTAGTTACCGTAACGATGGTGACAGGTGTGCGTAATAATGAGCAGCCTGGCAACCTCAAGCGCCGGAGAGTGAGTATACATAACACAATTTCCTGCAATTCTACACGTTTTGCCATGAGACAACACCTTTTCCCCCTCAGGACACTGAAAAGATTTGGCATGGGTCCCCAGACCCTCAAAAAGTTCTACAGCTGCACCATCGAGAGCATCCTGACCGGTTGCATCACCGCCTGGTATGGCAACCGATTGGCATCCGCGCTACAGAGGGTAGTGCGTACGACACAGTACATCACTGGGGCCAAGCTTCCTGCCATCCAGGACCTACAGTGCATTCTGAAAGTATTCAGGCCCCTTGACTTTTTCCACATTTTGTTATGTTAAAGCCTTATTCATCAATCTACACACAATACCCCATAATGACAAAGCAAAAACAGGGGTTTAGAATTTTTAGCAATCCCCCCAAAAAAACTAAAAACTGAAATATCACATTTACATAAGTATTCAGACCCTTTACTCAGTATTTGGTTGAAGCACCTTTGGCAGAGATTACAGCCTCAAGTTGTCTTGGGTATGATGCTCCAAGCTTGGCACACTTGTATTTGGGGAGTTTCTCCAATTTTTCTCTGCAGATCCTCTCAAGCTCTGTCACGTTGTATGGGGAGCGTCACTACACAGCTATTTTCAGGTCTCTCCAGAGATGTTCATTCAGGTTCAAGTCTGGGCTCTGACTGGGCCATTCAGAGACTTGTCCCAGAAGCCACTCCTGCATTGTCTTGGCTGTGTGCTTAGGGTTGTTGTCCTATTCGAAAGTGAACCTTCGCCTCTCTGGAGCAGGTCACCTCTGTCATCATGAAGTGGGGCGGCAGGTAGCCTAGTGGTTAGGGTGTTGGGCCAGTAACAGAAAGGTTGCTGGATTGAATCCCCGAGCTGACAAGGTAAATAATCTGTCGTTCTGCCCCTGATCAAGGCAGTTAACCGACTGTTCCCCGGTAGGCTGTCATTGTAAATAAGAATTTGTTCTTAACTGACTTGCCTAGTTAAATAATCACTCTGCACACTGCCCTATCCCATCTGGACAAGAGGAATACCTATGTAAGAATGCTGTTTATTGACTATAGCTCAGCATTCAACACCATAGTGCCCTCCAAGCTCATCATTAAGCTCGAGGCCCTGTGTCTGAACCCCGCCCTGTGGGGGGTCCTGGACTTCCTGACGGGCCGCCCCCAGATGGTGAAGGTAGGAAACAACACCTCCACTTCGCTGATCCTCAACACTGGGGCCCCACAAGGGTGCATGCTCAGCCCACTCCTGTACTCCCTGTTCACCCATGACTGTGTGGCCAAGCACAGTCACAGCCAAGGCCATCAGACAGCTAAACAGCCATCACTAGCACATTAGAGGCTGCTGCCTATAGGCATAGACTAGAAATCACTGGACACTTTAAGGAATGGAACACTAGTCACTTTAATAATGTTTACATATCTGGCATCACTCATCTCATATGTATATACTGTATTCAATACTATTCTAATGTATCTTAGTCCATGCCGCTCATCCATATGTATATAGGCCTAATTCATTCCTTACTTAGATTTGTGTGTATTGGGTATATGTTGTGTAATTGTTAGATATTATTTGTTAGATATTACTGTACTGTCGGAAGTAAAAGCACAAGCATTTCGCTACACCCGCATTAACATCTGCTAAACATGTGTATGTGACCAATACAATTTGATTTGATTTAATTTGACGGACATAAGAAGAATAAAAACTGCTGATGCACAACCAAATGTCAAAATTGCAACTACAGTAAGTTGAGATCCCCAGTTCCCCAATTTGATATATATATTTTTTTTAAATGGGTGGGGGCCCCCTAGCGGTCGTGGGGCTCTAGGCGGTCGCTTATGCCTGGAACCTGCTCTGCATGTGTGTATTCTTGTTCTTGCCTGTGATTTCCAGGCAGTTCATTCCAGTGTATGTGTGTGTGTGTCGTTAATTGGTTTGTGCGTGCGTGCGTGCATGCATGCGTGTGTGAGAGGGTATCTAGACAGAGCAGTCCAAATTTACTGCAGTACAATGCCTTCTCTTCCTTTTATCTCCTGATAGAGATGGATTTGCAGAAGAATGCTTTCTGTTCTGGCCGTATAATTTATACGCTGGCATCCAGTTCGAGTTATAGGATCATATTGAGTTATGACACTATTATTGGTAACTTCTAAAGCTCCGACTTTAGTTTATCGACAAGCCTCGTGCGCCATCTGGGCCGCAGTAACTGCAGAGTACATAATACTATGGACAGGTTGTGAAATGCATAGCGCTCAGGTGAAAAGGTTGATGCATTGTAGTGCATATTTTTTCTTGAGAGGATGGTCGGGGGGGCCAGAACATAATTACTTATAATTTGTTGACTACAAATTTAAAAGCAAGAAGATCAAACAGATATAATATTTGATTAAAACATAATAATTTCAAACCTTGCTTACATTTGTATACGATCACATATCTCTCTCTATTATGGGTGGGAATACTCTGGAACAGATTTCCAAAATTTGCTGATTTGCTGGGGTTTTTACAGTATTTTATGTCCAAAGAAATATATAATAATATCCTTTTTATTTTTGCTCAGTAAACAAATTGTTGTCCGCCAGTTGGGGTGTAGGTGTGTAGGTGTATGTAATTGTACAATGTGTGTTTAACACATGGTACATGGTAAGCATGGTACATACACAGGATATACTATTGTGTTATTTCCATGACTGACAACTTCCATTTTAAACCTGCTCCAGCTACAGAATAGGGCTTCCCACTTCTTGCTATACAAAACAGTGTCTGCGTCCCAATCCTCCACCCCTTCTCCCTGTTATGGATTTAAAAATGGTGGAAAGCCAATGCTTACCCCAATCCAATGCTTTTCGAATTCATGACGGCGAGTGTGAGAGACAAAGAGAGTCATGGAATTTGAACTTCAAAAGGTCAAAATACACACACGCACCTCATATTTTTACCACATGGCAAAGCGAAAGGGGCTCATTCCTGAACGATGTGTAGAGGTCACAAATACACGTTCATTGTCACATTTTATTTGCTCTCTCTTCCCTCTTTCTTCACAATCGTGTCTGTCTTTTCTCTGGGCTTGTGAGTAAATCTCATCTCTGGTCTTTTATTGAGCAGCTGCTTTGTGTTTAGCGTTCCCTTACGGAAAAAACACATGCATTTCACGTGAAAACATGTGAAGTGTTCCCCAAAAACACATGTTTTTATGTGATCACGTGATCACATGTGATCTTATGTGAAGTTAATGTGATAACGGGTGACAACCACAGGGGGTTGGTGGCATCTTAATTGGGGGGGACGGGCTTGTTCTAATGGCTGGAGCGGAATTGGTGGAATTGTATCAAACACATGGTTTCCATGTGTTTGATGCCATTTCAATCTCTCCGTTCCAGCCATTATTATGAGCCGTTCTCCCCTCAGCAGTATCCACTGGTGACAACATGTAAAGCAAAATGTGATGACGTGTGAAGTGTTCCTAAAACACACCTTTTCACATGATTTAACATGTGAAATGATGTGATTTTCAACGTGAAATCATGTGTTTTTTTCTGTAAGGGTTGATCCTCTCCATGACTGGTGCCAAACCAGCGCCAGAACTGTCTCAACACTTTCATCCCTCCCAAAGACAACAGTCAGTGGAACTTCTTACATGATTGTCCAGCGTAGTCATCGTGTTGAGCTGGGGGAGTTCTGTTACCCTTCTAAACTGGCCACTGAACAGTAAAACAGAACACTGGAACATCATTGTGTAACAGTACACAACTAAAATGTCACAACAATTAATTATTCTGAAGATGAGTTAGTCAGTGGAACTTGGAACTTCTTCCATGGTTTTCCAGCGTCGTCATTGTGTTGAGACAGAGTAGAGCTCGGGAGCCTTTATTGACTGTACGATTGTTTGTTTATTTCCCATGTGTAACTCTGTGTTGTTTTTTGTCGCACTGCCTTGCTTTGTCTTGGCCAGGTCGCAGTTGCAAATGAGAACTTGTTCTCAACTGACCTACCTGGTTAAATAAAAAATAAAAACCTTCACTAGGCCACTAAACAGTCCATTAGAACATTGAATAGATTGAGAGATCGAGAGAATTCTACTCAAGGTCCAATGAAAATGTAACTTCCACTTTATCCCAACCCTTAGGAAAGACACACTCCTATGCATACACATACAGGTTGGAGCAGGAGGCTGCCATACTACAGTGCCCCTGGAGCAGTTTGGTGTGGGAGGTTAATTGCCTTGCTCCAGAACTGATGAGTATATCTGTTAAAACAATTAATCCCCTCTCAACCAAGACAACAGTCAGTGGAACGTCTATTCCATGGTTGTCCACTAGCACAGTTGTGTTGAGATAAAGAGTTGTTGGGAAGTTCCGTTTAATTGGCTTCAGGGCCACTAAACAGTAAAACAGCACAGTCGATTGAACATCGAACTGAATAGAACACTAGAGTAGAACACTACAGTAGAACACTACAGTAGACCACTGAATCAGTTACGTTTAACCTTCAAACATTCATCTTTAAAGCTTGAGCACTGAATAGAACATTGAACCCTTGAGTATAGGCCTATAACTTTTAACTTTTAAATATCTTGTTCTACAAAGGATGTGAACACAGTTCTTGTGGTTTGGTGTACAGATAAAATATATGAATGTACTGTATGTAGTAGCTATATTGGTGGCCTGGTGAGTCCCATTCCTTGAAGATGACTGTTCAATTTAGTATTTTAAAGAGTTGGCTCAACATAGCTTCTTGCCATGTGTGGAACAGGCTCATTAAGATATTTAATTTGTATAAAAGACTTGTTAGTGAAAGACATGAAAGAATCCACTTTTCGTCCAACATTTCGCTGGTCAGGACAATGTACTAAAATGTGATGGATTGCTTCCATCAATTTTAATTAGTCAGGTAGGTGAGAAGGCCAAGCACACTCAACTGAAGCTCTGTAACTCAAATGTTAGTTAAATGTCAGAGAAAGTAAAAGGCCCTGCAAACCATCACAACCTAAGAGGCCTAGCACTCAGTCCAGTCATTAAGCTTATTTTAGATGGCTGTTGAGCAAAGACAGTGAATAGCACCCTGGTGGTTTGGTAATAAGAAACCCAGACCTTAAACTATGAGGTTTGAATGCTTCTTTCTCCATGTATAAATCTGGCCCTGGTTTTGGAGGTCAAAGCGAACACGTTTTCCCCTCCCTTCACTCAGTGATATATATATCTGTAATATAACCAAGCATGTTCTTCAGCCAAATCTTTGTGCCAGATGACTCTATCAATTGTCTCGATTGATGTTGTGTCTTGTATCTTCGTCGTTTACTTATGATCTCATGATTGTTTGTTATTTACAATGCATGATGTACAGTACATCTAACAACAAATGGAGAGATGTTTGTAGAAAGATGAGAAGCTGGTTACACGGTTTAGATGTTTGTTTTTGGTCTGATGACCAGACGAGGCTCATTCCATGTCAATTCAACGAGACCGTGACCCCCACCCGTCGTGAAGCTTGAAATGATGAGAATCAGAATCGGATACTACAAAGATACAGGCGTCCTTCCTAACTCAGTTGCTGGAGAGGAAGGAAACCGCTCAGGGATTTCACCATGATGTCAATGGTGACTTTAAAACAGTTACAGAGTTTAATGGCTGTGATAGGAGGAAACTGAAGATGGATAAACAACATTGTAGTTATCCACAATACTAACCTCATTGAAAGAGTGAAAATAAGGAAGCCTTTACAGAATACAATTTTTTTTTAAACATGCGTCCTGTTTGTAACTAGGCACTAAAGTAATACTGCAAAATATTTGGCAAAGCAATTCACTTTTTGTCCTGAATACAAAGTTCTATGTCTGATGCAAATCCATTACAACACGTGGAGTGGAGTACCACTCTCCATATTTTCAAGCATTGTGGTGGCTGCATCATGTTATGGGTATGCTTGTAATTGTTAAGGACTGGGGATTTTTTTCACGATAAAAAAGAAACGTAATGGAGCTAAGAACAGGCAAAGTCCTAGAGGTAAACCTGGTTCAGTCTGCTTTCCACCAGACATTGGGAGATGAAGTCACCTTTTAGTAAAACAATAACCTAAAACAAAAGGCCAAATCTACACTGGAGTTGCTTACCAAGAAGACAGTGAATGTTCCTGAGTGGCTGAGTTACAGTTTTGACTTAAATCTACTTAAAAATGTATGGCAAGGCCTAAAAATGGTTGTCTAGCAATGATCAACAACCAATATGAGTTTGAAGGATAATGGTCAAATGTTGAACAATCCAGGTGTGAAAAGCTCTTAGAGACTTACACATAAAGACTCACAGCTGTAATCGCTGCCAAAGGTGCTTTACGAAGTATTGACTCGGGTGTGAATACGTATGTAAATTTGATATTTCTATATTTATTTTTCAATTAATTTGCTCAAATTTCTAAAAACATGTTTTCACTTTGTCATTATGGGGTATTGTGTGTAGATGGGTGAGGGGAAAAAAATATTTAATACATTTTGAATTCTGGGTGTAACAACAAAATGTGAAATAAGTGAATGGGTATGAACACTTTCTTAATGCACTGTACATACAGTATGTATAATACTGTATTCTAGTCAAGGGTAATCCTATATACAGTGGGTAGAACAAGTATTTGATACACTGACGATTTTGCAGGTTTTCCTACTTACAATGCATGTAGAAGTCTGTAATTTTTATCATAGGTACTCTTCAACTGTGAGTGACAGAATCTAAAACAAAAATCCAGAAAATCACATTGTATGATTTTTAAATAATTAATTTGCATTTTATTGCATGACATAAGTATTTGATACATCAGAAAAGCAGAACTTAATAATTGGTACAGAAACCTTTGTTTGCAATTACAGAGATCATACGTTTCCTGTAGTTCTTGACCAGGTTTGCACACACTGCAGCAGGGATTTTGGCTCACTCATCCATCCAGATCCTTCAGGTTTCGCGGCTGTCGCTGGGCAATACGGACTTTCAGCTCCCTCCAAAGATTTTCTATTGGGTTCAGGTCTGGAGACTGGCTAGGCCACTCCAGGACCTTGAGATGCTTCTTACGGAGCCACTCCTTAGTTTCCCTGGCTGTGTGTTTCGGGTCGTTGTCATGCTGGAAGACCCAGCCACGACCCATCTTCAATGCTCTTACTGAGGGAAGGAGGTTGTTGGCCAAGATCTCGCGATACATGGCCCCATCCATCCTCCCCTCAATACGGTGCAGTCGTCCTGTCCCCTTTGCAGAAAAGCATCCCCAAAGAATGATGTTTCCACTTCCATGCTTCACGTTTGGGATGGTGTTCTTGGGGTTGTACTCATTCTTCTTCTTCCTCCAAACACGGCGAGTGGAGTTTAGACCAAAAACCTCTATTTTTGTCTCATCAGACCACATGACCTTCTCCCATTCCTCCTCTGGATCATCCAGATGGTCATTGGCAAACTTCAGACGGGCCTGGACATGCGCTGGCTTGAGCAGGGGGACCTTGCGTGCGCTGCAGGATATTAATCCATGACGGCGTAGTGTGTTACTAATGGTTTTCTTTGAGACTGTAGTCCCAGCTCTCTTCAGGTCATTGACCAGGTCCTGCCGTGTAGTTCTGGGCTGATCCCTCACCTTCCTCATGATCATTGATGCCCCACGAGGTGAGATCTTGCATGGTGCCCCAGACCGAGGGAGATTGACCGTCATCTTGAACTTCTTCCATTTTCTAATAATTGCGCCAACAGTTGTTGCCTTCTCACCAAGCTGCTTGCCTATTGTCCTGTAGCCCATCCCAGCCTTGTGCAGGTCTACAATTTTATCCCTGATGTCCTTACACAGCTCTCTGGTCTTGGCCATTGTGGAGAGGTTGGAGTCTGTTTGATTGAGTGTGTGGACAGGTGTCTTTTATACAGGTAACGAGTTCAAACAGGTGCAGTTAATACAGGTAATGAGTGGAGAACAGGAGGGCTTCTTAAAGAAAAACTAACAGGTCTGTGAGAGCCGGAATTCATACTGGTTGGTAGGTGATCAAATACTTATGTCATGCAATAAAATGCAAATTCATTATTTAAAAATCATACAATGTGATTTTCTGGATTTTTGTTTTAGATTCCGTCACTCACAGTTGAAGTGTACCTATGATAAAAATTACAGACCTCTACATGCTTTGTAAGTAGGAAAACCTGCAAAATCGGCAGTGTATCAAATACTTGTTCTCCCCACTGTAACTACTGCTGTACATACCTTCACATACACGTATATCAAACATTAGGAACACCTTCCTAATATTAAGTTCCATATTTTGTATACTCTATTCTGGACTCTGACATTGCTCGTCCTAATATTTCTTAATTATTAAATTTTTTGGGTTTGTGTGTATTGTTTTGTATTGTTAGGTATTACTGTGCTGTTCGAGCTAGAAATACAAGCATCTCGCTGCACCTGCGATAACATTGGCAAAATATGTGTATGCGACAAATATCATTTGATTTTATTTGAATGAATGACTGATCTTTTGGGTCACTCACAAACAAGGTTTTTAAAGAGACAGTGTACAAATGTCTATGTAATTCATCTCAATAGGAAAATTGTGCTTTTACTCAAACTTAATATTCCACAAATTATATAATGTCAATGGGATTTTGTATTAATATTTTAGTTTTATAAGGTTACATGTTAGTTTCTAGGGCACAACGTGCTTCAGATGTAGCTAGATTACATATAGGCCCAATACAGGTTATGCAGTTGAAGTCGGAAGTTTACATACACCTTAGCCAAATACATTTAAACTCAGATTTTCACAATTCCTGACATTTAATCCTAGTAAAAATTCCCTGTTTTAGGTCAGTTAGGATCACCACTTTATTTTAAGAATGTGAAATGTTAGAATAATAGTAGAGAGAATTATTTATTTCAGCTTTTATTTCTTTCATCACATTCCCAGTGGTTCAGAAGTTTACATACACTCTAATAATATTTGGTAGCATTGCCTTTAAATTGTTAAACTTGGTCAAATGTTTCGGGTAGCCTTCCACAAGCTTCCCACAATAAGTTGGGTGCATTTTGGCCCCTTCCTCCTGACAGAAGCTTTTTCAGTTCTGCCCACAAATGTTCTATAGGATTGAGGTCAGGGCTTTGTGATGGCCACTCCAATACCTTGACTTTGTTGTCCTTAAGCCATTTTGCCACAACTTTGGAAGTATACTTTGGGTCATTGTCCATTTGGAAGACCCATTTGCGACCAAGCTTTAACTTCCTGACTGATGTCTTGACATGTTGCTTCAATATATCCACATAATTTTCCTTCCTCATGATGCCATCTATTTTGTGAAGTGCACCAGTCCCTCCTGCAGCAAAGCACCCCAACATTATTATGCTGCCACCTCCGTGCTTCACGGTTGGGATGGTGTTCTTCTGCTTGCAAGCCTCCGCGTTTTTCATCCAAACAATGGTCATTATAGCCAAACAGTTCTATTTTCGTTTCATCAGACCAGAGGACATTTCTCCAAAAAGTATGATCTTTGTCCCCATGTGCAGTTGCAAACCGTAGTCTGGCTTTTTTATGCAGGTTTTGGAGCAGTGGCTTCTTCCTTGCTGAGCGACCTTTCAGGTTATGTCGATATAGGACTCGTTTTGCTGTAGATATAAATACTTTTGTACCTGTTTCCTCCTGCATCATCACAAGGTCCTTTGCTGTTGTTCTGGGATTGATTTGCACTTTTCACACCAAAGTACGTTCATCTCTAGGAGACCGAACGCGTGTGAAAGAAATCACAGTCCTTGGTAATAAGCATCTCCGAATTTGAAGGTAGGCCTTGAAATACATCCACAGGTACACCTCTAATTGACTGAAATGATTAGCCTATCAGAAGCTTCTAAAGCCATGACATCATTTTCTGGAGTTTTCCAAGCTGTTTAAAGGCACAGTCAGCTTAGTGAAAGTGAAATGATCTGTAAACAATTGTTGGAAGAATTACCTGTCATGCACAAAGTAGATGTCCTAACCGACTTGCCAAAACTATAGTTTGTTAACATGAGTTTTAATGACTTCTACGTAAGTGTATGTAAACTTCCGACTTTAACTGTATCTCAATCGATGTAAAAATATATTTTCTGGTGCTCCTAAATGTTTTTTTGTGATCCAGTGCTACCAATTCAGTCTAAATGGTATTGACTGATACACTAATTCACCTTCAACGTTGACTTACTGGACTTATTCCTTTTAGCTCTTAGTGGAGCAAACGGCCTCAACAGTGCATTCCAGACTTCAACCCATTTGTTTTTGAGGGGTGGACATAACATCTTCTGTCCCTATAGCGCTTCTCATGGTCTTTTGCTCAAAAATATTTGTTGAGGCAGAGTTGTTTTAATTAGTTTTCCAGACTAGTGAGTATCAAACTGTGTCTGTAAGAGATCCAAGCTTTTTCTGAAGACTCCCTTCTTCTCCCTAGCCAACTTTTACCTTCCTTTTCTTGTGTGTGTTTGGTGAAAGCAGTGGAATAATATATGAATGCTGATGGTTGTCGAATTATTAATCGCACGGACTTGTTGTCTCTCGGTGAAGCAACCGAAGTTTGAGAGCATCTCCTTTGAGAGTGGACGCTTCCAGACATTTCTTGGAAGCCGGTGGAGCTTGGTGAAGCGTATACGGTAGTGAGCTACACCATATCTTATTTGTGACCGCCTTGCGAGTACTGTGAGCCAGAGGCATTTGTATTTGTCTTCATATTTAACAAGACAATCGTAGAAAAAACACCACCCAGAAAGACTCCCTAAAAATTGAAATTGTGTAAGGGCCTATATGACCACCCAGTCAAATAAGAACAGAATATAGGAAAGATTAGATATAATTCCAATGTGATTACATGTGTTAATGTTAATGAATTGGTATGGTACACTGTTACATGGCTGTTATCTGAAGGCTAGCAATGATCAACAACCAATATTTGAAAAGGATAATGGTCGAATGTTGAACAATCCAGATGTGGAAGAGACTCTTAGAGACTTAAAGACTCGCTGCTGTAATCGCTGCCAAAGGTGCTCTTACATTGACTCAGGGTTGTTTGCAAAATTTTCAAAAAACATGTTTTCACTTTGTCATTATGTTGTATTGTGTGTAGATGTTTAATACATTTTGAATTCAAGCTGTAACGCAACAAAATGTGAAATAAATCAAGGGGTATGAATACTTTCTATTACATTATTATTATTACACACAGAGTGAGCCCATGCAACCTATGTGACTTGTTAAGCAAATGTTTACTCCTCAACTTATTTAGGCTTGCCATAACAAAGGTTTTATATACTTATTGAGTCAATACATTTCAGCTTTTCATTTTTAATGAATTTGTAAAGATTCCTAAAAACATAATTCCACTTTGACATTAAGGGATATTGTGTGTAGGCCAGGACAAAAAATCTAAATGTAATCAGTTTTAAATTCAGGCTGTAACACAACAAAATGTGAGAACAATGTAAGGGGTGTAAATACTTTCTGAAGGCACTGTATATACAGTCGTATGCAAAAGTTTGGGCACCCCTCTGAGGCTGCATAATAATTTACTCTGTCGTCACAGAAAATGATCACAGTGGCATGCCATTCATTTTCTAATAAAAGCTGAGTACTGGGGTATTGTCCAGACAAAGATTTAGTGTAGCAATATTAAGTTGTATGAAATTACATCAGATGTGAAAAATAGGCTATGCTAAAATTTGGGCACCCTTGTCATTCTGTTGATTTGAATACCTGTAACTACTTAATTGCAACACACAATTGGTTTGGTGAGCTCATTAAGCCTTGAACTTCATAGACAAGTGCATCCAATCATGAGAAAAGGTATTTAAGGTGGCCAATTGGAAGTTGTTCTCTTTGACTCTCCTCTGAAGAGTGGCAACATGGGGGCCTCAAAACAACTCTCAAATGACCTGAAAACAAAGATTGTTCAACATTATGGTTTAGGTGAAGGCTACAAAAAGCTATCGCAGAGATGTAAGCTGTCAGTGTCCACTGTGAGGAACATAGTGAGGAAATGGAAGACCACAGGCACAGTTCTTGTTAAGGCCAGAAGTGGCAGGCCAAGTAAAATATCAGAGAGGCGAAGGATGGTGAGAACGGTCAAAAACAGCCCACAGACCACCTCCAAAGACCTACAACATCATCTTGCTGCAGATGGTGTCACTGTGCATCGTTCAACAATTCAGCGCACTTTGCACAAGGAGAAGCTGTACGGGAGAGTGATGCAGAAGAAGCCTTTTCTGCACACACGCCACAAACCCACATTTGGACAAGCCAGCTTCATTTTGGAATAAGGTGTTGTGGACTGATGAAACAAAGATTGAGTTATTTGGTCATAACAAGGGGCGTTATGCATGGCGGCAAAAGAACACAGCGTTCCAAGAAAAACACTTGCTACCCACAGTAAAATTTGGTGGGGGCTCCATCATGCTGTGGGGCTGTGTGGCCAGTGCCGGTACTGGGAATCTTGTTAAAGTTGAGGGTCGCATGGATTCCACTCAATATCAGCAGATTCTTGGGAATAATGTTGAAGAATCAGTCACAAAGTTGAAGTTAAGGGCTGGATATTTCAACAAGACAACGACCCAAAACACTGCTCAAAATCTACCCGGGCATTTATGCAGAGGAACAAGTACAATGTTCTGGAATGGCCATCCCAGTCCCCAGACCTGAATATCACTGAGAATCGGTGGGATGATTTGAAGCGGGCTGTCCATGCTCGGCAACCATCACACCTAACTGAACTGGAGATGTTTTGTAAGGAGGAATGGTCCAAAATACCTTCATCCAGAATCCAGACACTCATTAGAGGCTATAGGAAGCGTCTAGAGGCTGTTATTTTAGCAAAAGGAGGCTCTACTAAATATTGATGTGATTTTTCTGTTGGGGTGCCCAAATTTATGCACCTGTCTAATTTCATTTTGATGCATATTGCACATTTTCTGTTAATCCAATAAACCTAATTTCACTACTGAAATATTACTGTGTCCATCAGTTATTTGATAGATCAAAATGAAATTGCTGATCCAAACACCCAATTATTTATAAATGGAAATCATGGAAATTGTCAGGGGTGCCCAAACTTTTGCATACGACTGTATACACTGAGTGTACAAAACACTCTGTGACATAGACTGACCTGGTGAATCCAGGTGAAAGCTATGATCCCTTTATTGATGTCACCTGTTAAATCCACTTCAGCCATTGTAAATTAAGAGGAAGTAGAGACATGGATTGTGTATGTGTGCCATTCAGTGGGTGAATGGGCAAGACAAAAGATTTAAGTGCCTTTGAACGGGGTATGGTAGTAGGTGACAGGCACACCAGTTTGAGTGTGTCAAGAACTGCAATACTGCTGGGTTTTTCATGCTTAACAGTTTCCCCATGTATATCAAGAATGGTCCACCAGCCAAAGGACATCCAGCCTACTTGGCACAGCTGTGGGAAGCATTGTAGTCAACATGGGCCAGCATCCCTATGGAACGCTTTCGGCACCTTGTAGATTCCATGCTCTGACGAATTGAGGCTGTTCTGAGGACAAAAGAGGGTGCAACTCAATATTAGTAAGGTGTTCCAAATGTTTTGTGCACTTAGTGTAAGTAGACAGTTATGACTATAGGTTGTGAATATAAGGCTAGTAATCCCTACTGATTCATAGTGTTGTCACACATTAGGCACATCATGACCTCAGCAGTTGAAAAAAGGTAAGAGTACAATGAAAAATATTTGAGATATTAATACTAGAATCCTTTATTGTTCTATGCGGTCTGGTGCTCCTGCATAAAAAATCCAGGTCACACAAGAAAATATTTAGATGCATATGCAAGTAAAATTGTTGAACTGTAGAGCCCTGGACCATACGTCGAGTTTAAAATGAATCCCCCTACGGCATGTTGTCCATCTTTTTTTATTTAATCTTTATTTAGACAATCCCAAGGGAAGACCTCTTTCCCAAGGGAGACCTGGCCATTATTGCCATAGATTATGAGGCTGTAGGCCTTGATGTTAGGCTCCAGAGGCGTGTTTCGTTTCCCCCTATCTCTCTTACTCTACAGCTGTTGTGGATATCTGTAGGGGGCCTCAGTCTGGAATGAGGCAAGGCGTGCAGGGCCAGAGGACCCCTGTGGTGAGGTAGCAGGACTGGACCCCTCACTGAGGATTCCTTCCTGTTCCAACTGCCTGATGTGATGCTCTGGCCTGGCTGTGCTCTGCACCAGTGCTCTCCGCAAATGCTGTAGCACAGAAATATAATTATTAGAACTGGCAAAGCCCATCAGACTGCATCAATGGGAATGTCCATTCTAGTCATTATATTTCTATGATTGTAGCTCTGGCTCTGTATCTTTAGCATGGTATGGGCCGTTCAGGGAAGCCTAATAAAAAGCAGCTGCAGGAATCTGATGAGTCGTCGTCTGGTAACAAACATCCCCACATCTGGTTTTATCTGTGTTCATGGCATATGGTCCCCCGTCCTCCTCCTCCTCCCTCCTTTCCCTCCTCCTCCTCTTCTTCCTCCTCTCCCACTATCTTTCACTCACTGTTCTTTCTTCCCCTCTGTGAAAAGTCTCTTTACTTCAGTTTGTTGGTGGAGAAGAGATTGGAGTAGAAACTTTGATCCTATCCATCCAAACTGTACAAAACAATCAAATACCTACAGACTTTATTATGTTGGTCCTCTTCTGCAGTATCCAGACTTTCTTTGAAGGTTTATAAGTTACAGATGAACTACCTTATACTTTAGTTATTCAACAAAAATACCTCCTTGACCCATTTTGTCTTCTCTGCAGGCCTATGTGTATGACGTCCGGAGCAGCAGCTATCTCCACAAGCTCCATAGACACTCAGACACCATCCTCAACGTGACCTTTAACCCTGCTACACCTGAGGTGAGGGCTGGCCAAACACCCTCTCTTCTCTGCATTCTATTGTCTTCTTCTCCAGCTCTCTCTCTCTCTCTCTCTCTCTCTCTCTCCTTCACTGGTTGCCCTTTTCTTTTGGCAACAGGTCTTGCTGCTGTGATGGCACACTGTGGTATTTCACCCAGTAGATATGGGAGTTTATCAAAATTGGATTTGATTTGGCAGGAGGTTAGGAAGTGCAGCTCAGTTTCCACTGCATTTTGTGGGCAGTGTTCTCATAGCCTGTCTTCTCTTGAGAGCCAGGTCTGCCTACGGCGGCCTTTCTCAATTGCACGGCTATGCTCACTGAGTCTGTACATAGTCAAAGCTTTCGGGTCAGTTTGGGTCAGTCACAGTGGTCAGGTATTCTGCCACTGTGTACTCTCTGTTTAGGGCAAAATAGCATTCTAGTTTGCTCTGTTTTTTTGTTAATTCTTTCCAATGTGTCAAGTAATTGTCTTTTAGTTTTCTCATGACTTGGTTGGGTCTAAATGTGTTGTTGTCCTGGGGCTCTGTGGGGTCTGTTTGTGTTTGTGAACAGAGCCCCAGGACCACTCTTCTCCAGGTTCATCTCTCTGTAGGTGACGGCTTTGTTATGGAAGGTTTGGGAATCGCTTCCTTTTAGGTGGATGTAGAATTTAATGGCTCTTTTCTGGATTTTGATAATAAGTGGGTATCGGCCTGAAGAAGCCTCTGCTCTCAAAAAATAATATCAAGACACAACTGGCTTTACCCAGGTGTTGTCTGGAAAAAGTCAGTTGTGTCTTGATATTATTTCTTGAGAGCAGAGGCTTCTTCCTTCCTGACCTCCCATGTAGGCCAAGTTTGTGCAGTCTCTTTCTGACAGTGTACCCATGCAATTCGACATTGATTGTGGCAAGAGAGGCCTATAGATCCCTTGATGTTACCATGGGGTTCATAGAAACTTCTATGAGCATCTTTCGGTCAGCTCTTGGGCTGACTTTGATGGAACGACCTGTCCTAGGTAGTTTGCCAGTGGTCTGGAATTTTAGTCGGACAGTGGAATGATATACTTCGAATTGCTTGGAAATGGATTTGTAACCCCTCCCAGACTCATGGGCATCAATAATCTTTCTTCTGAGGGCCTCGGGTAGGTCTTTTGATCTTTGAATGATGTGATACCACACACCCATATGGTTAAGACCAAACCAGACCAATTTTCTTATCTTTATGGAAGGCTGGACCCTCCTAAGTTTCTCTCTAATGTGTTCTAATCATTTGCATTTGTTTTGGTACACCTAATTCAAATTTTAGCCATTTTATGTGATGGTAAAGGTAGGGGTGTACTAACTTTTTCCCCATAAGGAAATTGCATAACATTTTCCATTTTTTTTTGTGTGTGTAATTTGTTAAATAGGGTAACCTTTATCTGTCAATAGTGTTGAAGTGAAGATTACATATCCATCTGTCCAAATATGTAAAAAAAAAAAAAAGACAACTTTCAAGGGGGTGTACTTACTTTTTCACATGACTGTATGTGCTTCTGTGTTTGCAATAAAGTTGATCTAGAGTTTTGTCACCTCTAGTTGCACAGGTGACAATGACGTAAAAACACATTTCTGTTTCCCTGCATTCAAATCACAGGCCACGAAAAATGCTGCCTCTGAATGTGCATTTTCTAGAAAAAAACATTGAGATGTATATGCATGTAAAAAATAGGATATTACAGTTATATCCTATGTTTCTCGGCATCGTGGCTGAACGAGGACAGTAGTAAGCAGATTATTCAGTCAACCTTTTTATCTGTTCTTGATTATGGTAATATTATTTATCAAAGTGCAGCTGCTACTACTCTTAAATCTTTGGCTGCCATCTACCATCTACCATAGTGCCCTTAGTTTTGTTACAGGTGACAGTTTTGATACTCAACACTGCATCCTGTATCATTCGGGCAATTTAAAGTATTGATTGGGGACTTATTTGTGGATGAACTTAACTGTTTTTCTGGATGATTTGTGCTTCCCATGACTGTATTTTTGTATTTTAATGTGTTTGATTAGTGTGCATATTTGTGTATATTTATGTTGTGTGTATATACAGGTACAATTAAATAGATAAAAGGCCTAAGCGGAATGTCCAGAGCTGCCGACAAGTAAAACATTTAATCCAAACCGAGGTTAGTGATCACTGTTCTGACGTCCAGAAACTGTTTTCGGGTCAAATGATGGCAGAGACATTATTTGCCCCCAAAAATAAGATCAGAGTAAAAAAAAAAAAGACAAAACCGCAGAATTGGTCAGGAGCCCGGAAGACTGCTGCAATCCAATGCAGCGCCATCTTCAAGGAGTGTGTGCATGTGTGTATGTTTTCATGTGTGTGCATGCATGCATGTGTGTGTGTGTGTGTGCTTAATACCCCACTGGGGATGTTTAAGACCCCACTAAGCAGTGTGTCTCAGCGCCATAGCACAAGCCTTTCTTACCTTTAAATCAACATGCTCTCCAACTACTCGGCTTCCTCCAGCTCCACTTTCACTCCTGTCTCTGTTTAGTCCATCAGAGCTAGGTCTATTTATAATGTCTACCTCGGATTTCAGGGTTTCAGGGTTCAGTTTAATCCTAGTGCTGGTATCAAAAAACATAATGCATCTTCAGGGTGTTTGAAGCGATGAAAGTTTGAGTTGCAGTACAATTTCGCACTGAGCTGTGTTAGACCCTAACAGAGACAGAATGACATAACTAGGATAGTAATACTGGTAGCAAGTTTAGTTATTTAGTTTTGTGGTGATTAACGTCACTGCTATTTTGAGGAAAGAAGCAGTGCCCTAGAGGCCCCTGTTAACCCGACTTGACTTTAGTGGATGTTAGGCCAAAGCGTTCTTTTCCATTACCATGCGAGGTGAGAGTTGTAAAACGGATTGAGTGCCTCTGTCATCCTGTCTTGTTGATTCCAGGTTCAGGAGGAGAGCTAAAGAACTATACACCACACTGCTACTTTAAATCTGACACATTGAGTTCTGTCTGTTGAAAAATTTACTTTAATCCACAATGAGGTGAGACTGGGAGTTCATGGAGGGTGGCTAAGGGCACTGAATGTTGATATGCCGTTCGTCTGCTGTTCGTTTGGCGCGGTGTGTTTACTTTACTGAATTTTTTATTTAAATGTAACCTTTATTTAACTAGGCAAGTCAGTTATAATAAATTCTTATTTACAATGACGGTCTACACTGGCCAAACTCTGATGACGCTGGGCCAATTGTGCGCAGCCCTATGGGACTCCCAATCACGGCCGGTTGTGATACAGTCTGGAATCGAACCAGGGTGTCTGTAGTGACGCCTCTAGCACTGAGATGCAGTGCCTTAGACCGCTGCGCCACTTGGGAGCCCACGTGTTGTTGTCCGCATGGGGAAATGTTGCTGCAGTATCATGTACACGTTTAAAGTTGCGTTTAAATACAGTAGACAACAAATTGACAATACAAAATTCATAGCAGTTACATACAGTATATACCAATAAAAGATACTAGCCTGCTGCCCTTACTGGTGGATAGGAACATTAGCCTGAGCTGTTTAGAAGGGATCCCTGGCACAAATGATTGCATAGTTCTGTTTTTCTTGCCGGGAGGTGTACCTGTGCCCAGGGGGGAGTAGTTCAAAGTGCAGGTACAGGGGAGGCTTGGGTCTAAAATGATTTTGTGAGCCTTGTTAAAGGACCACCGGCTGATGGATGTAGAATCGCTTTGCACTCGGTTTGCAAATTGCGACTCAGCCGGCAAACACTAGCAGTGTGTCCGAACCTTATCGGAGATTATGATACTTTATAGTGGATACAGAACACTGATTGATAGACTGTAATAGACCAATATGCCATATAGAAGGACAACCTACTTTAGTATTATCTTAATGGATGGCAATCTAAACTTTATAAACGTATGTACGTATGTCATATTTACAGTGTAGTAAAATGTATTCCATTCTTTTAGTGTTACTATATGACATTTTTCCAAGGAAAACAACTATTAATGCTTTGCAGATGTGTGAGAAGGCTTTTGTCATTGAAGGCTTTGGTATTATTGATATTGCTCTAAAATGTACAATATGCAGGAATATGATTGGTGGGTCTGTGTGGGAGGAAGCCTCCTGCACAGATCAACTCCCAGTCTGATGTAGTTTGGATGTGGATTGCTGTTCATAATATGTTATGAAATAAATGTAGAGTGCGCTCACCACCTGAGGTAAAGGGATGCATGTTCTATGACCACCACACATATTTAATCAAATAATAATTTAGTGGGTGCTTATATTTGTTCTGTTTCACATGTACACGTGTGTATTAATACGCATGTGTGAAATTGGAAATGTTGTTTTTTGTTGCATAGCCCAACTCTCCTTAAGACACCCTCAGAGTGATTAGGATTTAGCGCCTTGCTTAAGGGCACATCTGCAAATTGTTCAGCTTGGGGATTCGAACTAGCAACATTTCGGTTACTGGCCCACCAGTCAAACCGCTAAGCTAACTGCCTCCCATATTTCTGAATTATCCATTGAGAACAATTGCAATTGTTCATATTTGGGGCAACATTACACCAAGTCAGATATCATCAACAAATATCATAAACTGTCAAATCGCTTAAAATGTCAGTGAGTGTTCCATTCGTATTTAAATAAATTTCCTTTACTGTGTTATTAATTTGCTGTTTTATAACCTTCCTAATATTGAGTGACGGAAGCATTCCACAGGGATGCTGGCCCACAGTTGTGTCAAGTTGGCTGGATGTTGGCTGGATGTCCTTTGGGTGGTGGACCATTCTTGATACACACAGGAAACTGTTGAGCATGGAAAAACCCAGCAGCGTTGCAGTTCTTGACACAAACAAGTGCACCAAGTGCACTGTTCAACGGCACTTACATTGTTTTTATTGCCCACTCACCCTCTGAGTAGCACACATACACAATCCATGTCTCAATTATCTCAAGGCATAAAAATTCTTCTTTAACCTGTCTCCTCATCTACACTGATTGAAGTGGATTTAACAAGTGACATCAATAAGGGATCATAGCTTTCACCTGGATTCATCTGGTCAGTCTATGTCATGGAAAGAGTTCTAAATGTTTTGTATACTCCATGTATATTTTGGACCTCGTCTGAAGTGATGGATACAGAACATTGATAGTTCTTTGATATGCTTTGTTCCTATGAGATCCCCTGATATCGTAAGTATTTTTCTTGGGAGAATATGGAAGCCCTCTAGGATCATTAAAGATCAGGACTTGTTCCAAAAGCCTGGAGTGGAGACTTTAAATCTTTAAACTTTGTTTAAATCACATCAACTTTACGTTTAAATCACATAAAGGTTGTGTAACTCACTTCCACTTGTTCAACAGTACAGAGGGAAAGTTTAAAAGTTGAAGAGATGATATGATGGTATCTAGGTTGACTTGGCTTGTGTCAACCGTAACTCGTCTATCTGCTGAAGAGATTGTCTGCTCTCCGCGTACTTTATCAGGACAAAAAAGCCAATTGCTTCCACCCGCTACATCCCTTAGCTGTATACCAAGACAATCTCTTCAGCAGATAGATGGGTTACGGTTGATTCTTGAAGAATATAACTTATAAATTGGCATGAGCTTAGCACAACTGTCTTACTTTATCACAACTCGATCCCTTAGCTGTATACCAAAACAAGTTTAATTGAAAAACCTCTGCTGAAAATATTGTCTGTTCTCCGCATTCTTTATCAGGAAGCCCCCCCCCCCCCCCCCCCCCCCCCCCCCCAAAAAAAAGGGGAAACCGTCAATACAGGACTAAGATTGAATCCTACTACACCAGCTCTGACGCTCGTCGGATGAGGCAGGGCTTGCAAACTACAAAGGGAAACCCAGCTGCCCATTGACGCGAGCCTACCAGACAAGCTAAATGTCTTTTATGCTCTTTTCGAGGCAAGCAACACTGAAGCATGCATGAGAGCACCAGCTGTTCCGGACGACTGTGAGATCACACGTTCCGTAGCCGATGTGAGCAAGACCTTTAAACAGGTCAACATTCACAAGGCCGTGGGCTAGACTGTTTACTAGGGCGTGTACTCAGAGCATGCGCGGACCAACTGGCAAGTGTCTTCACTGACATTTTCAACCTCTCCCTGACCGATTCTGTAATACCTACTGTACATGTTTCAAGCAGACCCTCATAGTCCCTGTGCCCAAGAATCCGAAGGTAACCTGCTTAAATGACTACCGCCCTGTAGCACTCACGTCATGAAGTGCTTTGAAAGGCTGGTCATGGCTCACATCAACACCATCATCCCTGAAACCCTAGACCCACTCCAATTTGCATACTGCCCCAACAGATCCCCAGATTGCACAATTTCAATCACATTAGGACCAAAAGAGAATTATGTTCATTGTCTACAGCTCAACACCATAGTGCCCACAAAGCTCATCACTAAGGACCCTGGGACTAAACACCTCCCTCTGCAACTGGATCCTGGACTTCCTGACGGGCCGCCCCCAGGGGGTAAGGGTAGGCAACAACACATCTACCACGCTGATCCTCAACACCGACTGCGTGGCCAAGCAACACCATCATTAAGTTTGTTGACGACACAACAGTGGTAGGCCTGATCACCGACAACAATGAGACAGCCTATAGAGAGGAGGTCAGAGACCTGGCAGTGTGGTGCCAGGACAACAACCTCTTCCTCAATGTAAGCAACACAAAGGAGATGATCGTGGACTACAAGAAACGGAGGGCCCATTATCATCGACGAGGCTGTAGTGGAGCGGGTCAAGAGTTTCAAGTTCCTTGATGTCCACATCACCAACAAGCTATCATGGTCCAAACACTCCAAGACAGTCGTGAAGAGGGCACGACAACACCTTTTCCCCCTTAAGAGACTGAAAAGATTTGGCATGGGTCCCCAGATCCTCAAAAAGTTCTACAGCTGCATCATCAAGAGCATCCTGACCAGTTGCATCACCGCCTGGTATGGCAACTGCTCGGCATCTGACCGTAAGGCGCTACAGAGGGTAGTGCATACTGCCCAATACATCACTGGGGCCAAGCTTTCTGACATCCAGGACCTGGCCAAGTCTAGGTCCAAAAAGCACCTTAACAGCTTCTACCATCAAGCCATAAGACGGCTGAAGAATTAGTCTAATGGCTACCCGGACTATTTACATTAACCGCCACCCATTTGTTTTTACACTGCTGCTACTTGCTGTTTATTATCTATGCATAGTCACTTTACCCCTACCTACATGTACAAATTACCTCAACTAACCTGTACCCCTGCACATTGTTATTGTTATGTAATCATATTGTGTTACTTTTTATTTAATTTTTTACTTTAGTTTATTTGGCAAATATTTTGTTAACTCTATTTCTTGAACTGCATTGTTGGTTAAGGGCTTGTAAGTAAGCATTTCACTGTAAGGTCTACCTACACCTGTTGTATTCAGTGTATGTGACAAATAACATTTGATTTGATTTGACATAGTTGTTTGTTTGCCCCACTTAATGTGATTAATGTGTCTTGAATGGCAACTGTTTAAAATTATGATAGATTAATTACTGTAATATCTACTCCCTCCCCGTCAGTACATTTACATTTTAGCCATTTAGCAGACGCTTATATGCAGAGTTAGTAATGATCTTAAGGTAGCAAGGTAAGACAACCACATAACAACCACATATCACAGTCATAGTAAGTAAAACTTTTTCTCAGTAAGTATCTCTGTCCTTTTGCTTATTAGTAGTTCATTCCTCTTCTAAGCTTCCAAACATCCTAAACAGGGCTGATAAGATAAGTGATAGGTTTTACATGTGAAGCACGTACGCAGCTGCTTCACTTTAGCAGTTTTGTGTTTGCTAGTAAAATATAATTTGTTTGTCCTAAATGGTATTTTTATGAAACGTTCAAAGTCTTACTTTATAGGTATTCATAGATTTATGTTTGTTTTCAGGTCAGTTGATTGGCGATATTAACGTCTGTTCTGCCTGCAAAATATATTAGTCCTGAGCGCTTTGTGATATGTTACCAACAAACATGAAAAACAGATAAATATTTGCTTCTGGCTCAAATCTCAATGTTTCCAATGTGTTGTATCAAAGGATTTATTATTAGTGATTTAAAAGTTTGTTTTTATGGGAGTTACGTAACGCTTAGTCCCCAGCAGTGTAGTCCGTCACTGTTAAATCCATTAGTTAACAGGTAACTGGAAGAGGTTGGGCTCAAAGGGCAAGACAACTGACTCACAGAAAATAGGGGAGGAAGAGATTGATAAAGATAAGCATTCATATTCTGGAAAGTGGAAACACATCAAGAAACTATATTTCATAAAGTCTCCTCAATACAATGCCAGGAAAGTATCCTCAAGTAGAGGTCTTTTTTGGTAAAGAAATCATTGATGACTGATCATTCAAACTGGAATAAGAAAACAGGCCCTAATATGCAACTCCACCGTGCTCTTATTTAGTGGGGTATGTGTCAGATGGCTGTGAAAACATGGCATTTTTGTTGGAGAGAATGTGGACTTTGTTGATTGTTGATCATCGTGGAGATAAACCACAATTGGCCATTTGTGGACGTGATCTCCGCAGACATTGTGGCAATTGCCATTAAAAGTCTATCGCTGTGCGCAGGCTGTTAATCTGTGTTGGATTGATTCCTGGCCTTATTTTGCTTAAAAACAAATCCTTTTAGGGAGGGCCCAGGCCAAAACCTCAAAGTGGAAGCATCCCTAGTCTCAAACCATTCCGTGGGCTCTTCTTCTTCAACATCAAATGTTTTGTACGTTGCTGCTGTGTGGCATATGCCTGTAAGAAGATGCCCTACACCTGAAGACAAGATGGCGCCAACAGACATGTGCGCCCTGTTCCTAGCTCCCAGACAACTTTGGATTTTTGTGTTATTTCTTACAATATTTGCTGAAAGGGTTTCTTGCATTATTACCTACAGCCGGAAATAACTTTTGGATATCAGATTGGCGTAATCTCTAGGAAAAAGAAAGGTTAAGGTATATGTTTCACGATGAACTACTCATGGTGTAATAATTGTGCTCAAGTCCTTTTGTTCTCCCGATCTTGAATACCTCACTATCAAATGCTGACTGCATTACCTCCTGAGAGAATTCTCTTCGGTCATCATCATGGCCATGTATATTCCCCCTCAAGCCAACACCGGGACAGCTCTCAAGGAACTTCACTGGACTTTGTGAAAACTGGAAACCGCATATCCTGAGGCCACATTTATTGTAGCTGGGGACTTTAATAAAACAAATCTTAGGAAAACGCTACTTAAGTTTAATCAACACATTGCTTTCGCTACTCTCTCAAGAGTTATTGACAATTGCTAATCCCCCTTCTGGGAAGGCTACAAGGTCCTCCCCTGCCCTACCTTTGGCAAATCAGATCACACCTCCATTCTGCTCCTCCCTTACCATAAGCAGTAACTTAAACAGGAAGTACCTGTGGTAAGGACTGTTCAATGTTGGTCTAACCAATCGGAATCTATGCTTCAAGATTGTTTTGATCAACTGGACTGGGATATGTTCTGGGTTGCCTCTGAGAATAACATTGACGTATACAGTGGGGAGAACAAGTATTTGATACACTGCCGATTTTGCAGGTTTTCCCACTTACAAAGCATGTAGAAGTCTGTAATTTTTTCAACTGTGAGTGAAGGAATCTAAAACAAAAATCCAGAAAATCACATTGTATGATTTTTAAGTAATTAATTTGCATTTTATTGCATGACATAAGTATTTGATACATCAGAAAATCAGAACTTAATATTTGGTACAGGAAACCTTTGTTTGCAATTACAGAGATCATACGTTTCCTGTAGTTCTTGACCAGGTTTGCACACACTACAGCAGGGATTTTGGCCCACTCCTCCATACAGACCTTCTCCAGATCCTTCAGGTTTCGGGGCTGTCGCTGGGCAATACGGACCTTCAGCTCCCTCCAAAGATTTTCTATTGGGTTCAGGTCTGGAGACTGGCTAGGCCACTCCAGAACCTTGAGATGCTTCTTACGGAGCCACTCCTTAGTTGCCCTGGCTGTGTGTTTCGGGTCATTGTCCTGCTGGAAGACCCAGCCACGACCCATCTTCAATGCTCTTACTGAGGGAAGGAGGTTGACCGTCATCTTGAACTTCTTCCATTTTCTAATAATTGCGCCAACAGTTGTTGCCTTCTCACCAAGCTGCTTGCCTATTGTCCTGTAGCCCATCCCAGCCTTGTGCAGGTCTACAATTTTATCCCTGATGTCCTTACAGAGCTCTCTGGTCTTGGCCATTGTGGAGAGGTTGGAGTCTGTTTGATTGAGTGTGTGGACAGGTGTCTTTTATACAGGTAACGAGTTCAAACAGGTGCAGTTAATACAGGTGATGAGTGGAGAACAGGAGGGCTTCTTAAAGAAAAACTAACAGGTCTGTGAGAGCCGGAATTCTTACTGGTTGGTAGGTGATCAAATACTTATGTCATACAATGTGATTTTCTGGATTTTTGTTGAAGTGTAACTATGATAAAAATTACAGACCTCTACATGCTTTGTAAGTAGGAAAACCTGCAAAATCGGCAGTGTATCCCCACTGTACACTGACTCGGTGACTGAGTTCATCAGGAAGTGCATAGAGTATATTGTTCCCACTGTGATTATTAGAGCTTAACCAAACCAAAAACCATGGATAGATAAAGGTTACTGGGAACATAGACAAGTACAAACAGGGCCAGAGCCAGAACGAATCAATTAGACAGGCCTTCGATTTCCATAGACGGGCACGTTTTTTCACGGGACCTCCTATGTGTGCACACACTTGCACGTTCACAATTTTTTAAAGGGTGTAATAGTAAAGACCATAGGCAGCTTGTGAGTTTCAAGTTTGGCTTACAAATCTATCCTACTATTTCTACCGATCTGCGTGGCATTTATGATGATTATTTTTATATGCGCATTTTCGTGGATTAGTTTAATTTCAATAATAAAGTTTTATTTCTCAAAATCATTGTCCCGTGGTTAATTATAAAAAGAGAGAACCAGTATCTGCCATATGGACGCATTGATACACTGTGATCCATTGGCGGCTAAAGAAATTCTAGAATAGAACTCAAAGATAGGCTATAGGCCAATGCAGCAGTAGGCCTATGCAGCAGTAGGCCTACAACTTCCATCGTCAACTAAGTAAAATACATACAGTAGTCCTAAAGCTGACAAATAAAAATATCCTAATGAGAATTCTGGTTCTTTCAATCGGGTTTATCTCTCTACTCCGCCTGTCTGCCACCCTTTCTATCTGTCTTTACTTGTGCAACATTGTATCAAATCATCACTGGATCGGCCCCAAGCTGTTGCTAGCGAACTTGCAACATTGTATCAACTAGCCTATTCCAGGCCCTCAGTGGTTCCTGCGCCAGTTAAGCTCGGGACAGATAACTGTTTTTTATGACATTTCCACTGGATATATGGGATCATCAGATCATGATATAATGCTCTTTCACATCGAGGATTGGTGATTATCGAGGCCGGGAGTGTTGGAAAGATTTTTCAAATCATTTTCATTGGATGTGAATAAAACTGACTTTGTGAAGAAAATATATGCATGCTTCTAAAGAGAGATGTACCATATCTTGCCAAACACCCCTCCCCTTCTTCTTGATTCAACATTTTCAATTATACTCAAGACACTATATTCACACACATTTTAGATGCTTTTCACTGACAACCGCAACTCAATCAGCTAGACCTATTGCCATACGCGCTACCCAGATTACAGGCTTCTCAAATAGGATCAGCCCTACACACTTGTATTTTTTTTTTTTAAACAAGCTAGGTCATGCTCCCTGTTGCAGGATTTTGAATGATTTTATTTAGACAAGAGTAATTATATAATTATCTAACATCAGTTTACTTTAGGGCAATCCAGCATCCTAACAGTGCACTGTGGACCCGCCAACTTTCCTTTACAATTCAAGAGGCTGAAACGAGATATCTGTATATAATGATGATATTATGCTCATGTCTCTGCCCTTACAATGGGAGTCTTTGTCTCAAAGGAGGAAAGGCAGGCAACAAGCTTAGGTCTGCATAGATAGTGAGCCCTCTCGCTTCGCCTTTTTATATCTGCTGAAACTATGTATATCACCGGAGAAAGCATCCAAGTGAGCGAAACAGCGTCCCTCTGCCTCAGTATGTGTAGACCATGTACTTGATGCTGTCTGGCCAGAAATAGTATGACATGCCATACTATTTTGGTCCTAACAGCGTTAGATACATGGTCTACAAATATTGAGACAGAGGGGCGCTGTTTCGCTCACTTGGATGCTTTAACTGAGATTGATGTTTCTTTCTGTCCGTCTCAGTCAAATAAATTATCAATATTTCAGTATTTTATTTGGATGGGCAAGGAGGTACTGTATTTAACGCCGGCCCTGTACATTTAGGCAAGAAGCCATTCATTCTCGTGATTCAAGTCTCTTGAATGATCATTATGGAGAAAGTTAAAATGAAAAGCAACAGTGCTTCTACTAGTGCCCAGAGCCGTGACAATGACTAGGCCAACACATGCCTGGCTAGAGGCCTCTACTACAATCCAAGATAAACATTTCCAGAATGGTCTGATGAAAGACCCTGAGTCCTGCGAGCGCCATCAGTAGTCTGCGAAGAACCCCTTTAAAAAAAAACTCACCATTGATCGATCACTTTTGTTGCTTGTATCATGGGACCTTCTCTTCTTCCTTTACTTGCTTTGGATGGGAAAGTGGATTTGGACACAGGTTTTGAAGACCCATGCATGGCCTACTTCTGTGTTGTTCCATTCCCTTGTCTCTTCTTCTCTTCTACGCTTCACACTGATACGTTGAGATTCTCTGTTGAAAGTGGAAACTTTGGACCGTGGCTAGTTTACTGGCCTGATTACTGTGGAGTTTAAAGACTCTTCATCAGTCTCTCGCTCTCTCTTTTTCTCTCTCTACCTTTCTCTCACTCAGTCAGAGCGTGCTTGACTTTCTCAGAATCAGACCCTCTAGCCCAGTCTGCTGCCTGGAGTGGACAGATAGGACATACATGTGGTCAAAGCATGGGCTTTACTCTAGGGTTGGACGGTATCCAGATTTTCATATTGTCATACCGTCTCATTCCAGGAATGATGGTATTACCGACTTAGTACACAAGGGGACGACTAAGAAAGCTAACAGAAATACCACAAGTAATAGCGAATTTCCTGAAAGGCAATCCAGCTCATAAAGGTGTGTATATTTACAGTGCATTCGGAAAGTATTCAGACCCCTTGAGCCTTATTCTAAAATTGATTAAATCGTTTTTTCCCCTAATCAATCTACACACAATACCCCATAATTACAAAGCAAAAACAGGATAAAAAAAAAAAAGTACTATTTCCATTGATCATCCTTGAGATGTTTCTACAACTTGATTGGAATCCACCTGTGGTAAATTCAATTGATTAGACATAATTTGGAAATGCACACACCTGTATAAGGTCCAAAAATTGGCAGTGCATGTCAGAGCAAAAACAAAGCCATGAATTGTCCGTAGAACTCCAAGACAGGATTGTGTCGAGGCACAGATCTCGGGAAGGGTACCAACAACTTTCTGCAGCATTGAAGGTCCCCAACACAGTGGCCTCCATCATTCTTAAATGGAAGGAGTTTGGAACCACCAAGACTCTTCCTAGAGCTGACCGCCCGGCCAAACTGAGCAATCGGGGGAGAAGAGCCTTAGTCAGGGATGTGGAGGAAACCTGGCACCATCCCTACTGTGAAGCATGGTGGTGGCAGCATTATGCTGTGGTGATGTTTTTCAGCGGCAGGGACTGGGAGACTAGTCAGGATTGAGGGAAAGATTAATGGAGCAAAGTACAGAGAGATCCTTGATGAAAACCTGCTCCAGAGGGGCGAAGGTTCACTTTCGAACAGGACAACAACCCTAAGCACACAGCCAAGACAACACAGGAGGGGCTTCGGGGACAAGTCTCTGAATGTCCTTGAGTGGCCCAGTCAGAGCCTGGACTTGAACCCGATCGAACATGTCTGGAGAGACCTGAAAATAGCTGTACAGCTCCCCTTCCAACCTGACAGAGCTTGAGAGGATCTGCAGAGAAGAATGGGAGAAACTCCCCAAATACAAGTGTGCCAAGCTTGTAGCGTCATACCCAAGAAGAAACAAGGCTGTATTGCTGGCATAGGTGCTTCAACGAAGTACTGAGCAAAGGGTCTGAAAACTAATGTAAATGTGATATTTCATATTAGCAAACTTTTTTTTTTTTTTTTTTACTTTTTTTTGCTTCGTCATTATGGGTTTTGTGTGTATATTGATGAGGGAAAAAACTATTTAATCAATTTAGAATAAGGCTGTAACGTAACAAAATGTGGAAAAAGTCAAGGGGTCTGAATACTTTCCGAATGCACTATATTATGGAGTTCAGTTTCAGAGCAATACGATATGTTGCTCTCGGTCACTTATGTACAACATGTAGGGATCCAGAAACGTTCCAGAAGTGTCCAGGTTTTTCCGAAATCTCGGTTGGAGCATAAGAAGTAGCCTACTGTGAGAAAGTTCTTTCAATCCTAACAACATACAGTATGTGGCCAGAATTCTCTATGGGATTTGTATTTTATAAAACAACTCAGAGCTTTAAATGGTATATCATACACTTTTTAGTTGGAGGAAACATGGGAAACGTATGCTGCTTTGAAAGAACTTCTCACTTAGGAGACAAGTAGGAGAAAAATGCCATTTGAAAGATCTTGCAGAGATTTTTTATACTTGCTAGTGAGCTCTTCTTTGATTATGCCCGTTCAGCATTTTTTACATCCTCTTAAGCCTTAGCCCCACCAGTCTTTTTATGAATTCACGCTCTAAACGCATGGCCAACTGTCAGCATGGTCAACACCTCCATTATCTCAGCTTTTATTATCTCAGTGATGATGGGGAGTGTGCTTGTTCATCCTTTGGGACAAGTATGGAGAATCAGCAAATCCAATTTGGATCTTAGGACCTGTCTGGCTTGAGCTTGATTACTTAGGAACAGACAAAACCTGTATCACCAAACATGTTGTTCTCAGCCTCATGGTTTGCGTAGATGGAGATGGAACAACCTTTTGGGATTCCTGAGCTTCCAGCTGCCTGTATTTGGCCTCAGATGCACTGCATAGTTTGCTTGTTTTGGCCTTTAGGATGTTCAGGTGTGACCAATAACAAAGTGAACTGAGTGTGCTCTGCAAAAGTGCTTATGTTTAGTTTTTGACAGGACTTTGTCTTCTTTCTCTATATACGTGTATATACAGGCTGTTTGAAAGTATGTGAACCCTATAGGGCTGGTCATTATTTTGCTCTAAAATATTAAAATAAACATATACAATCCTTATCTAAATCCCAATTCGTAATGTAGACATTCCAAGTAATATGGAGTATATTTTCATTGTTTATTTAACAAAAGTGATTTATTTAACAGAAACTCAGATTTGATGTGTAAAACAAATATGTTAACCCTTCAGTCAGTAGTATGTGGCACCTCCATTAGCAGTGATAACGTGGACAGTAATCAGACATCTGTTTTGAGGGATTTTTCCCAACTCCTCCTTACAGAACTCAGCCAATTGAGGGAGGTTTGAGGAGTGTCTGGCATGAACTGCCCGTTTCAGGTCCTGCCACAGCATCTCGATTGGATTTAGGTCAGGACTTTGACTTGGCCAATCCAAAACACAAATCTTCTTTCTCCTGAGCCATTCTTTGGTAGATTTGCTTGAATGCTTTGGGTTGTTGTCTTGTTGGAAGACCCATTTTCGGCCCAGCTCTAGCTCCTTGACTGATGGCCTGACGTTCTGTTCAAGAATCTCCTGGTATACCTCAAAATTCATGGTTCCCTTAGTGATGTGGAGTCATCCAGATCCAGAGGAGGAAAAGCAACCCCAGATCTTGACATTCCCACCACCATGCTTGACTGTTGGGATAAGGTTATTTTGGTGGTAGGCAGTGTTGGGTTTTTGCCAAACATAGCAGTGTTGATTGTGAAAATATTTTGGACTCATCGGTCCAGAGAATTGACTTCCAGGTGGTCTCTGGCAAAGTTAAGACGGGCAGTTTGGTTCTTTTTTGACAGCAGAGGCTTCTTCCTATCAACCCTACCATGAATGGCATTTTGATTCAGTGTTCTTCTTATTGTTGAATCATGCAGTTACCTGAGATGCATCAAGGGAGGTCTGCAAATCTCTAGATGTTATGTTTGGGTTGGTTTTTACCTGATTTATTATTGTTCTTGTGGCTCTTGGGGATATGTTGGAAGGGCTTCCACTTCTAGGCCGAGTTGCTGTCATGTTAAATGCTTTCCATTTGTAAATTATTTGCCTCACAGTGGACTGATGGAGCTCAAACATTTTTGGGATGATTTTATAGCCTTCCCCAGACTGATATCCTCTAAGCTCTCCTTTCCTCTCGGCATGGTGTGCTTTGCATTCACCTGGATGGTTAACACCAAACTGACCAGGTTTCTTATCTCTATTTATCAGAGTCCCGCCCAAACTCTTTCCTAACGATCTCTCCTTTGATTGGTTCATTTGGTAGCTAATTATTTACCCACCTGATTCTACTTATCTACTTGATTTAACCAATGCAACTTGGGGTTCACTTATTTTTGCACCTACACTAATTCCTTTTCATTTTTTATTTTCTACTACACACAGGATTTCCTCTACACCAACATATGGTATTGGTAAATATAAACCTGTTATGTCAGATCAAAATACTGGTTCTGATTATTACATTTTTATTTAACTAGGCAAGTCAGTTACGAACAAATTCTTATTTACAGTGATGGCCTACTTTACAATGACGGCCTACAGTGACGGCCTGAATAAATTAAGATTTCATGGTAAAAACAGAGGTTAAGGCCAATATACAATTCCCATTTGTCACACAAGCCCCACACAACATACAGAATCGCTAATGAAAGCGAAATGTAAGTTTAGATCGTTCAGATCCCAAATATCAAAAGAGCAACAACATTAAATCAACAGTGATGTGGACATAGTCATTTAGCAGACACTCTTATTCAGAGTGACTTACATACATTTTCATACTAGTCCCCCATGAGAATCGAACCCACAACCCTGGTGTAGCAAGCGCCACACTCTACCAACTGAGCTATACGGGCCTATACTCAGTAATTATATCCTGAAAGAAAGAAATTATCATCAATAGAAAAGCTCTTGCTACCATGGAAAGCAAAATACCTGTATATTTGTGGAAAAAACACCCTGATTAGTAGATTGTAGTCATATCCCAGTTGACCTATTTGCTTATGGCATTGCCGACACCTAGCGAACTGGATTGTCTTCAGAGAGAGATGGGAGGGGTTGAGGGTAGCTAAAGGATGGGATTAAAAACATGTCAGTAGAATGTATATAGTCAAATCAAATGTAATTTATCATGTTCCGAATACAACAGGTGTAGACCTTACCGTGAAATGCTTACTTACAAGCCCTTAACCAACAATGCAGTTCAATAAATTATTTACCAAATAAACTGAAGTAAAAAAATAAATAAAAAGTAACACAATAAAATAACAATAACTAGGCTATATACAGGGGATACCGGTACTGAGTCAATGTGCGGGGTAAAGGTTAGTTGAGGTAATTTGTACATGTAGGTAGGGGTAAAGTGAAATATGCATATATAATAAACAGCAAGTAGCAGCAGTGAAAAAAAAAGGGGCGGGGGGTTGTAAATAGTCTGGGTGGCCATTTGATTAATTGTTCAGCGGTTTTATGGCTAGGGGGAGGAAGATGTTGGGGAGCCTTTTGGACCTAGACTTCGCACTCCGGTACCGATTGCCGTGCGGTAGCAGAGAGAACAGTCTATGACTTGGGTGACTTGAGTCTTGGCCCCAGTGATGTACTGTGCCATACACACTACCCTCTGTAGCACCTTACGGTCAGATGCTGAGCAGTTGCCATACCAGGCGGTGATGCAACCGGTCAGGATGCTCTCGATGGTGCAGCTGTAGAACTTTTTGATGATCTGGGGACCCATGCCAAATCTTTTCAGTCTTCTGAGGGGGAAAAGGTGTTGTCGTACCCTCTTCACGACTGTCTTGGTGTGCTTTATGGTGATGTGGACACCAAGTAACTTGAAACTCTCGACCCGCTCCACTACAGCCCCGTCGATGTTAATGGAGAGGCCCTCTTTTTCACTGTAGTCCACGATCCACTCCTTTGTCTTGCTCTTGAAGTAATTTCCCCTCGGATTAATAAAGTACCTATCTATCTATCCATCTACAGTTGAAGTCGGAAGTTTACATACACTTAGGTTGAAGTCATTAAAACTCATTTTTCAACCACTCCACAGATTTCATGTTAACAAACTATAGTTTTGGCAAGTCGGTTAGGACATCTACTTTGTGCATAAATTCTTCCAACAATTGTTTACAGACAGATTATTTCATCCTTGGGAGCAATTTCCAAACGCCTGAAGATACCACGTGAATCTGTACAAACGATATTACGCAAATATAAACCACCATGGGACCACGCAGCCGTCATACCGCTCAGGAAGGAGACGCGTTCTGTCTCCTAGAGATTAACGTACTTTGGTGCGAAAAGTTCAAATCAATCCCAGAACAACAGCAAAGGACCTTGTTAGATGCTGGAGGAAACAGGTACAAAAGTATCTATATCCACAGTAAAACGAGTCCTATATCGACATAACTTGAAAGGCCGCTCAGCAAGGAAGAAGCCACTGCTCCAAAACCGCCATAAAAAAGCCAGACTACGGTTTGCAACTACACATGGGGACAAAGATCATACTTTTTGGAGAAATGTCCTCTGGTCTAATGAAACAAAAATAGAACAGTTTGGCCATAATGACCATCGTTATGTTTGGAGGAAAAAGGGGGATGCTTGCAAGCCGAAGAACACCATCCCAACCGTGAAGCAAGTGGGTGGCAGCATCATGTTGTGGGGGTGCTTTACTGCAAGAGGGACTGGTGCACTTCACAAAATAGATGGCATCATGAGGAAGGAAAATTATGTAGATACATTGAAGCAGCATCTCAAGACATCAGTCAGGAAGTTAAAGCTTGGTTGCAAATAGGTCTTCCAAATGGACAATGACCCCAAGCATACTTCCAAAGTTGTGGCAAAATGGCTTAAGGACAACAAAGTCAAGGTATTGAAGTGGCCATCACAAAGCCCTGACCTCAATCCTATGGAAAATGTGTGGGCAGAACTGAAAAAGCGTGTGCGAGCAAGGAGGCCTACAAACCTGACTCAGTTACACCAGTTCTGTCAGGAGGAATGGGACAAAATTCACCCAACTTATTGTGGGAAGCTTGTGGAAGGCTACCTGAAACGTTTGACCCAAGTTAAACAATTTAAAGGCAACGCTACCAAATACTAATTGAGTGTATGCAAACTTCTGACCCACTGGGAATGTGATGAAAGAAATAAAAGCTGAAATAAATCACTCTCTACTATTATTCTGACATTTCACATTCTTAAAATAACGTGGTGATCCTAACTGACCTAAGACAGGGAATTTTTACTACGATTAAATGTCAGGAATTGTGAAAAACTGAGTTTAAATGTATTTGGCTAAGGTGTATGTAAACTTCCGACTTCAACTGTATCTATCTACATTGAGGGAGAGTTTGTTGTCCTAGCACCACATTGCCAGGTGTCTGACCTCCTCCCTATAGGCTGTCTCATCATTGTGGTTTATGTGCCTTGTTAAAGGGCACATTGACAGATTCTTCACCTAGTGAGCTCGGGGAGTCGAACCAGCAACCATTGGGTATGGACCCAACTCTCTTAACCGCTAGACTACCTGGCATCCTCATCCTCATTATATGTATCTGAGGCAATGGTTTGGGGTTAACTGTTTTGGAAGGTATTCGTAGTAATAAAAGTAGTAGATCATATAAATAAAATGATGCCACTGACACGGGGAGCTTAGTGAATGTGATTGTTGATTCTCTAAGTTATTAGGTAATCATCTCAGTGTGTATCTGAATCAGTGGCTCAGGCTTGACTGTGTGTGGTAAGGATTAAAGCCTTCACGTCATAAGGGATGATGTGTTCCAGTCAGAACCTCTGAAATTAAATGACACAGACAAGCCTATATTGGCCAACGTTGACATAGTGTTGGCATCCGAATCTGAGCCAATGTATCAGGGAAAAGTTGGTCTTTGAAAGGTTGGCATTCTAATGTTTTCTCCCCTGGTCTCCAGTCAAAGTATGTGGTTGGTACAACGTAGAACTGTTGGAATTTTTGTATAGACCTGTTGGAAATTATGCTAGGCATTACTGGGTCATGGCAAACCAGGACTGTTAAAGAACGTCTGGTCAAAACGTTGCACTAAATTATTATTATTTATTTTTTAAACTTTGTTTCTATAAATATATATATATATATATATATATATATTTATTTATTTATTTTTTTGTTCTTTTACTTTTATTTAACCAGGTTAAACCCATTGAGGTTAAAAACCTATTTTGCGAGGGCGACCTGGCGAGAAGGCAAAACAGGGAAATAGCAGGGTGTACATAAAATATTACAGAAAATACAAAATACACACAAAAGACAGTGTCACAAGTTACAGATACAACTGAAGATTAGAAACAACTGCAGTTATCACAAACAGTGTTGTCAATCAGTCTTAAAAACAGGCAAGGACACTAACTCGCCTAACTTTAAAATCTTTTGAAGCATGTTCCAGGACGAAGGGGCATTATGGGAAAAATATTGTTTCAGAACAGCAGCGACTCTGAACGAAGACTCTATTGAGTGACTACAGGTGCATACAGTATCTTTTTTATGACTATACTTTTTTGTGTCCTTCATCTGAAAGTTGCTGGATGTAAACTGGGGTTTTGGATTCCACAGCCATTTTGTGAGATGAGAGATTGATGATTGTGAATCTGCTGATTCATCACTCTTGGCCCTATGCTGGCTGAGATGCTATGACGACTCGGCCAAGCCTCGTTTCCTGCATCCACAACCCGCTGATCGCTTTAAAGTTTAATGCACCTGTGGTTGCACGTATAATACTTTGAGCCCTGCAGAGAGAGAACCTTCTTGTTCTGGACTTTCACCAGTGGTGTGGTGTGGTGTGTTGACACAATTCAGATCAAAACAAGCTTTATTTAAATAGCACATTTCAGACATGAAACGCAACGCAATGTGCGTCACAGTAACAAACAAATAATAATGAAAATAAAAACAGAAATCTTTACTACAAACAAAAGAATAACAATAAAAACTAAACTGCTAAAAAGCACCCTAAAGAAAATTAAAGCTAAAAAAAAGCTAAAAAGGTGTGTTTTGAGATGCCTTTTAAAAATGTCCACAGTTTTGGCCCCCCTCAGGTTCTCTGGCAGGATATTCCAGAGGCTGGGGGCACTAAAGACTGCCTCTCCATGCCTCTTGGTCCTAGGCTTTGGGATAGTTAAAAGGCCAGTGCCAGAGGACCTGAGGGACCTACTGGGTACATAACTTAAAAGCATTTCTGGCATGAATCGGGGTGCACAATCGTGGATTGATTTTAAAAACCAATAGAAAAATCTTTAAATGAATTCTAAAACTCACAGGCAGCCAGTGCAGAGACCTGTGCTCTCTGTCTGGTCTTGGTCAGTACTCGTGCTGCACCATTCTGTATGTTTTGCAGTTGACCAATGGCTTTCTTGGGTAGACCAGACAGGAGATCATTACAGTAGTCAAGCCTGCTTGTAATAAACGCATAGATGAGTCTCTCTACATCAGCCTGAGAGAGAAACGGCCGCACCTTGGTAATGTTCCTCAGGTGGTAAAGACCTATTTTGGTCACATTCCTAGTGTGTGATTCGAAATTTAGTTCAGAATCTAAAATAACACCTAGGTTTTTTACCCAGTGTTTTATTGCCCGTGAATAAAAAAATGCCAGATTCTCTCGCTGTACTTTGGCTCCAATAATAAATACCTCTGTCTTGTCTTGATTTAGCTGGAGGAAATTGGTGTCATCCAAGTATTTAAATCACTAATGCAGTCTAATAATTTATCCGTGGACACAGACATGTTAAGTTGTGTATTGTTTGTGCTGTGTATTCTAATAACATATATAAATTGAACAGTCCCGGACCTTGTGGAACGCCACATGTGATACGTATTTTCTATGTTATGTTCACCAAGGGTGACAAAAAACTCTTGACTGGTTAACAGGTCTTTAATCAATTTAGAACTAGACCGGAGAGGCCAACCCACCTCTCCAGTCTGTCCAGAAGGATATCATGGTCAACAGTGTCGAATACATCACTTAAATCCAAGAGTACAAAGACCGAGTTATTTGGCATCATTTACCACTTTAACTAAGGCTGTGGTGGTCCCGAAAACCAGATTGGAATTTGTAAAAAATACAGTAAATTAAAATAAAAAAAATTGCTGTTTGAAAACAAATTTAGCTTAAGAACAGAAGTTTGGAGATTGACCGAAAATTGCTAAGAGCTGAAGATTCATTTTCTTTAGAAGGGGTTTCACCATAGCAGTTTTTAGTAACCTGGGGAAAGTGCCTGTGAACAGACAGGGAGTGATTAACAATAGCTTGCACTTCTTCAGATATGCAATTAAAAACTGTTTTGAAGAAGGACGTGGGGATAGGATCGAGAAGGCAGGTTTGTTATCTTATATCTGAAATATGCCGCAAACTCAGCAGATTTAGATGTGGAGGAAAGTTTACATATGTTTGCTGGGGTAGGATTTATCAGGTCATCAATGGTCGAGAAGAGCACTCTCAAATTCTTCTGATTTATTAGTGATCACGTTAGAAACATTTGCCCGTCTAGCATTTCAAATTGCCTTGTTATATACAGTCATGTGAAAAAGTAAGTACACCCCCTGGAAAGTTCTCTTTTCATTACATATTTAACCATATGGGTGTGTGGTAACACATCATTCAAAGATCAAAAGACCTACCCGAGGCCCTCAGAAGAAAGATTATTGATGCCCATGAGTCTGGGAGGGGTTACAAATCCATTTCCAAGCAATTCGAAGTACATCATTCCACTGTCCGACGAAAATCTACAGGCCTCTCTCTAATATCAAGACACAACTGGCTTTACCCAGGTGTTGTCTGGAAAAAGTCAGTTGTGTCTTGATATTATTTTTTGAGAGCAGAGGCTTCTTCCTTCCTGACCTCCCATGTAGGCCAAGTTTGTGCAGTCTCTTTCTGACAGTGTACCCATGCAATTCGACATTGATTGTGGCAAGAGAGGCCTATAGATCCCTTGATGTTACCATGGGGTTCATAGAAACTTCTATGAGCATCTTTCGGTCAGCTCTTGGGCTGACTTTGATGGAACGACCTGTCCTAGGTAGTTTGCCAGTGGTCTGGAATTTTAGTTGGACAGTGGAATGATATACTTCGAATTGCTTGGAAATTGAATGATGTACTTCGAATTGCTTGGAAATGGATGTGATTTGTTAAATTGGGCAACCTTTATCTGTCAATAGTGTTGAAGTGAAGATTACATATCCATCTGTCAAAATCTGTTAAAAAAAAGAGAACTTTCCAGGGGGTGTGCTTACTTTTTCACATGACTGTATGCTAAGTTGCTCTCTCAGAATATCATAATGGAACTGCAACTTTGACTTTCTTCACTTCCACTCTGCAATTTCTCTTTAATTTATTAGTTTCCTCACTCATCCAAGGTATTTAAATAAATAAACAGTGGTGATCAGATAAAGCAACATCAACAATAAAGGATATGTCAATAGAAAGCCCCTTGGTAATAATCAGGTCCGGAGTATGGTCGCAGTTATGGGTGGGCCCAGTAACATGTTGGATAATGTCCATATAGCTCAAAAGACTCAGAAATCCAATGGCCTTGGAGTTAATCTCTTTGTAAACACTACAGCCATTTTTCAGTGAGAACCATGCAATCGACTTTGCGCTCAGTAATGAGGTCATTCACGAGAAAGACTTTACTAGTGATTCCTCTAACGTTTAAACGTGCCATATTCAATGAGTGTGGGCCACTCTGCCCCTGGGGCATCTGCCTAGAGGTAACCAATGGAATAACAACAACATTATTAACGTTACAACTACTTTTTCTGACAGTCTCCAAACTATCAGAATGGTAGGAGATGACAGTTTTTATAAACTCACTAGAGAGGCGGAGTTAAAGGAACATTATTTAGGTTAGTCACAACAACCATAGTACCATTTCTATAGGAGTTTATGTGGTTTCCAAGTCCTCTGTTGCTTATTCTGACAGGGAGGACTGGAGCACTTCCAGACCATGTCTCTCAGTCTGAGATGTTGCTGGAAATAATCCTGGAACCCCTCATTTAGGGCAAAGAGTTGGCTGAAACATTCAGAAACCCTTCGGTAGCACGAGAGGGGGCCAGAGATAATTATTCTCTTCCCTGTGCTAGCGATGGTCTTTAAAAAATGTTTGTAGTCCTCCTTCAATTCCTCAGATCACCTACAACGAAGGTTGTTAAAACCTACGTGAGCGACGATGGTGTCAATATTGGAGTAGTTGGCTATAACTGTGGGCAGGAGAGACTTGATGTCATGGACACGGCCTCCTGGATTACAGTGGACCTCGGTCGGTCCACAGACTGTAGAAAGGCCAAAATCTCTCACCATCGAGCTGCCCACAATGATGGTGATAGTGATGGAATCCGGTGGAGAAACGACCTGCTGAACAGTGGTGGCTGTGGGGGAGAGTGCCACTGGGCGCACTCCGGCTTTTGGTATGCACCCAGGATTCGGGCTGACTCCCGGGGCTGGAAGGTCCATCTCAAGCGGGGCAAAGCTGTTTGATAGCTGGATCGGATCTTCTCAGATAGATGGGTGGCCAGACTGCCTCCCCGATCTCCTACACCTTGCGAGTGTCCAGTCTTCATTGGGCCGTGGAGTTGAGCTTAACATTTGTCCGTTGGATCAGGACAGATCAACTCTTTGACAACTTCGCTATAAGAGGCATTTAAAACTGAGGTTGGGGTCACAGCAAGGTCGGTGTACTTAGAAAGCAGGTTTTCCTTTTCTTGCTGCCGAGCTAACAGCCGGAGGATCTCTTCCTTGATGGTGGTGCATTTATGGCAGACAAATCCCTGTCCATTTTCCAGTTCCACCTTTTGTTCATCTTGTGATTGTGTGGAAATCATCTCACACCAGAAGCATTTGAGCCCATCCTTCGATAAAAACACTGTGGGCTAGCACTGCTAGCATTAGCCTGCTCCATTTTTTGACAGTTCAATCCCTATTTCAGGCAGATGGGAAAGGCATCCTATCTTAAAGGAGTCTTTCAGTCAGGACCCTGGAGGGTTGAAGTCAGTTCAGTACAGCTGCTTCCTCTTGTCTTTTCTTTTCTCATCCCCTCTCTCCTCTTCTCTTCTCTTCCCCTCTTTTCTTTTCTTCTCATCTCTTTCCTCTTTTCTTCTACATATTTATCCTCTTCCTCCTATATCTCTCTTTCTCTCTCTCTCTCTCTCTCTCTCTGTCCCTCTCTCTCTCTTGCTCTCTCATCTTCGTGTTGATCCTATCCACCAAAATGCCGTGATGTGCTAAATGCCTTGGCCAATCTGTACCAGGCTGCTTCTGATTAACTTAGACTTTCTGTTGATCTAATGTTTGGCCAGAGTGGGTGTATTTCCTTTGTTATCTCTCTCTTGTATGGGGCCAACAAGCAGAAGTGTAAATAAGGGAGAGATTACAGGATTAGGTTGGATGCAGAAACTAAGACGGCCCCCTTCTGTTGAAAGGGTTTGACTGAGGAGAGAGCAAGACAAAGCTCGTGGTTGAATTAACCTGCACTTGAGTCTATCCTAGTTCATTATCAATGTGAATCAGTACTGTCAATCCTCCAACACCCATGTACTGTAGGCCTACAGTATTCACAGTTTCACATGGTACCTACAGTATATTAGCTGACAAATGCTAATATACAGTAGGTACCATAACTTGCAATGGATTTGTGCCACAAATACTAAAACATTAGCATTTGAAAACAGTGCCAGGGAACAAAACCAAAGCTAGGATTGCTGTCATACCTTGTCCATAGATTGCTCACAGGGTAAGGAAATCAACATGTAACATATTGCAGTTATTGCATGATGTAGTACACAATTGGATGACATCGTACACAAAAAACAGGGACCTGTTTTGGCCTCGTTAGAACCACTTTCCAAACCACTGGCTGAAGTTATACAAACATTTGAGAGTGCGTCTTTGAGTGAATACCACGAGTAAGGTGAAACTGTAACAAGTCATCACATACTGTAGTTGCGTTCTTCAAAAACCACCACCCTCTTAATGCATGCTTTCCAGGAGTACGGCTATCCACCCAACCATTCTGTATTTACACAATAACGACAGATCTCAGCTCTCAGCTTTACTGTTATTCCCCTTGGCCTTCTTCGTCTTGTAAACTCCTGTGGGTTTTCATAGGGGCATACCTCTGTAAACTTTTAATAGGTCTCCTGTGTAGGATCTAAATCGGCTACCATAAAAGTCCCCTTACCTCGCAAGTGCTAGTCTAAGTACTTTCACACTTGTAACAGCCAGGGATGATGTCTTGTTGCAGCTATTTCTACATGTGCCGTGTAAATAAAAGAGGATAGCATGACTTTACTTAATTAGAACTCCTCGTTTGAACAATACAGGGGTTGCATTGAAGGTTGGTGCATCAATTCAATGATAGTTTGTGCTTGTGTGATGAATAGCTATACAATATAGCTCAGTATGTGGGGTTCTTTTCTGCTTATGCAACCTTATTTCGATGCCAAACCCCCACTGGTGTGCATGGCCAAAGAGCTCTATTTTCATGTCATCTGACCATAGCACCGTTTCCAATCCAAGTGCCAATGCCGTTTAGCGAACTCCAGGCGTTTACATTCGTTGGTTGACATGAAAATATAGCTCTTTGGCCATACACACCACAGGTGGGGTTTGGCATCGAAATAAGGTTGCATAAGCAGAAATAACCCCCATACCTACTGTGAAATATTGTGGTAGATCTTTGATGTTATGGGGCTATTTTGCTTCCACTCATCCTGGGGCCCTTGTTAATGATGCCAAAGTTTGTCTACTTGTGGATACCATTTTTATGTCTCCTGAGTCCAGAATGAAGGAAGTTATACAGTGGGGAGAACAAGTATTTGATACACTGCCGATTTTGCAGGTTTTCCCACTTAAAAAGCATGTAGAGGTCTGTAATTTTTATCATAGGTACTCTTCAACTGTGAGTGACGGAATCTAAAACAAAAATCCATAAAATCACATTGTATAATTTTTAAGTAATTAATTTGCATTTTATTGCATGACATAAGTATTTGATACATCAGAAAAGCAGAACTTAATATTTGGTACAGAATCCTTTGTTTGCAATTACAGAGATCATACGTTTCCTGTAGTTCTTGACCAGGTTTGCACACACTGCTCCATACAGACCTTCTCCAGATCCTTCAGGTTTCGGGCTGTCGCTGGGCAATACGGACTTTCAGCTCCCTCCAAAGATTTTCTATTGGGTTCAGGTCTGGAGACTGGCTAGGCCACTCCAGGACCTTGAGATTCTTCTTACGGAGCCACTCCTTAGTTGCCCTGGCTGTGTGTTTCGGGTCGTTGTCATGCTGGAAGACCCAGCCACGACCCATGTTCAATGCTCTTACTGAGGGAAGGAGGTTGTTGGACAAGATCTCGCGATACATGGCCCCATCCATCCTCCCCTCAATACGGTGCAGTCGTCCTGTCCCCTTTGCAGAAAAGCATCCCCAATGAATGATGTTTCCACCTCCATGCTTCACGGTTGGGATGGTGTTCTTGGGGTTGTACTCATCCTTCTTCTTCCTCCAAACATGTCGAGTGGAGTTTAGACCAAAAAGCTCTATTTTTGTCTCATCAGACAACATGACCTTCTCCCATTCCTCCTCTGGATCATCCAGATGGTCATTGGCAAACTTCAGACGGGCCTGGACATGCGCTGGCTTGAGCAGGGGGACCTTGCGTGCACTGCAGGATTTTAATCCATGACGGCGTAGTGTGTTACTAATGGTTTTCTTTGAGACTGTGGTCCCAGCTCTCTTCAGGTCATTGACCAGGTCCTGCCTTGTAGTTCTGGGCTGATCCCTCACCTTCCTCATGATCATTGATGCCCCACGAGGTGAGATCTTGCATGGTGCCCCAGACCGAGGGAGATTGACCGTCATCTTGAACTTCTTCCATTTTCTAATAATTGCGCCAACTGTTGTTGCCTTCTCACCAAGCTGCTTGCCTATTGTCCTGTAGCCCATCCCAGCCTTGTGCAGGTCTACAATTTTATCCCTGATGTCCTTACACAGCTCTCTGGTCTTGGCCATTGTGGAGAGGTTGGAGTCTGTTTGATTGAGTGTGTGGACAGGTGTCTTTTATACAGGTAACGAGTTCAAACAGGTGCAGTTAATACAGGTAATGAGTGGAGAACAGGAGGGCTTCTTAAAGAAAAACTAACAGGTCTGTGAGAGACGGAATTCTTACTGGTTGGTAGGTGATCAAATACTTATGTCATGCAATAAAATGCAAATTAATTATTTAAAAATCATACAATGTGATTTTCTGGATTTTTGTTTTAGATTCCATCTCTCACAGTTGAAGTGTACCTATGATAAAAATTACAGACCTCTACATGCTTTGTAAGTAGGAAAACCTGCAAAATCGGCAGTGTATCAAATACTTGTTCTCCCCACTGTAGGTAGTTTAATGGGGAAGTAGATAAAGGACTTCATTGCCAAAATCCTGACGGCATCATGAACGTTACCCAGTACCATGACATTTTAGCCAAAAAACCTCTGCCAGGATGCTGAAACTTGGCCGCAAGTGTATCCTCCAGCAAGACAATAACCCCAAGCACACATCAAAATATATTGCAATGGCCATCTCAGTCTCTGGACTTGAACCCCATTGAAACTGGTTTGAATTAAAGAGGGAAGTCCATAAGCGCAGACAAAAAATATCAAGGATCTGGAAAGATTCTGTATGGAGGAATGGTCTAAGATCCCTCCCAATGTGTTCTCCATTCTCATAAAACATTTTATAAAAATGCTCTGTGCCATTTTCCTTGCAAGGTGCGGTATTGAAAGGTTTTCAAATCAAAGTTTATTGGTCGCTTACACAGATTTGCAGATGTTATTGTAGGTGCTGTGAATTTATTGTATTCTGAATGCTGTGTGTCATGGTGGTGGTTGTGTGTCATAGTAGTGGTGGTGGTGGTGTGTCATGGTGGTGTGTCATTGTTGTGGTGGTGTGCCGTGGTGGTGGTACGTGTCATGGTAGTGGAGGTGTTGTGTGTCATGGTGGGGTCCTTTGAAAGGACACATATGAGGTTTTCAGGATATGGGAGTAAGACCCACTAGTCATTCACGCAGAGCATTTGATTTGTTTCTTCCCCCCATACATTTTATTATGATCTTCAAAGTTCATACTTCTTCTATGATCTTCATTTTCAGTTGACACTCAATCAAAGAAGAGGGACACCTGGTTTTGGCTTATTTACAGAAATATTCTAGGTTTCATTGGATGCTGGAAGCTTGTAAATGTTCAAGCCCATCATATGGAGCCATACCATCTGGTCAAAGTCATGGATGCCTTGTGATTCCTCTAACATCACAAGACATCAAACCAAATAAAGGGTTATTGGTCACAGGTGTAAACGGTACAGTGAAATGCTTTCTTGCTGGCTCTCCTCAATAATGCAGAACAATATCAATATCAATCAAGAATCCTCATGACTGTACTTAACATGAACAGATACACAGTAGAGTCTGACACTGACTTATTCCTTTTAGCTCCAAGTGGTGCAAATGGCCTATATATTGGCGTTACAGTTTGATAAATCTCCTTTCTCTAAGTTGAATTTACAAATTAATACCATTATTCTTCAAAGTAGCTTCTCCTTGACCGTAATTTGTGCCCTGTCATCAACATAATGGTTCATAACATTGGTCATTTCTACTGCACTGGAATCCAGTTCATTGGGATTAATTCTAGACAGTTGTTAACAGAAGAACTACATACAGTCAGGTTAAATAGATAAAGATGATAAAGATCCTGTCTCGGAGCTCTATGGAATACTAATTCGACCACATGGCTTAGTTTTTGCTCTGACATGCACTGTCAACTGTGGGACCGAATACTAATTAGTGGAAAAAAATATCATAATTGGGGTTCCTGTCGATACGCAGCCATGGACACTGAGTTAAACCTACAGAAAACCAACAAAAATGTCTGCAGCATTGAAGGTCCCTAAGAACACAGTGGCCTCCATCATTCTTAAATGGAGTTTGGAACCACAAATACTCTTCCTAGAGCTGGCAACCCGGCCAAACGGAGCAATCAGGGGAGAAGGGCCTTGGTCAGGGAGGTGACCATGAACATGATGATCACTCTGACAGAGTTCCAGGGTTTCTCTGTGGAGATGGGAGAACGTTCCAGAAGGACAACCATCTCTGTAGCACTCCACCAATCAGGTCTTTATGGTAGATTGGCCAGATGGAAGCCACTCCTCAGTAAAAGGCACATGACAGCCTGCTTGGAGTTTGCCAAAAGGCACCTAAAGACTCTCAGACCACGAGAAACAAGACTTTCTGGTCTCAGCATCATGCTGTCCGGATGTTTTTCAGCGGCAGGGACTGGGAGACTAGTCAGGATCGAGGGAAAGATGAATGGAGCAAAGTACAGAGCGATCCTTGATGAAAACCTGCTCCAGAGCGCTTAAGACCTCAGACTGGGGGGCGAAGGTTCACCTTCCAACAGGACAATGACCCTAAGCACACAGCAAAGACAACGCAGGAGTGGCTTTGTCCTTTTGTGGCTTAGCCAGAGCCTGGATTTGAACCTGATCAAACATCTCTGGAGAGACCTGACAATTGCTGTGCAGCGACACTCCCCATCCAACCTGACAGAGTATGAGAGGATTAGCAGGGAAAAATGGGAGAAACTCCCCAAGTACAGGTGTGCCAAGCTTGTACCGAAGAAGACTCGAGGCTGTATTCGCTGCCAAAGGTGCTTCAACAAAATACTGAGTAAAAGGTCTGAGTGCTATGTAAATATTTCAGTTTTTTATTTTTAATAAATGTGCAAAAATGATTGAATAGTCCCGTGTGGCTCAGTTGGTCGAGCATGGTGCTTGCATCTCCAGGGATGTGGTTTCGATTCCCACGGGGAACCAGTGTGAAAATTGTATGACATTTTATGACATTTTATGCACTCACTACTGTAAGTCGCTCTGGATAAGAGTGTCTGCTAAATGACTAAAATGTAATACTTTCTGATTGCAAGTGTTTTTTGTGTTTTTTTTACCAATCACAAGTGGGGCCCCACCCCTAACGTCCTAATAGCCCTAACCCTCCTATTAGCTCTAACCATCTAGCTAACCCAACCATTATCCCTAACCATCTAGCTAACCCTTTTATTAGCTCTAACTCTCCCATCATTTCTGTGTCCGATGATGTATGTCTATGGTCCCGCTTTGCTCAAACTGATTCCTTCAATGACAAACATCTTAGGCTGCGCCGAGATTCTCCACCCTTCTTCTGAAGTGTGCACTTCCTGTAATGGATGTACTATGGTGGAAACTCCCTCCAGCCCCAATGCACCAATCTTATGCTTTAAAATCAATGAAAGGGAGTGTGCACGTACATATTTAGGGTGGAGAATCAGGACGCAACCTAGGCTGGTTATGATTGGTTATAATGTGTGGATGACCTTCAGGGTCACACACACACACACACACACACACACATATGCTGGGCTTCAAGTTCACGTCAGCATTCCAGTTCTTCCCCCCTGTTCTCTGTATTGAGTTATGTTGTCCTGTTCCCCTCCACAGTAGAGGAGTTCTGAGAAAGCTTTAGAAAGCTATGTGATGACCGCTCACTGCAGGCCAGGGTGCTTTAAAACGTTCAACTAACCACTGCAAGCCTTGGTGATTTCGGCTTTCCTTCAACTATTAAACATATTTAAATAGGTTTGTACTATCAAACTCATCTATTTACTGCTCACAAAATAATAATTAAATAATTTTGTGCTATCAAAGTAATCTATTGATCGTAGATCATGAAGTATTGTTTTGATTTCACATTTAGCAGGCACTCTTATCCAGAGCAACTTAGTGAGTGCATACATTTTCATACTGGTCCCCCGTGGGAATCAAACCCACTACCCTGGCATTGGAAGTGCCATGCTCTACCAAGTGAGCCATTTTTGTCCTGCTTCTTCAGACAAATGATATGAATGAACATGGAAGTATTTCATCTAGGGCATCCCGTATGTTTAGATGACTTTTCTTTATCATTCTTTATCATCTTTAAGCTATCTGTATCTGGTAGATGGATCTTGTGGCTCAACCCAACAAATATTTTGTAAAGCTTCTGAAAAGTTAATCAGAATGAGAAAAAAACGTGTTGTTCTTAGCTTCAGTTACATAATGTGAGTTATTGTATGCGTGAGTGTGTGTGTGTGTAATGTGAGTTATTGCTAGGCTACGATAGCTGGCTCAATACGATGGAAGAAATAGGCACAAATCAACAGTTCAAAGTAGGGTTGAATGGCAGGAACCCGGTTACCGAGATTTACCAGGATTTACCACCCAAAACCACTCCCATTTCCCGGGATAAATAACTGTGAGAAACAGGTCAATTATAATATATTATTTATATGAACAGCATGGCGTGAAATGGAACTGTTAAATGATATGCAATGTCTAAGTCTGGCTTATCTACGGGCTCTGCATGATGAATCAACGCTCAGGGTGGGGACAGACAGCCCATCTCAGTATGGAGCGCAGTTCACGTATGTATGTATGTAGACTTTTTTTTTTGTGGCAGGTAGGCCTACATTTGCTGCAGCATAGTCTATGCCACAGTAATATAAATGCGTGTCTTAATTTACCCATCTCTATCTGGCTTGTTTTTGAATTGTAAAGATTTTGTAAAACATTTTTATTGCAGCTGCAGAGTTTTAAAACAGCCCATCACTTGAATATCATTGCTTTAAATCAGTGCATACCAGCACTCTATCAGTCTCTCTCCATCAACTCCATTCAAATTGCATCCAAAATAGAACATCCTGTTCTAGATTGATATATAGCCCTAGATATAGATGTCCTAGACTACCTCTTTTAGGTAATACATTCAATGCTGTACTAGCCTTATATTTAGCTAATTAATGATGGGTTATGCATAATAAGCTTCTAACTTATAGCCTCTGTCTCTTGTGCAATACGCAAGCACCTGTTCTTCTCTGGCCTCTCCTTAAAAAACGCTCCTTAGCACTTTGAGTCCCATGCAGGAAAAGCTTGACTAGAAGAGCTTGCTGGACAGCGTTTCATATACCAATAGATTATTAGAAGAGGGACACAAGCTCTTGTTTGCTGAATGTTATATACAGCAGCCAATAGAACTCACGGGTAGTTTGAAAGAAGAGCGAACGCGCGATGGCGGTAGGCTATAGCAGTTATTTATTCAGACCCATAACCATTCAATCTTTGTGAAGAGAAGTGAAAGCCTTCTCTATCTAATTCTAGTCCTATATTATTCAACGATGTCATTAGAGTGATGAAGATGAGGCCAACAACACTTATTTCATGTAACTGTTGAAAGAGAGGAAGGAATGAAGCAACGATAGAGAGAAAGAGGAGGTAGGCTAATAACATTATGGGAAATACTATGAAAGGTATATATGCGTCAGCCAACAAATTATACAAATAGGTCCCATTTATATTTCAAAATCAAATTCGCTAGCCTATACTTGTAACTCTGTAGGCTTCATGTGCTGCACCAGAATCACATGTTCCAGTCCATATAATAAAGTATAATACAGTATAGTACAGTAATACAGTTCACACTCAAAAAGTGTTGAACAAAGTGTTGACAGTGCTGACTTTCGAGGCTTCTTTTTACAGTCTATGGCGCGAGGAAACTGTGAAGACGCAGTGATCTGAGCTATCTGGTTGGCCAGCGGTAGACCTATAAGTGGACTTGATTTGCTCTCTGGGCCTGCCGGGTAGACAGAGTTCTACATTTTACAGACACATGAAATGGTTCAAAATGGGAACACTTTGTCTTCCCGGCGCTAGGGCTGCTGAATCAAGTGCACCTACCGCCAACAGCACGAAACAAATAAAATAAAATAAAAATAGGAACGCAAGGCTTTATCGTTGGGTTTTTTACAGACATGTTTGGTGATTGACTAGGAATGCCTTGGAGATCGACCGGTTTGTGACCACTGTACTTTTTTTAACAACCTTTACTTAACAACGTAGATTATGAAGATTCCACCATTCTCTTTCACAATAATGTCCGAGCCAGACAAGGATCCTAACCTCCCTAAACACAACATTTATCAGAGTTACAGACCAGAGCAGGCAGTTCCCTCCCGAAGAGCTAGTATCCCAGATGACACACACATCACTGTAATACGTGGTAGAGATGAGATGGAGGAGCAGGGAGATGAAATGTGGGAGTTGAAGAAGGGGAACAGGGGAGGATGGAAGACACTGAGGTCAAGCAGTCAAGCACTCAGCCTCTGTTCCAGAACACAAGCACACACACACACACACACACACAGGACATATACACACACACACACACACACTGAGACACCTGGGTAGTCTGCAGGGAGGATTAACCGATCCCAAACCAAGGAGAGATGGTGTGGAAATGTATTGTGTGTTGCTATGGGTGATTGATATTCTTAGGCTGCATCTCAAATGGCACCTTATTCCCTAAATAGTGCACTACTTTTTCCTACATGGTGCGCTACTCTTGACAAGATTTGTGCACTATGTAGGGAGTTAGGTGCCATTTGGGATCCTAGAGGATCTTTATTGAGATATAATACACTGAATGATGTAACAATACAGTAGAAGGTCCTGGATTACAGTTTAGTCATTTAGCAGACGCTCTTATCCAGAGCGATTTACAGGATCAATTAGGGTTAAGTACTGGCTCAGCAGTCATAACCACTAGGTTCCTGGGTTCCTATTGAGTCCAAAACCCATTCATTTTAGTCTAAATACGTATGTACGGAATTTATGTTGTCTCACGTCAGATATTTTCAGGTATCGATTTTCATGGAAAGGGTAATGTCATAACTACTTAACGAGACTACTCAATTGACCATTTAATTTGGCAATCAGTTCTACTCCGTTCTGCTAATGGTCACAGACAGAATGTAGTAATAAGGATGTACTTAATCCCGATGATAAGACCAGCCAACCATGAGTAGTTAACCCCTATGATAAGACTAGCCAACCATGAGTAGTTAACCCCTATGATAAAACCAGCCAACCATGAGTAGTTAACCCCAATGATAAGACCAGCCAACCATGAGTAGTTAACCCTGATGATAAGACCAGCCAACCATGAGTAGTTAACCCCTATGATAAGACTAGCCAACCATGAGTAGTTAACCCCTATGATAAAACCAGCCAACCATGAGTAGTTAACCCCAATGATAAGACCAGCCAACCATGAGTAGTTAACCCCGATGATTAGACCAGCCAACCATCAGTAGTTAACCCCTATGATAAGACCAGCCAACCATCAGTAGTTAACCCCTATGATAAGACCAGCCAACCATCAGTAGTTAACCCATATGATAAGACCAGCCAAACATGAGTAGTTAACCTCTATGATAAGACAAGCCAACCATGAGTAGTTAACCCCTATGATAAGACCAGCCAACCATGAGTAGTTAACCCTGATGATAAGACCAGCCAACCATGAGTAGTTAACCCCTATGATAACACTAGCCAACCATGAGTAGTTAACCCCTATGATAAAACCAGCCAACCATGAGTAGTTAACCCCAATGATAAGACCAGCCAACCATGAGTATGCCGTCTGTCCGGGACAGACAGACAGACAGACAGACAGACAGACAGACAGACAGACAGACAGACAGTCAGTCAGTCAGTCAGTCAGTCAGTCAGTCAGTCAGTCAGTCAGTCAGTCAGTCAGTCAGTCAGTGAGTGAGTGAGTGAGTGAGTGAGTGAGTGAGTGAGTGAGTGAGTGAGTGAGTGAGTGAGTGAGTGAGTGAGTGAGTGAGTGAGTGAGTGAGTGAGTGCAGGGCCTTCTTCAGGCATCGCTTAGGGCCGCCGTCCGTTAGGGGGCCACCAATTTTTACATTTGATTGTGCATCATTCAGCTTTATTTAAAGTGCATCTTGTGAAGGCTTCATAAAGCATTCATATAGACTTCATAAATGGGTCACAAAACATCTATAACCGTATTTCATGCTCTATAAAAGTTCAATAAATGTGAATAAATAAATTGATGGTTATGTCACACACTTATGCCACATTATGAATCTTTATAGCGCATGACATACGGTTATATATGATTTGTGAAGCATCTATGTAGTGCTTATGAAGCCTGTATGAAGGCTTTATAAAGCCTTCATAAGATGCACTCCAAATAAAAAGGGACCAGCAGTTTTTCTCTTGTTATGTCAGTAACTGAGAATCACTCAATTAGCCATGTCAGCTAACAATGTTTAGATTCTTAGTTAATTTAGCCAGCTATCCAAACTTGCCCAGGGCCCTGACCTCCATTGATTGTGTTAGTCATTCTCACTCAGATATCATATTAACATGGCATAGGTCATGGCAAAATGTGTAGAATTGCAGGAAATTAGCTTTAAAACGGCTAAACTTTCACTCTGCCTCATGACAAAATTAGTAGAATTGCATGATTTTTTAAATAAAGTTGCTACATTTTATTTACACCCCATGGCAAAGTGTGTAGAATTGCGGGAAATTAACTTTAAAACTTTGTTGTCAAGTGGGTGGCCACTAAAATGGTTTCAAATTAAAATCAAATGTTATTTGTCACATGCGCCGAATACAACCTTACAGTGAAATGCTTACCTACAAGCCCTTAACCAACAATACTTTAAGAAGTTTTAAGAAAAAAAAGAGTAAAAAATATAAATAACAATAATTAAACAGCAGCAGTAAGATAACAATAGCGAGGCTATATACAGGGGTACCGGTACAGAGTCAATGTGCGGGAGCACGGATTAGTTGAGGTAATATGTACATGTAGGTAGAGTTAAAGAGACTATGCATAGATGATAAACAGAGAGTAGCAGCAGCGTAAAAGAGGGGTCTGGTGGCCCTTTGATTAGCTGTTCAGGAGTCTTATGGCTTGGGGGTAGAAGCTGTTAAGAAGCCTTTTGGACCTAGACTTGGTGCTCCGGTTCCGCTTGCCAAGCGGTAGCAGAGAGAACAGTCTATGACTAGGGTGACTGGAGTCTTTGATAATTTTTAGGGCCTTCCTCTGGCACCGCCTGGTATAGAGGTCCTGGATGGCAGGGAGTTGCCATACCAGGCAGTGATGCAACCAGTCAGGATGCTCTTGATGGTGCAGCTGTAGAACCTTTTGAGGATCTGAGGACCCATGACAAATCTTTTCAGTCTCCTGAGGGGGAATAGGCTTTGTCGTGCCCTCTTCACGACTGTCTTGGTATGTTTGGACCATGATAGTTTGTTGGTGATGTGGACACCAAGGAACTTGAAGCTCTCAACCTGCTCCACTACAGCCCCGTCGATGAGAATGGGGGCGTGCTCTGTCTTCCTTTTCCTGTAGTCCTCAATCATCTCCTTTGCGGCAAGGTGTGGGTGCCCCCAACCAAATCTTGCATAGGGCCTCCAATAGGCTAGAGCCAGCCCTGTGTGAGTGTGTCAGTGAACTCTCCTCTCCTAGCGTTCCACACACAGCTGGATATTGTCCCTGTGTCTCCAGTAAGGAGGATCTGCTACAGCATCAACATCCGAACCAGAAGAGATTAAATAAATAAACCCTGATAGATACAGGACTAGACAGTCTACTAGTGCACCGTGTGTGTGTGTGTGTGTGTGTGTGTGTGTGTGTGTGTGTGTGTGTGTGTGTGTGTGTGTGTGTGTGTGTGTGTGTGTGTGTGTGTGTGATTAAATTAATAAACCCTGATAGATACTAGTCAGCCCTACTTGTGTTTGACTCATCTTCAATCCAAACACTTCAGACGCTTCTGACTCTTTCCCGACAGGCGTATTCACTCATCAACTTTCAATCCTCAGAAAGTTCAGTTGAAGTCCTGATCACTTTTAATAAATAAATCCTGATACAGGTTTAGGGCTAAGCAGACTGCTTGTGTTTGACTGATCTTCAATCCAAACACTTCTGACTCTTTCCCATCATATCATATGGACCTATTCACTCAAAGTTTAGCTGATGTCCTGGTCTCTCGTTTATATGATCTGGCTCCAATCATGTTTTGTATATTTTCAATACTTGTGCTTTAGGTTATTTTCCTGCTGAAAGTTGAATTTGTCTCCCAGTATCTGTTGGAAAGCAGACTGAACCAGGTTTTCCTCTAGGATTTTGCCTGTGCTTCATTGAGCTTGCCTGGTGCAGTGGAACCAATGGAATAGTCCCAATAATCTTTTGCAACTGTGCAGACCTTCTGTGTGATGAAATACTGATGCTTTCTTTGGGTGTATGTTAACCTGAGGTCACAGACTAGCGTTGACTAATGTCTCAGAGTGCCATCAATTTCCACAGCTCTCATAATCCATTATGAATGAGTACCACTATGAACCCCAAATGGAAGGTTTATCAGCATGCATCCCAAATGGCATCATATTCCCTATATAGTTAAGAGCAAATTCTTATTTACAATGACGGCCTACCCCGGCCAAATCCAGACGATGCTGGGCCAATTGTGCGCCAACCTATGGGACTCCCAATCACAGTCGGATGTGGTACAGCCTGGATTCAAACCAGGGACTGTAGTGACGCCTCTTGCACTGAGATGCAGTGCCTTAGACCACTGCGCCACTCGGGAGCCCATATAGTGCACAACGTTTTACAAGAGTGCCATGGGTCCTGGTCAAAAGTAATAGACTTAATAGGTCATGGAGTGCTTTTGAGGACACAGACTCTCTCACACAGGACAGATTCTCAATCTGAACTCTAAATGGAAGGCATTGGAGCCTGTAGATTGGCTGCCGGAGTGGTGAGGTAATGTTGCTCTGGTCTGGGTCACTGGCTGATTGGCCAACAGGGGATAGCTGAGATCATGGTCCCTCCTCTCTGAGAGAGAGATGCAGCTGAGGACAAGGGGATACGTGTGTGGGGGAGAGTTGTGTGTGTGATCTGTGTGCACGTGCATATGTGTGTGTGCGTCCGTGTATGTGTGTGTCTGTATCCATGAGTGTGTGGGTCAGGCTGCTTGGCTAACAAGACTGTAAACAAATACTACGCCCCACCATGACTAGTATTGGTTGAATCCTCCCCAAGTCATTCTCATTAAAACATAGTTACATAAACATATTCAGGCCGGACTGTCTGTAGTTATGGTGATATGATACAGGTTGCTTCCCAAATGGCCTTGGTCAAAAGTAGTGCACTTATTCACATGTTGTTGTGTTACAGCCTGAATTCAAAATTGATTAAATATATTTTTTACACACAATAACCAATAATGACAGTGAAAACATATTTTTAGAAGTGTTTGCAAATGTATTGAATTGTTTAATTTATTATTTAACTAGACAAGTCAGTCAAATTCTTATTTACAATGACGGCCTAACCCGGCCAAACATGGACGACACTGGGCCAATTGTGCACTGCCCTATGGGACTCCCAATCATGGCAAGATTTTAAACAGCCTGGATTTGAACCAGGGACTGAGATGCAGTGCCTTAGACCACGGCGCCACTCAGGATCCAAATACAGAAATATCTCATTTACATAAGTATTCATTCCCCTGACTCAATACATGTTAGAATCATCTTTGGCAGCTATTACAGCTGTGATTCTTTCTGTGTAAGTCTCTAAGAGCTTTGCACACCTGGATTGTACATTATCTCTGCACATTATTTTTTTCAAAGTTGATTGTTGATAATTCCTTGACAGCCATTTTTAAGTCTTGACATAGATTTTCAAGCTGATTTAAGTCAAAACTGTAACTAGGCCACTCAAGAACATTCCATGTCGTCTTATTAAGCAACCCCAGTATATATTTGGCCTTGTGTTTTAGGTTATTTTCCTGCTGAAAGGTGAATTTGTCTCCCAGTGTCTTTTGGAAAGGCGACTGAACCAGGTTTTCCTCTAGGATTTTGCCTGTGCTTAGCTCTATTCCATTTTTTTTTTATCCCCAAAAACTCCCTAGTCCTTGCCAATGACAAACATACCCATAACATGATGCAGCCACCACCATGCTTGAAAATATGAAGAGTGGTACTCGGTGATGTATTGTGTTGGATTTACCCCAAACATAACGCTTTGTATTCAGGACATAAAGTTCATTTCTTTACCACATTATTTGCAGTTTTACTTTAGTGCCTTGTTGCAAACAGGATGCATGTTTTTATCTGTACAGGCTTCCTTCTTTTGTAGTATTGTGGAGTAACTACAATGTTGTTTATCCATCCTCATATTTCTCCTATCACAGCCATTAAGCTCTGTAAGTGTTTTAAAGTCACCATTGGCCTCGTGGTGAAATCCCTGAGCAATTTCCTTCCTCTCAGGCAACTGAGTTAGTAAGGACGCCTGTACCTTTGTAGTGACTGGGTGTATTGATACACCATACAAAGTGTAATTAAAAACTTCACCATACTAAAAGGGGTATTCAATGTCTGCTTTTTCTTTTTCATTTTTACTCATCTACCAATATGAGATGAGGTAGTCATAAAAAAATCATGTTAAACACTATTATTGCATACAGAGTCAATGCAACTTAATATGTGACTTGTTAAGCAACATTGTACTCCTAAACTTATTTAGGCTTCTCATAACTTTGACATTATGGGATATTGTGTGTAGGCCAGTGACACAAAATCTAAATTGAATCCATTTTAAATTCAGGCTGTAACACAACAAATTATGGAAAACGTCAAGGAGTGTGAATACTTCCTGAAGGCAAAAAAAGGTACTATCTAGAAACTAAAAGGGTTTTTCCCCTAGGAGAACCCTTTAAAGAATCTTTTTTGGTTCCAGGTAGAACCGTTTTGGTCCAGGTAGAAAGAACCCTTTTGAGTTCCATGTAGAACCCAAAAGAGTTCTTCCGGGAACAAAAAAGGCTTCTACCTGGAACCAAAAAAGTTGATCCTATGCGGACAGCTGAAGAACCCTTTTTTCTAAGGATGTAGGTTATAGTTTGCCATTTGGGACTCAGCTAACAGTTAGTGTGGAAAATCTGAGAATTGCTATGGGATATTATAAACTTGGGGATTTAACTGCTGCAAGGTCCTTAATTTAGCTTTGTTATAGAGATCAGAGCTCTTATGCAAAATTGCATGGCTTTTCCCAATTAGATGTGGGATCATGCTGAGTTAAATGTAACAGTATTATAGAGGGAATAGCCTACTAGCCTGGTCCCAGATATTTATGTACCTTCTTTTGTGCTCCTATGGACGTTGTCATGAGAAAACTGCCGACTGCTACGGTCGTTTTCATGCCAGTTGATATTTACAGGACTTAGCAAGACAGCACAAACAAATGTGGGACCAGGCTATAGGATCATGTAGAGAGGCACCCTAAAGAGTTTAGCATGATAGGTATGGAATACATGTCTGGCTACCCAAACTCTTTGCTCCGGCCAAACGCTACGCCACAACCACGGACGTTAGTTTCTTCTCCACAATGAGTCTCGATCTGAGTACCTCCCTGACGATTTCTAGAACGCAAGCACATTCTAACCGTTCTGACTTGTCCCAGAAAACGATGGGTTAGGCCAGAGCCAGAACACGTGGTTAAATCGGCATTTAGAAAATGTCGTAATTGGTTTTGCTACTCTGTTTAGTTACAGATGATCCAATCGCTGACGACTTTGTTTTGTACAGCACCCCTCATTATGACGTCACCACAAACGACTTCAACGGTGGCAGTCTCAGACTGAAGTATGTAGCAAACATACTGTAGAGCAGCGGAATAACTCAGTTTGAGTCGTCATGTGATGGAGTCAAAGGGTAGCGTGATGAAACACAGTCAGTCTCTGTGTATAATCACCCTCATGTGATGGAGTCAAAGGGTAGCGTGATGATGATGTCATCCTTATTCTCTGTCTCTCTCTTTCCCAGCTGCTGACCGGGACTCTGGATGGGAGGCTGAGTCTGTTCCGCCCCGGCAACGCCGTCATCGGGGTCTCCGTGTCATGACAACACGGCCTGGTTCCCATTGCGACAGGCAAGCTCATTCAAGCATTTGAAAGAAAGCAAATTCTATATGAATCCAGGTCTGGACCTGATGATGACGCTTGTGTATTTGCACCATACTGTAATGGGGACCAACGGGCCTCGCTAGCTAGAGAGCTTCCTTTTATCCCATCGGCTGTGATCTCACAGTGAGGCTTTACAGACGGATGGATGCCAGGGCCTGGAGAGTTACAGCAGCATTACTGAGACCCAGGGGCCACAGTGACATCACCATCTTACTGTACCGCTCAGCAGCCTGCGAGTCTGACACGCAGACATTACTACATACTAACACTACCATCCACATATACATATGTATTTACATTATAATGCGCACACCCACACACACCCACACACACACACACAAAAGACTGGTGTGTTCAGTACCTTCACCTATATCCCAACAGTACAAGTAGGTGAAGTTTGACATTGACTGACCAGGTGAAAGTTATGATCCCTTATTGATGTCACTTAAATCCACTTCAATCAGTGTAGATGTAGGGGAGGAGACGGATAAAAGAAGGATTGCTGGGTTTTTCACGCTCAACAGTTTCCTGTGTGTATCAAGAATGTTCCACCACCCAAAGGACATTCAGTCAACTTGACACAACTGTGGGAAGCATTGAAGTCCATGCCCCGACGATTTGAGGCTGTTCTTAGGGAAACTCAATATTAGGAAGGTGTTCATAATGTTTGGTATACTCGGTGTATCGGGAATGTACTGTCCTGTGCTGTCTGGATGGATCAATAGTTATGGTGGAGACAGTCAGGGTACTGTAGACTAGAGGGCATCCGTTAGTGTTCTTGGCCACTAAAAGGGAACCAATATGGCATCTCAGTTTTTTTTATTGACTTTCTAAGGAACCAGGCAAAAGATCAATAGTTGCGTCTTGGTTCCCGTCAAGCCAAGTTAGTTTCAGTAACTTGTAGGGAAAGGAGAAGTGGTGGTGGAACTCAACGTCGATCTAGGAAACATCTGGGAAGGGGACCAGAGGAGCCCACCACAACAACACTATCTGTAGCATTATCTCCCACACACACTCACGTACCCACCCACGAAGATTCTGGACTCAAGCTGGGCCACGACAATCACAAAGAAGACCTAGTTTCTGCCCAGCAACAGACTGACTGATTGTTTAGGAACTCCGCCTAGTCGAGGGGTGTAAATATATGCTGTGTGACTTGTATGTTATGCTATGCAGCTGCAGCATCCAGTCAGGGTGGAATAAATCTAGTCTGAGCTTCCTTTGGTGTTCGACTGGATTTGTACCAGAACTTAGAACCTAACAGAACCCATAGAAAAGTCTAGAAAGTGCAAACCCTGCCCACCTGGCACTCTAGGCATTCTAACACACATGCTCAAAGCATTCAAAAGATTTCTAATGGTATTTCAACCCAAGTCTATGCTCAATACTCTGACTGTTCCTAATAAAGAAATGAACTAGCTATTGCACTCAATATCTTTTCTTGGCAAGAGTCAGAGTTTACTCTTTGTTTTCAGTTTTATGGTGAGACAATAACGTACCAGGTTTTTAGACTTTACAGACATCTGTAGTTCATAGTGAAGATGCTGTAATGAGATGCCGAGTGTTCATATTCATGCTTTTACTTGATGCCCCATGCAAAGACACTCCAGGGTAACACAATGCTTTATTCATCTGAAGTATCTTTATAAACTATGTTTTATAAGTGCAGTTGATACGTTCTGTAAGGTTTACAAGCATCCTAAACTTGTTATACGCACTTTGTCTTTTTTAATAAATACAACATTTACTGAGAATAAAATAGCTTACGGTATGCCGTTGGAAATATATTTAAACATTTCAGTAAATAGTGTCTTAATCATGTTGCTTTCACTTTCAAACATGGAACATGGCCAGTAAACAACAAGGCCAGTTGAGAACAAGTTCTCATTTACAACTGCGAACTGGCCAAGACAAAGCAAAGCTGTCAGGTTCTGACTGTGGTATGTCTCTGGCTCCCTCTAGTGGGGAGTTGGAGGGCCGCGGTTAGAGCTTGGCAGTTCACCGGGTGTCTTTTGTGTTTGTTAATTTCTATACACAATTAGAGACAGCTGTCTCGTGTTGTCTCTAATTGGGGATTCTGTTTAAGTTCATGTGTTTGTCAACTGCGTGTGGGTTCTTGTATGTGTATGTTTCATGTCAGTTCACGGTTGTGGTATACTCTCCTTGTTTTTTTTTGGTACTTGTTAGGCATACAAGTTAAATAAAAAGGAATGTCGCTCCACCAACGCTCTGCTTATCGTCCCATCTCTTCGAACCGTGACAAAAGCAGTGCAACAAAAACAACAACACAGAAATACACATGGGATAAACAAAAGTACAGTCAATAACACAATAGAAAATCTATGTACAGTGTGTGCAAATGTAGTAAGATTAGGAAGGTAGGGCAATAAATAGGCCATAGTGGCGAAATAATTACAATTTAGCGTTAACACTGGAATGATAGCTGTGCAGATGATGATGTGCAAATAGAAGATACTGGAGTGCAAATGAGCAAAAATAATAATATGAGGATGAGGTAATAGGGTGGGCTATTTACAGATGGGCTGTATACAGGTGCAGTGATCAGAAAGCTGCTCTGACAGCTGATTCTTCAATAATTTTTGCAATTCGTTCCAGTCATTGGCAGCAGAGAACTGGAAGGAATGGCGGCCAAAGATCAGAGAACTGGAAGGAATGGCAGCCAAAGGAGGTGTTGGCTTTTGGGATGACCAGTGAAATATACCTGCTGGAGCACATGCTACGGGTGGGTGTTGCTATGGTGACCAGCGTGCTGAGAAAAGGCAGGGATTTACCTAGTAAAGACTTATAGATGACCTGGAGCCAGTGGGTTTGGCGTCGAATATGTAGTGAGGGCCAGCCAACGAGAGCAGTGGTGGGTAGTATATCGGGGCTTTGGTAACAAAACGGATGGCACTGTGGTAGACTACATCCAATTTGCTGAGTAGAGTGTTGGAGGCTATTTTGTAAAAGACATCGCCGAAGTCAAGTATCGGTAGGATAGTCAATTTTACGAGGGCATGTTTGACAGCATGAGTGAAGGAGGCTTTGTTGCGAAATAGAAAGCCAATTCTAGATTTCATTTTGGATTGGAGATGCTTAATGTGAGTCTGGAAGGAGAGTTTACAGTCTAACCAGACGCCTAGGTATTTGTAGGTGTCCACGTATTCTAAGTCAGACCCCACATCACTTTGGTTCTTAAAGTTTTTCTTTCACCTTTCTTTCACCCTTTAAGTAAATGGAAAACCAGACATAAATGTGTGTGTCTCAGAGGAATAAAACACTGTAAGTCTGGCAGCCATGAGCCCCCACCCATTATTTGTTCATGGCTGTCTGGCTCATTCTCTTGTTTTACTCTCATGTTTCTCTCATGTTTGTCCCCAAAGGCAGTTACACTATGTCAGATAATTATACCACGGTTGAGACATTCAAGAGGCTAAATTGCAGTTTTTCATCTTTGGTTCTGGGCGCAGAGAGTTTCATACTGCTACTGTCATCTAATTTGTATTTCCAACGTCATATATTATTAGCCTGGTCCCAGATCTGTTTGTCATGCCAAACTTGGTATGACAATGACCATAGGAGTAGGACAGACATCACAAACAGATCTGGGACCAGGCTGCCAAATGCCCAAAAAACTGGACATGTAAAGAATCTGTATATAAATAAATAAAGATTTTCCACAGCAATTTAGTCAAATAAGTCTAAAAAAGGAAGAAGTATGTCTGCAATAGGACAGCAGCAGAAACTTGAGTGTGCATCTAGAGAGGAAAATTATATAACTAGTATTGAACACAGCACAACATTTACTGGCAAACACAGACGGATCTTCTTTAGGTCACTCTAAAAAATACTATCTAAAGGCTGTCTCTTCCTTGGTGCATATACTTTTTGGCAAATGCAACATTTGCACAGTAACTTGCAGCTGCGAGAACATCCTTCCATTTCTTTTTCAAGTTCCTTAATAGCATGAGAACTTGCAAATCAATAGCTCTTCTCTGGTTCTCTAGACTTACAGTGGGGAGAACAAGTATTTGATACACTGCTGATTTTGCAGGTTTTCCTACTTACAAAGCATGTAGAGGTCTGTAATTTTTATCATAGGTACACTTCAACTGTGCGAGACGGAATCTAAAACAAAAATTAATTTGCATTTTATTGCATGACATAAGTATTTGATCACCTACCAACCAGTAAGAATTCCGGCTCTCACAGACCTGTTAGTTTTTCTTTAAGAAGCCCTCCTGTTCTCCACTCATTACCTGTATTAACTGCACCTGTTTGAACTCGTTACCTGTATAAAAGACACCTCTCCACACACTCAATCAAACACACTCCAACCTCTCCACAATGGCCAAGACCAGAGAGCTGTGTAAGGACATCAGGGATAAAATTGTAGACCTGCACAAGGCTGGGATGGGCTACAGGACAATAGGCAAGCAGCTTGGTGAGAAGGCAACAACTGTTGGCGCAATTATTAGAAAATGGAAGAAGTTCAAGATGACGGTCAATCTCCCTCAGTCTGGGGCACCATGCAAGATCTCACCTTGTGGGGCATCAATGATCATGAGGAAGGTGAGGGATCAGCCCAGAACTACACAGCAGGACCTGGTCAATGACCTGAAGAGAGCTGGGACCACAGTCTCAAAGGAAACCATTAGTAACACACTACGCCGTCATGGATTAAAATCCTGCAGCGCAGGCAAGGTACCCCTGCTCAAGCCAGCGCATGTCCAGGCCCGTCTGAAGTTTGCCAATGACCATCTGGATGATCCAGAGGAGGAATGGGAGAAGGTCATGTGGTCTGATGAGACAAAAATATAGCTTTTTGGTCTAAACTCCACTCGCCGTGTTTGGAGGAAGAAGAAGGATGAGTGCAACCCCAAGAACACCATCCCAACCGTGAAGCATGGAGGTGGAAACATCATTCTTTGGGGATGCTTTTCTGCAAAGGGGACAGGACGACTGCACCGTATTGAGGGGAGGATGGATGGGGCCATGTATCGCGAGATCTTGGCCAACAACCTCATTCCCTCAGTACGAGCATTGAAGATGGGTCATGGCTGGGTCTTCCAGCATGACAACGACCCGAAACACACAGCCAGGGAAACTAAGGAGTGGCTCCGTAAGAAGCATCTCAAGGTCCTGGAGTGGCCTAGCCAGTCTCCAGACCTGAACCCAATAGAAAATCTTTGGAGGGAGCTGAAATTCCGTATTGCCCAGCGACAGCCCCGAAACCTGAAGGATCTGGAGAAGGTCTGTATGGAGGAGTGGGCCAAAATCCCTGCTGCAGTGTGTGCAAACCTGGTCAAGAACTACAGGAAACGTATGATCTCTGTAATTGCAAACAAAGGTTTCTGTACCAAATATTAAGTTCTGCTTTTCTGATGTATCAAATACTTATGTCATGCAAAAAAATGCAAATGAATTACTTAAAAATCATACAATGTGATTTTCTGGATTTTTGTTTTAGATTCCGTCACTCACAGTTGAGTACCTATGATAAAAATTACAGACTTCTACATGCATTGTAAGTGGGAAAACCTGCAAAATCGGCAGTGTATCAAATACTTGTTCTCCCCACTGTAACTGTTTTTCATACACCTGGCTGGCTTATACAGGTCACATATACACACACACAGAGCTGACTAGGTGAACAATCTGCCGATGTGCCCTTGAGCAAGGTACGTAACCCTATTTGTTCCTGTAGGTCGATCTGGATAAGATTGTCTTCTTGGCCTTCCTGCGACACCTGGTGTTGTAGGTGTCCTGTAGGGCAGGCAGTGTGCACCCAATGGTGCGTTTGGCTGCACATAACAACTTTCTTTAGCATCCTGACGTTGAAGAGTCACTGTCGTGCTTTTTTCACTACGGTGTCCGTCTGGTTAAACCATTTCAGCTTCTCTAAGATGTCTACATCGAGGAATTTGTTTAGCTAACGTTGAGGGAGAGGTTGTTTACCTGGCAACACGCTGTCAGAGTGCCTACCTCCTCCCTTTAGGTTGTCTCGACTTTGTTTCTATACTTGTGTTTCGCCATCTTGATCGATCTACGTTAGTCATATTTGAACTTTTTAACCAAACTATTGTCCCCGGTCACCTTGCCCTGTTTATAATCAGAATCTCTCTCTTTCAGTTTTCCTACAAGGCTGCTATCAATTTACGTTTTTTGATTCGGGTACGTTTTGAAAGATACTATCAGTATCAAGTCATTTATGCATTTTTTTATGAATCCGGAAACTGATTCGGCATATTCATTGACGTTATCTCCAGAGGCGACCCGGAACATATTACAGTCCATGTGATCAAAGCGGTCTTGGAGTGTGAATTCTGATTGGTCGGACCAATGCTGTAACAACCTGGTCACTGGATAGATGCAAAATGCCAGAACGAAAATACACAAAAGACAGATACACGATACATGATACATAGAGCGGCAGTATGAAAAAGTATAGAAATTCAAGAAGTCTGGAGTGCAAAAAAGCTATAAAAAGACATTGCATAGTATGGGTGGTTGGCTGAATATGTACACTATACATTGGTGGATGGTTAACTATACTATACAGGTCGATGGCATTAAAATACTTCAAGAAAAAGAAGAAGAAGAAGAGATTGGGGTCATGGTATTGTTACTATTTTGTGTACTGGGTGGGAGGAGTCCTTAATATTGAGAAGGCTGTATAGTATAGCTGGACTGGGACCCTGTGGTACTGTATTTTGTTAGTGTTTTCTATATGTGGGAGGGATTTCCTTGATAATGAGAAGGCTGTACAGTAGTCAAAGTACAGTAGTAGTACTGCAGGAACCTTCATCTGACCACTCAACCTTTGTGTGTCTGTGTGTGTGCATGGGTGTGTCTGTCTGTTTTTGGTGGTTGCATGAAAAGCAACAAGATGAATACCTTGTCTAAAAAGAAAATGGACATTATTTGTGCAGGAAGAGAATACAGAAGATCACATGAACTGTATTATTATTCATTGACAGGTCTGACAGTGTAACCAGGTCTACCAGTCTCAGGGAGCCAGCAGCTCCCACAAAGTGAGATGAATGGAAGATGGTTCAGGGTGTCAGCAGCTCCCACAGAGTGAGATGAATGGAAGATGGTTCAGGGTGTCAGCAGCTCCCACAGAGTGAGATGAATGGAAGATGCTTCAGGTTTCTTATTTTAGCAGGAGAATACATTTTGGACCCTCATCCAACTCTTCTCCATTCTTCTCTCTTCTCATCCAACCCTTCTCCGTTCTTCTCTGTTCCCTTCTCATATCTGATTTGAATACCTAGTTTAATTTATGCACTCCGAGTCTGATTCTCTGTTAAGGCTTTATCCCAAATGACACCCTATTTCCTTTAGTGCACTACATTTGACCAGAGCCCACTATATACTGTCAGGTCCAAAATTATTGGCACCCTTGAAAAAGATGAGCTTAAAAGACTGAATAAAATAAATAATACAAATACTGAGCTATTGTATATTGTAGGCTCAAAACAATGGGACAATTGTATTATTGTATACTAATACAATTGCTCAGATAAATATATTTTGTTTAACAAGTAATATATTTTTCTCTAGGGGTCAAAATTATTGGCCCCCCTGTTTTCAATACCTCACCTTGCGAGGATAACGGCACTGAACCTTTTTCTAAAATGTTTTATGAGATTGGAGAACACATTGGGAGGGATCTTAGACCATTTCTCCAAGCTCATTGCTAATTAAGCTAAAGACCCTGTGATTAAACACCTCCCTCTACAGCTGGATCCTGCACATCCTGACGGGCCGCCCCCAGGTGGTGAGGGTCGGCAACCCATCCTCTACGCTGAACCTCAACACAGGGGCCCCTCAGGGATGCGTGCTTAGTTCCCTCCAGTACTCCCTGTTCATCCACAACTGCGTGGCCTTCTCACGACTCCAACACCATCATTAAGTTTGCAGATGACATGACTGTGGTAGGCCTGATCACCGACGACGAGACAACCTACAGGAAGGAGGTCAGAGACCTCGCAGTGTGGTGCCAGGACAACAACCTCTCCCTCAATGTCAGCAAGACAAAGGAGCTGATCGTGGACAACAGGAAACAGAGGGCCGAGAACGCCCCCAACCAAAAGGTTCCTGAACAGCTTCTAAACTATTAGACTGCTGAACAGTTAGTCAAATGGCTACCTGGACTATTTGCATTGACACTCTTTATTTGTCTTACTTTTTATCTCTGCATTGATAGAAAAGGGCTCGTAAGTAAGCATTTCACGCTAAAGTCTACACCTGTTGTATTTGGCGCATGTGACAAATAAATTAGATTTTTGATTTGATTTGAAGGCGGGGCGTTGAAAGGTATTGAAAACATGGGTGGCAATAATTCTGACCCCTATCTTTTTGAGAGAAAAGTATTTTTTGCTCATCTTTATCAAAGGTGCCAATAATTTAGGAACTTACTGTACTGTAGGTAATAAGGTGGGACCCAGACTCAGACTCTGTTTATCATCAGCTATCACTAGACTAGAGACATTCAACTGGAATAAATCAAATTGTCTCTGTGTTGAGTTAATTTATCTAGTCATCCTTTTTCTCCTTGTGATAGAATTTAAATTGAATAAACTTTATTTATCAAAACAACATTATTTCAGGGTTGTTCTCAAAATGAAGAATGTATTGTTCATTCAATTCCAAATGCATTTGTTTGTAGTTTCTTATCTGTAGGAACAAAACAAACCTTTCATGAATAAGTTAAGCTGGTCTTTCGACCTGAACACTGCTTAGTAACAGCCCAGAGGAGAATGTTACATTAAAACACTCCAGGAAGGCTTTTGGATTGTGGAATTGAATCATTGCTGCCTTGCTCACATCCACTCCCCAAGCAAATACATCCACCAAGGGCAGTTGGAGCAACAAGAACAACACAGAACCACAGCACGCTCTCAGTAAAGAAATGGAAGAAAAAGGGGTTCCAGTTGCTACGTCAAATATTTATGGACCAAAAAATGTGTTTTGGCTTTGCTTCTCTGAGTCACTTGGCACTTTCCATACTGACCTCATCAAAGAGGAATGAGGTGAATACACACACACACACACACACATTAAACAATTTCAGGGTCGACCAACACACTCTCTCATCACAGGCTGCTATAGAGCAGGATTTAATCATTGTTGAGCTCTTTACTGCTTGAGCACTTCTGGTGACCTTTCCTCCTGTGTCCAGGTTCATGATGTTCTGAATGGGAAAAACAGTAGGATATTACCAAGCTGTACAGACTCATCTGTCTGTCTGTCCGTCCAGTAAGGAAGGAAGGGTTGGGAGACTATTGATTGTTCTATTGAGGTTCCACAGTTGTCTTCTATGGGATGTACAGTACCAGTCAAAGTTTTGGACACACCTACTCATTTTACTTTTTTTCTAGAATAATAGTGAAGACATCAAATCTATTAAATAACACATATGGAATCATGTAGTAACCAAAAAAGTGTTCAACAAATCAAAATATATTTTGTATTTTAGATTCTTCAAAGTAGCCACCCTTTGTCTTGATAACATCTTTGCACGTTCTTGGCATTCTCTCAACCAGCTTCACAAAGTAGTCACCTGGAATGCATTTCAATTAACAAGTGTGCCTTGTTAAAAGTTAATTTGTGGAATTTCTTTCCTTAATCGATTTGAGCCAATCAGTTGTGTTGTGACAAGGTAGGTGTGATATACAGAAGATATCCCTATTTGGTAAAATACCAAGTCCATATTATGGCAAGAACAGTTCAAATAAGAAAATATAAACTTTTACTTTGACATGAAGGTCAGTCAATACAGAACATTTCAAAAACTTTGTAAGTTTCTTCAAATGCAGTAGCAAAAACTATCAAGAACTATGATGAAACTGTCTCTCATGAGGACCGCCACAGGAAAGTAAGACCCAGAGTTACCTCTGCTGCAGAGGATAAGTTCAGAGTTTAGAGTTAACTTCACCTCAGATTGCAGCCCAAATAAATGCTTCACAGAGTTCAAGTAACAGACACATCTCAACATCAACTGCGTGAATCAGGCCTTCATGGTTGAATTGCTGCAAAGAAACCACTACTAAAGGACACCAATAATAAGAAGAGACTTGCTTGGGCCAAGAAACACAAGCAATGCACATTAGACTGGTGGAAATCTGTCCTTTGGTCTGGAGTCCAAAGTTGAGATTTTGGGTTCCAACCGTTGTGTCTTTCTGAGATGCAGAGTAGGTGAACGGATAATCTCCGTATGTGTGGTTCCCATCGTGAAGCATGGAGAAGGAGGTGTGATGGTATGGGGTGCTTTGCGCGTGACACTGTCTGTGATGTACAGTTGAAGTCGGAAGTTTACATACACTTAGGTTGAAGTCATTAAAACCTCATTCTTCAACACTCCACAGATTTCATGTTAACAAACTATAGTTTTGGCAAGTCGGTTAGGACATCTACTTTGTGAATGACACAAGTATTTCTTCCAACAATTGTTTACAGACAGATTATTTAATTTATAATTCACTATATCACAATTCCAGTGGGTCAGAAGTTTACATACATTAAGTTGACTGTGCTTGCTTGGAAAATGGCTTTAGAAGCTTCTGACAGGCAGGTAAACCTCCTCAATTGGAGGTTTACCTGTGGATGTATTTCAAGGCCTACCTTCAAACTCAGTAACTCTTTGCTCGACATCATGGGAAAATCAAAAGAAATCAGGCAAGTCCTCAGAAAATAAATTGTAGACCTCCACAAGTCTGGTTCATCCTTGGGAGCAATTTCCAAATGCCTGAAGGTACCACGTTCATCTGTACAAACAATAGTACGCAAGTATAAACACCATGGGACCACGCAGCCGTCATACCGCTCAGGAAGGAGACACGTTCTGTCTCCTAGAGATGAACGTACTTTGGTGCGAAAAATGCAAATCAATCCCAGAACAACAGCAAAGGACCTTGCGAAGATGCTGGAGGAAACAGGTACAAAAGTATCTATATCCACAGTAAAACGAGTCCTGTATCGACATAACCTGAAAGGCCACTCAGCAAGGAAGAAGCCACTGCTCCAAAACCGCCATAAAAAAGCCAGACTACGGTTTGCAACTGCACATGGGGACAAAGATTGTACTTTTTGGAGAAATGTCCTCTGGTCTGATGAAACAAAAATAGTAACTGTTTGGCCATAATGACCATCTTTATGTTTGGAGGAAAAAGGGGGAGGCTTGCAAGCCGAAGAACACCATCCCAACCGTGAAGCACTGGGGTAGCAGCATCATGTTGTGGGGGTGCTTTGCTGAAGGAGGGACTGGTGCACTTCACAAAATAGATGGCATCATGAGGAAGGAAAATTATGTGGATATATTGAAGCAACATCTCAAGACATCAGTCAGGAAGTTAAAGCTTGGTCACAAATGGGTTTTCCAAATGGACAATGACCCAAAGCATACTTCCAAAGTTGTGGCAAAATAGCTTAGGGACAACAAAGTCAAGGTATTGGAGTGGCCATCACAAAGTCCTGACCTCAATCCTATAGAAAATTTGTGGGCAGAACTGAAAAAGCGAGCAAGGATGCATACAAACCTGACTCAGTTACACCAGTTCTGTCAGGAGGAATGGGCCAAAATTCACCCAACTTATTGTGGGAAGCTTGTGTAAGGCTACCCGAAACGTTTGACCCAAGTTAAACAATTTAAAGGCAATGCTACCCAACACTAATTGAGTGTATGTAAACTTCTGACCCACTGGGAATGTGATGAAAGAAATAAAAGCTGAAATAAATAATTCTCTCTACTATTATTACGACATTTCACATTCTGAAAATAAAGTGGTGTTCCTAAATGACCTACGACAAGGAATTTCTACTAGAATTAAATGTCAAGAATTGTGAAAAACTGAGTTTAAATGTATTTGGCTAATGTGTATGTAAACTTCTGAATTCAACAGTATTTAGAATTCAAGGCACACTTAACCAGCATGGTTACCACAGCATTATGCAATGATACGCCATCCCATCTGGTTTGCTCTTTGTGGGACTATCATTTGCCAAAACACACCTCCAGGCTGTGTAAGGGCTATTTGACCAAGAAGGACTGAGAAGGATTGTGGAGGCCACCCTTGAATGAGTAGGTGTGTCCAAACCTTTGACTGGTGCTGTATATCTTTCTCCATCTTTCTTGCTCTCTTCCTCTCTCACTCTCTCTCTCTCTCTCTCTCTCTCTCTCTCTCTCTCCCTCTCTCGTTGCTGCTGCTGTTGCTAGTTGGACAGAGAGGCCCATTTCCCTACTCTGATAGATTCTGTTACCTGTGTGTGAAAACACTGAGGCCTCTCAACGAAACCCACACGATTTACAGTATGGAAGTCCTGTTTAAAGTGCCTGGGGATATTTTATCTAACTAGCAGGTGTTTTGTAAAACAACAAAATACATTTACTGTATTTGCAACAGACGGGACTATTGTTATGTGGCAATGTAGGGAGAGAAGTTTAAAGGCCTTTCATAGCCTGAGGCATAATACTGTGCATTCATAAAAACATATATATACCTACACACTGATGAATGCACCTGCAGTGTTACTGAGCAAAGTTTCGACACAGAGGTCCCCACTGGGCACAGACGTAAACTCAACATCTATTCAATGTAGTTTCATTGAAGTGACATGGAAACAATGTTTATTCAACCATTGTGTGCCCATTTGGTCATGACTTTACTTGTTGTACCCTGTACCTGTAACTTACTGGATGTGCATTATGTACACTAGCTCCAAACTGATACTGTACACTGTATCCTGACTGAAAGAAACCTGATAGAGTCCAGTCCACGTATTCAGTTGGAGTTTCCCAAGTCCCCCATCCTGGCTCAACTTGGCTGTGGTCTAATTGTATGTGGACCATTGCCTCTACCAGACCCCCGTCCAGTCCAGGGGCTCTCTCCAAGGCTTTGTTCAAGGTGTGAGGAATTATTATTATTATTTATTTAACCTTTATTTAACTAGGCAAGTCAGTTAAGAACAAATTCTTATTTACAATGACGGCCTACACCGGCCAAACTCGGACGACGCTGGGCCAATTGTGCACCGCCCTATGGGACTCCCAATTACGGTCGGTTGTGATACAGTCTGGATTCAAACCAGGTTGTCTGTAGTGACTCCTCTAGCACTGAAATTGATTACTTTTGTATTACAATATCCCATAATGACAAAATGAAAACATGTTTTTAGAAATGTTGAAAAACTAATCAAATGTACATAAGTATTCACACCCCTTGGCTATGACACTCCAAATTGAGCTCAGATGCATCCGATTTCCTTTGATATTCCTTGAGATGTCATTACAAGTCCAAGAGTAAATCCAGGTCCGGCGAACCAGCTTGTAAAGTAGAGGCAGTATCCAGAAGGAGCCACCGCAACCACTTTTCACACTAGGGACAGCAGAGCTAGACAATGATATCAAAGCCACAGTGTGTAGATCTGAGCCTTGGCCCTGCTTTCTGCTCTCAGCTGATGGAGGCGATGACTGACACCCAGTAGGCTGGTTTTAAACCATGTATAGGGCCAGTTTCCTGGACCGAGGTTAATCCTGTTCATAGTTTAAGGGGACAGCCAGCCAAACAATGACATCAAAGCCACAGTATGTAGACCCACTGACTGAGCTGCACGTCTGGGCCCGTATTCACAGTCTCAGAGTAAAATAGCTTTTATTGTTGATCATTGCTACACAGCCATTTTCAAATCTTACCATTGATTTTCAAGATGGTTGAAGTCAGAACTGTAGCTAGGCCACTCAGGAATATTCAATGTTGTCTTGGTAAGCAACTCCAGTGTAGATTTGGCCTTGGTAACCTAAAACACTCCAGTTATTGTCCTGCTAAAAGGTGAATTTGACTCCAAGTGTCTTTGGGAAAGTAGACTGAACCAGGTTTTCCTCTAGGATTTTGTCTGTGCTTATATTCGTATTCTGTTTATTTTTATCCAAAAGAAAACTCCCTAGCCCTTGTTGATGACAAGCATACCCATAACATGATGGAGCCACCACCATGCTTGTAAATATATAGAGTGGTTCTTAGTGATGCGGAGTGTTCGATTTGCCCAAAACATAACGCTTTGTATTCAGGACAAAAAGTTAATTTCTTTGCCACATTTTTTGCAGTATTACTTTGTATTTTTTGTATTTATTAGAATCCCCAATTTGCTGCTGGTCCATTGTTTCATGAGCTGAAAAAAAAAATCCCCGAAATTTTCCATACGCACAAAAAGCTTATTACTCTCAAATGTTGTGCACAAATGTGTTTATATTCCTGTTAGTGAGCAAATTGGACAGCATGATCATTACACAGGTGCACCTTATGCTGGGGACAATAATAGGCCACTTTAAAATGTGCAGTTTTGTCACACAACACAATGCCACAGATGTCTCAAGTTTTGAGGAAGCGTGCAATTGGCATGTTAACGGCAGGAATGTCCACCAGAGCTGTTGACAGAGAATTTAATGTTAATTTCTCTACCATTAGCTGCCTCCAACGTCATTTTAGAGAGGAATAAAGCCCTTTTGTGGGGGAAATAAAGCCCTTTTGTGGGGGAAAACTCATTCTGATTTGCTGGGCCTGTCTCCCCACGGCTGCACCCCTGCCCAGTCATGTGAAATCCATAATTAATTTATTTCAATTGACTGATTTCCTTAAATTAACTTGAAATTGTTGCATGTTGAGTTTATATTTTTGTTCAGTATACATACATAGCACAACATTTTCATAATAATTTTACCATTCAACATATGCTCCCATCCACAGCAAAGCACAGCTAGTGCATTCATCTTAAGATAGCCAGGATAGACAACCACATATCACAGCCGTATCCTAACCACGTACCACATACTTAATACAATACATAATACAAAATGCATAAAAGTGTCTCTTCACAGTCCCCGCTATGTCGTAAGGAGTTCTTTTATCTGTTTTTTCGGGTTTTATTGCTAGGCTTGAGTTACCTGGGTCTATTTAATACTATGTGCTTCCCAGCCTCTGTTCTGGACCTGAGGACTGTGAAGACACCTCTGGTTGCATTTCTTGTGTGATACCGATGAGTGTCCGAACTGTCCGAACTGCTTGAACAGACAGTTCGGTACCTTCAACACCTCGCACAAAGACCAAAGATCACTCCTCAACTTTGAGTCAGGAGAGATTGACATGCATGTCATTGACATTCAACCCTCCGTATACATCTAAGTGCAATACATGCTGCTCTGTCCTGGACCAACTGCAATTTACCTATGTCCTTCTTTGCCGCACCTGACCACAAAACTGGAACGTAGTCCAGGTGCAACAAAACTAGGGCCTGTAGGACCTGTCTGGTTGACTGAGATATCAAGAAAGCAGAGCAACGCCTTATCATGGCCACATTATTCAATAATAGATCAAGGTGAGGTTCAGGGTTGAGTGAGTGATTTGTCCCAAAAATTATGCTTTTAGGTTTTTTGATATTTAGCACCAGCCTTGCTAGTTACCCATTCTAAAACTGATTGGAGCTCTATGTTAAGGGTGTCCGTTTTTTATTATACTGTTGAGTCGTCAGCGTACAGGCTTTATTCAAGGTCAGTGGAAGGCCATTAGTAATCACAGAAAACAATAATGGTCCAAGCTGGCTGCCCTGCGGTACACCACACTCAACCGAATTTGCTTTAGAGAGGCATCCATTAAAGAAACCCCTCTGTGTTCTATTGGATAGATAACTGTCCATCCATGATAAAGGCAGAGAATGTTAATCAATAATACCTACATTTTTTCAGCAATATGTTATGATCAATGATATCAAAGGCTGCACTGAAGTCTAACAAAACAGCTCCCACAATCCTATTATCTATCTATTATCTAAGTCATTTGTGTCAGTGCCAAGCATGTTGATTGCCCATTGGCAATCCTGTCTCTTCTGTATGTTATAACCATATATTTCTACCACTATATCATCAAACGAATTATCTAAGTGAGTTTCAGAGATAGCCAGTATATGAATGCTTTTGTTACTAGCACGTTATCAATTTCATTAACCTTGTTTCTTAGGCTAGCTAGATGAATGTTTTATTTTTTTTTCAAACCAGTTTGAACCGCCATAAAGTTACAGTTTATATAATTTATTTCTGTTCCTCTACATTACTTCACCAAACAGTGCGGCTAGAGCAGCTTGCAAGCTATGGTTGTTTACATACATGTGCGATGGAAAAGGGGAATACTAGTCAGTTGTACAACTGATGTCAATTAAGAGTGCTTAATTGACATCCACAGCGCCCAGGGAATAGTGGGTTCACTGCATTGTTAAGGGGCAGAACAACAGATTTTTACCTTGGCATCTCAGGGGATTCGATCCAGCAACCTTTCCCTTACTGACCCAATGCTCCTACCCTCCAGGCCACAGACAAGGGTAGGGTACGAATGTAACTGAAATGTTGCAGCCAGGAGAGAGCTTGGCTTGAAGCACTGGGCATCTTGTTATGACATGCATTATCTGAATTAGTCCCACAGAATTATACCTATGGAGGAGCAGCTTCTATGTAGGAACTTGAATGTCTTTGAACTTCCAAGAGTTGTTTTAACGTTGGACCAGAGCTAGCTAGCTAACAAGCTTGTGTGTGCAGAGCGGCACCAGAATTAAAAACACGTCTTACAGTTTTGTAGTTAATAAATCCAATATGAAAGTTAATCCCTTCTTCTCTAATTAAAAATCTCTCGCTAATTTCTGAATCACTCTTGTAACGTCAGTAGGATGCAGTAGACTAAGCTTCAGAGGGGGAAGGGCAGGTTGCCTAAACACGCACACACACTGGCAAAGATTTTCAGCTGGCAGGCAGACACTGGAATACGTTTCTGAGTAACAGAGTGAGGGCTTTGCATAGGCACCTTGGGGCGTTTTTGTGCCCAGAAGTAAAATAACATTATTAACCGGTTCCCATGTTTTTAAAATAGCGGTTCTGTTCCAGAGCAGTATATATCACTTTCGTTCCCAGTTCTGATTCTGTTCCTCGAAAAATGTGGTTATTTTCCAGTTTTTGGTTCTGTTCCCTGAACCAGTTCCAACCCTTGCTAATAATGTGAAGATCTAGCAACCCAAACGTTGCATTTTTAGCATAAGAATATTTTAGCATAAGAATATTTTTAGCATAATACATAAGAAAATTGTGTAATGTACACAAATGCGTTATGAAGAAAATTGCCTGTCACGAATTTTGAATAAGTCTATGCCACAACAAGCTGTGCTAGTGTGTTCATTTATCCAGGTGTGCTAGGTAATGGCTAGAATTAAAGGGATACTGTGAGATTCTGTTAAGCATACGCTAGTGTACCTGTACACTTCCAGTCATTGCGCTAAAGCTAATTAGCATTGGCTCGCAAAACTAGCTTTAAATTTACATTTTAGTCATTTAGCAGACGCTCTAATCCAGAGCGATTTACAGTTAGTTAGTGCATACATGTTCATACATTTTCGTACTGCTCTAACTTCTTTCATACTGCAGATAGAGACAAAAAATAATATGCACAAGTTCATTAACTGCCAAAATCACGCAGTATCCCTTTAATCTAATAGGGATCAGACTCTCTGATGATACTCATTATGGTAATTAAAATACAAACCACACCATTAATAATATGGCAGTTGGAAATGGTACATAAACCTGCTATGATTTGCTTAAGTCCAACTAGATACACTAGTGTTTTCATTTAGTTTCATAACAAAACATTCATTTTTGGCAGCTAAATTATTTGATTTGTGGCTGTTGTTGTTTTGTTATTGTTGTTTCGTTGCTAAATACTTGAGAAGGCAGCTGTTTCATATCTTTGTCTGAAGTTAAACAAATTGAAACGTCTGGGCAGAATGAATTCAATAAGGACGAGGCTGGTTTTGCTGACGTCTTTAGTTTATTAGGCCATATGGTGATATAATTGCAGCGGTACCAATGAATTTGAGGATGAGTGCCCCTTCAAAGATGTTTGGTGCATAATCCCTCCTTTTGAAACACTCAACATGCTCCAAACCTGGCAACCTGGCAGAGTTAGCATTACACATTGAGAGACCATAACAAACGACAGCATAATCCAATAGCATTTCTACAACCAATTCTCCACTAATTTGCTAACATGTTAATGTAAAGGAGATCTTAACCCTGAATGGCCTATACAGATGGAACATATCTCAGACTTATATTGTCAGGCAGCATACAGACAGACTCAATGTGCCAACCCTGAAACCTGGATGCAATAAGGAGCAGGAAATTCTATTCTGGGATCTCAGGAATCCAGGAATCTTCAGCCTCTGCCTGAGTTCCAAATGGCAACCTATTCCCTATATACTTCCACATATACTCCAGAGCCCTGTATGAGCTATTTAGGAAATAGGGTGCCATTTGGGACTCATCCAGGAATCTTCACCTCCTACTAGATCATTCCTGCAAGGAGGAGTGCAGACCGGAGTGGTGGAAGACGTGTGTATCCCAAATGGCACCGTATTACCTATATAGTGCACTACTTATGACCAAAAGTGGTACACTATATAGGGAATAGGGTGCTATTTGGCTCTGCTCAAAAGCAGTACACTATAGGGAATAGGGTGTCATTGGGGATGAAGCCATAGTTTTCCCCTACTTCTTCTTTCCTTGAAAACATGCGTGACTCCTGATAATAATAATCTGTGTCTGGGACGACTCTCTTCTTCTTTATTCCTTTACGTGTCCAACAGAAATATATTTTCCTACTTTGGATTATTTGAAGATCCTGAATATCAATCTCCTATGCGTGATAGATTATTTAACCTTTATTTGCATCCCAAATGGCACCATACTCCCTAAATAGTGCACTATTCTTGACCAAGGTCCATAGGGCTCTTGTCAGAAGTAATGCACTATATGGGGAATAGGACACCATTTGGGAAACAGCCTTTAACTTTGATGTGGAGATACAGTGCCTTCAGAAAGTATTCATACCCCTTGACCTTTTCCACATTTTGTTGTGTTACAGACTGCATTCAAAATAGATTAAATATATTTTTTCTCAACCATCTACACACAATACTCCATAATGACAAAGTGAAAACATGTTTTTAGACATTTTTTCAAATGTATTGAAAATTAAATATAGAAATACTGTATGTAATTTACACACCTGAGTCAATACATGTTAGAATCACCTTTGGCATCGGTTACAGTTGTGAGTCTTTCTGGGTAAGTCTTTAAGAGCTTTGCACACCTGAATTGTACAATTTTTTTTTTTTTTTTTTTTTTTCTTCAAGCTCTGTGAAGTTGGTTGTTGATCATTGCTAGACAGTCTTGCCATAGATTTTCATGCCGATTTATGTCAAAACTGTAACTAGGCCACTCAGGAGCATTCAATGTCGTCTTGGTAAGCAACTATGGTGTTTATTTGGCCTTTTGTTTTAGGTTATTGTCCTGCTGAAAGGTGAATTTGTCTGTTGGAAAGCAGACTGAACCACGTTTTCCTCTAGGATTTTGCTTGTGCTTAGCTCTATTCCATTTCTTTTTATATACAAAAAAACTCCCTAGTCCTTGCCAATGACAAGCATACCCAAAACAGTATGCAGCCACCACCATGCTTGAAAATATGAAGTGGTACTCTGTGATGTGTTGGATTTGCCCTAAACATAACGCTTTGTATTCAGGACATAAAGTTAATTTCTTTGGCAAATGTTTTGCAGTTTTACTTAAGTGCCTTATTGCAAACAGGATCCATGTTTTGGAATATTTTTATTCTGTACAGGCTTCCTTCTTTTCAATCTGTCATTTAGGTTAGTATTGTGGAGTAACTACAATGTTGATCCATCCTCAATTCTCCTATCACTGCCATGTAACTTTTAAATTCACCATTGGCCACATAGTGAAATCCCAGAGCGGTTTCCTTCCTCTCCGTCAACTGAGTTAGGAAGGAAGCCTGTATCGTTGAAGTGACTGGGTGTATTGATACACCATCCAAAGTGTAATTAATAACTTCACAATGCTCAACGGCGATGTTCAGCGTCTGCTTTTTTAAATTTTTACAGATCTACCAATCGGTGCCCTACTCTGCGAGGTATTGGAAAACCTCCCTGGTCTTTGTGGTTGAATCTGTGTTTGAAATTCACTGCTCGAATGAGGGACCTTACAGATAATTGTATTTGTGGGGTACAGAGATGAGGTAGTCATTCACAAATCATGTTAAACACTTATAGAACACAGAGTGAGTCCATGCAACTTATTAAGTGACTTGTTAAGCACATTTTTAATCCTGAATTTATTTAGGCTTGCCATAACAAAGGTGTTGAATACTTAGACTCAAGATATTTCAGCTTTTCATTTTAAATTAATTTGTAAAGATGTCTAAAAACAATTCCACTTTGACATTATGGGGTATTGTGTGTAGGCCTGTGACACAAACTCTCAATTTTAATCCATTTAAAATTCAGGCTATAACACAACAAAATGTGGAAAAAGGGGTGTGAATACTTTCTGAAGGCACTGTATGATGCTCTCTGCCAGTAAAATAACAACTATATGTGTTCAGATTTCCCCCAGTTGGTCGGTTTATTATGTTTTAATTTAAAGGTCAAACTTGAAGAACGTTTCGGCATGATTCATAATTTACTTTAATGGAACACTATGGAGTCCTACCCCATTAGCCTAGATTGCGAACGACCATGGCTATTGGTTGAATTAGGGGCTGGACTCAATCCATATCACGGAAGGTCCATATTAAAATGTAAAGGTAATTTCAGATTGAGCCGTGACTGCAGTATCCACAAACTCGGGAACCTTGCCTTTAAATTTAAATCGAGCTATAACGCGGATCTTCCGCAATACTTCTGTGATACAGATTGAATCCAGCCCTAGGTCTAAAATAAGACCTGGGCCATTACTTTATTGGACTGAATCCTTGTTGTGCTTCCAGTCAGTCTACTGGCCTTCCAGACAGAAATATATTCTAGTGCGTCCAAGGGAATGGGCTCAGTTTGCATGTCATCAATCACAAAAAAATCCATCACAAAATATATTTTTCTGCAAAAAGCACATAAACACAAAACAATACCCAAAAGGAAGATGGAATGAAATAAACTCACTTGTTCTTTAAACTGATCTGTCATCACTAGTGAGTGATGACTGGAGTAAGCCAGCCAGCCAAGGACTGATTGTTTCACTAGAGAACTGTTTCACAATGTACTGAGTGGGTATTTCACAGCCCTTGAAAACAATGAAATTATCAACAAGAAAAATATCACATACTTGGAACTTCTCACACAGTTATTAATCTTACTAAATGTCATTGTGAACACAACACAAAGAATGAGCATCTTAAGTTAGTGTGACAGTGCGAGGCTGGTGAGCACAAAAAAGGAGGAGGTCGAACCAAAAGGAAAACAACAAAGAACGAAGTCGATCTATATACTTTAATGAATGACTCACTGACGCGTCTGAGTCGCAGCTCAGAAACAATAATCCAATCAACCTCCTCAGCCGATCGGCGTGACCACTCACCTGGCCTATCTAGGCAATAGCTTCGCAGGAACCTCCCCAGCTCTTGGTTGGTGCGTTCCACCTGCCCGTTCGCCTAGGGATGGTACCCAGATGTGAGGCTGACCCTGACCCCCAGACGGGACAGGAACGCCCTCCAGACCCAAGATGTAAATTTGGGACCACTGTTGGACACAATATCCTCCGGAACTCCATACAGCCGGAATACCTGCTGGAACAGGACCTCAGAGACCTGAAAAGCAGAGGGCAGCCCAGCGAGAGGGATAAAACGGACCATCTTGGCGAAACGACCTACGACTACCAGGATGGCCGTATGTCCCTCCGACCGGGGCAAGTCTGTGACAAAGTCCAATGCCAGATGTGACCAAGGCCGCTGAGGTACCGGCAAGGGGTGGAGCTTACCTACAGGAGCCTGTCTCGACGCCCTGTACAGTCCAAGTTCTCACCATGCCAGGCCACCAGTGTCCCACGTGCCCGGGGTGTCCCACGTGCCAGGGATTGGTGCACCCAGCTCTCCACCGATGTTGATCCGCAGGTGATTTTTAGGCAGGTCCTCTGGCATCTGGGTGACCAGTCCTGGATCTTCCTCTTGCTCCATGCGATGTTAGGGTCGTTCTTTTGGAGCCAGGGAAGACCCATGATGATCGGATGGATGGATGAGTTTATGACCATGAGTTCCAGTCTCTCCCGATGGCAGCCATTGATGGTGAGGGTGAGTGGTTGAGTCACGTGGGTAACGGACCCGGTACCCACTGGTCTGCCGTCCAAAGCCTTTATGGGAAGTGAGGAGGGAAGTGAGGACCTCAGCCTGCGCACTGGCAGTTGGAGAGCGGATACTAAGGACTGGTCAACAAAACTCCCCATGGCCCCGGAATCTATCAGGGCTGGGGACATGAGGATGAGCACCTCCAGACAGCACAACAGGAAAACACCCCCTTTCTGCTCTGGTCCCGTTCGGAGGGGCAGTCCCTTCGACGATGGCCCCTCTTCCCGCAGAACAGGCACAGACCCTGTCTATCCCGGCGGTCTCTCCTCCGCGGGGAGCTGCATGAGTCCCTATGGAGAGGAAGAGATGCTTGGCGGCACCAAAACAGTCATGGTCTCGGAGCTGCCCGTCGATGACAATGGCCCGGGCGATGAATGCGTCCAGTGACATGGCTTCACTCACACACGCCAACTCCATCCGAACCTCCGCCCGCAAACCCCTACAGAATGCGGTTCGGAGAGCTGGCCCATTCCAGCCACTGGACGCAGCCACCGTCCGGAAAGACAGACATTCGCCCGCACCCCCCCCCCCCCCCACGATGGATGATCGAACAAGGCTCGGAACTGGGCGATGAACCTGGGAAATGATCTCAGTTCCTCAGATCCGCTACCCCACAAAGCCGTTACCCAGTCGAGGGCGCATCCAGTTAGAAGCGAGATCATCGTGGTCACCTTCTCCCTGTCTGGGACTGGTTGATCCCCAAAATATAACTCACATTAGAGAAGGAAAGCACGACAACCCTCCGGATTACCATTATATCGCTCCGGTAGGGCTCTCCGGAGCTCATGGAGAGGGAAAAGGGAATTTAAAAAAGGTTTAGAGAGAAAAAAAAACTCTGCATAGATGGATTATTCTGTGACAGTGCAAGGCTGGTGAGCACAAAAAAGGAGGAGGTCGAAGCAAAAGAAAAACAACAAAGAATGAAGTCGATCTATATACTTTAATGAATGACTCACTAACACGTCTGAGACGCCCTTTGGCGGTCATTTCCAATATGACCACTGAAAAATAAGCTAAGAAACCCAAGATAGGTAACTGGTTGGATAGATGTCAGCAGGGGTGCTCTGCTCCGGTCAGAGAGCAAGCAGATGACAGAAAGTGCCAAAGTTCACATATTTATTGAGGGCTTGTGGTTGGACATGGTGAAGTTGGATTTGTGTGTGGTTCTGCAACAAAGGTGAGACATAAGCAGGTTGCATAACATAAATAGAAAGGTAATAAGGATGAAGCTATTAAACCAATAGCCGACGGCCGCCAACTAGCTACATGGGGCCGTATTGGACACGATTCACATGGCTGTCACGTTGCGTAATGATAGAAGAAAGGCGCAGGAATACGTAATAGGGTTTTTTAATTCTCTACCCAAAATAAAGTACGTCATGCAACGACAGGGATGAAGCCCAAAACAAACACGTATATATATATATACAGTGGGGAGAACAAGTATTTGATACACTGCCGATTTTGCAGGTTTTCCCACTTACAAAGCATGTAGAAGTCTGTAATTTTTATCATAGGTTCTCTTCAACTGTGAGTGACGGAATCTAAAACAAAAATCCAGAAAATCACATTGTATGATTTTTAAGTAATTAATTAGCATTGTATTGCATGACATAAGTATTTGATACATCAGAAAAGCAGAACTTAATATTTGGTACAGAAACCTTTGTTTGCAATTACAGAGATCATACGTTTCCTGTAGTTCTTGACCAGGTTTGCACACACTGCAGCAGGGATTTTGGCCCACTCCTCCATACAGACCTTCTCCAGATCCTTCAGGTTTCGGGGCTGGCTCCCTCCAAAGATTTTCTATTGGGTTCAGGTCTGGAGACTGGCTAGGCCACTCCAGGACCTTGAGATGCTTCTTACGGAGCCACTCCTTAGTTGCCCTGGCTGTGTGTTTCAGATCGTTGTCATGATGGAAGACCCAGCCACGACCCATCTTCAATGCTCTTACTGAGGGAAGGAGGTTGTTGGCCAAGATCTCGCGATACATGGCCCCATCCATCCTCCCCTCAATACGGTGCAGTCGTCCTGTCCCCTTTGCAGAAAAGCATCCCCAAAGAATGATGTTTCCACCTCCATGCTTCACGGTTGGGATGGTGTTCTTGGGGTTGTACTCATCCTTCTTCTTCCTCCAAACACGGCGAGTGGAGTTTAGACCAAAAAGCTCTATTTTTGTCTCATCAGACCACATGACCTTCTCCCATTCCTCCTCTGGATCATCCAGATGGTCATTGGCAAACTTCAGACGGGCCTGGACATGCGCTGGCTTGAGCAGGGGGACCTTGCGTGCGCCGCAGGATTTTAATCCATGACGGCGTAGTGTGTTACTAATGGTTTTCTTTGAGACTGTGGTCCCAGCTCTCTTCAGGTCATTGACCAGGTCCTGCCGTGTAGTTCTGGGCTGATCCCTCACCTTCCTCATGATCATTGATGCCCCACGAGGTGAGATCTTGCATGGTGCCCCAGACCGAGGGAGATTGACCGTCATCTTGAACTTCTTCCATTTTCTAATAATTGCGCCAACAGTTGTTGCCTTCTCACCAAGCTGCTTGCCTATTGTCCTGTAGCCTATCCCAGCCTTGTGCAGGTCTACAATTTTATCCCTGATGTCCTTACACAGCTCTCTGGTCTTGGCCATTGGGAGAGGTTGGAGTCTGTTTGATTGAGTGTGTGGACAGGTGTCTTTTATACAGGTAACGAGTTCAAACAGGTGCAGTTAATACAGGTAATGAGTGGAGAACAGGAGGGCTTCTTAAAGAAAAACTAACAGGTCTGTGAGAGCCGGAATTCTTACTGGTTGGTAGGTGATCAAATACTTATGTCATGCAATAAAATGCAAATTAATTATTTAAAAATGATACAATGTGATTTTCTGGATTTTTGTTTTAGATTCCGTCTCTCACAGTTGAAGTGTACCTATGATAAAAAATTACAGACCTCTACATGCTTTGTAAGTAGGAAAACCTGCAAAATCGGCAGTGTATCAAATACTTGTTCTCCCCACTGTATATAACACAAGGATGTAACCCAAACAAAGAGCGAGGTGTAAACCTCTAAATATTACACAGGACGAGACCCGTAATAACAGGTGCACAATACTACGGTATGTAAACCGTAATACAATGTATAGTAACACGTGGCACGAAAGCCGATACAACAGAGCACAGGTACTCACAAGACCAACAGACATGGGACAATAATCAACAAGGGCAATGGGAAAAAGAGGGCACAAACATACAAATACTAATCAGGGGGAATGGGAACCAGGTGTGCGTAATGAGACAAGACAGTCTGGAGTTGGTGGTAATGATCCAGTTCAGTGACGCCTAGAAGGCCGGTGACGTAGACCTCCGGAGCTGGTGAATAGAATGAGCAATGGCCATATCTCCATAAAAAATGACAGCCCAATGATGGCTTAAAATGTTTGAGGGGGTCTTGAAAACACAATAAAATGCTCCAAGGATACATACAGCACTCTATACTGTATGTATCCTTTAAAAACTGTTGTAGAAATGTGGTGAAAACGTGTGCCAACTTATAAATATTTTCATGCATAGTTCAAATAGTTTACATGTAAACAGTATATGGGTGTTCCCCAATGTCTACTGATTACAATGATATATAACAGGATATTCTGTTTTGTGTCAGTTTTAAGAAATGTGACATGAAACCTTCCCTGTACCAGTCACTTTAGATTTACATTTACATTTTAGTCATTTAGCAGACGCTCTCATCCAGAGCGACTTACAAATTGGTGCATTCAACTTAGGATAGCCAGTGGGACAACCACATGTCGATCACAGTAAGTACATTTCTTTAAACAAGCAGCTGTGATGAAAGTCAGTGCTAGCAGGGAAATAGGTAAGGTGTTAGTTTAGTCAAAAGACAAGTGTTAGTATAGTACTTTTTATTTTTCTGGGGGGGTGTAGAAGGATTACTGTTATACTATTCCAGGTATTCCTTAAAGAGATAAAATCCCATTAGAATGTATTATGTCCAGCAGAGACAGGTGATGAAACTATTCATGAAACCTTTGTCTTTACACAAAGTATGTCAACTACTACATTAAGATGTCTATCTATAGTGCCATTACAGATTTAATATCCTATTATACTCAAAAATATTTTTTACCCAACCAGCTACATTCATTCTAATTGGACTGGATTCACATGGCCATATCTCCCTAAATAATTGGTGCAGCCTAATGAGGTGGTGTGGAGAACACAATAAAATTGCCGTATGTATGTGTCCTTTAAACTTTATGCAGACATGCAGTGGAAATGTCCCCTAAATTTACTATTCTGTCATTTGAGTTGGCCATAACTTCATTAGTAAGTGGTATATTAAGCCTAATTATGGCTTTAAATGTTAAAGGTAGCGTGGAAAACCCAATCAAATGGATCATGTATGTTTCTTTTTAAAGATGTTTTTTAAAGTACGACCTAAACTGTGCCTAGAATGCTGTCCAAATCAAAGATTTTTTTAAATGTATTTTGATCCCTCACTAGAGCTTTAAATCAGCGTTGCAGCAGCAACAGCAATGCAGCACCTTCTGTGCCCAGGGACCCAAGGCCAAAGCTCCTCCCCCTCTTCATCTTCTTCTTAGCTACTCTGGACAGCTTTGAGTAGGCATATGTACGCAACCCTGTTTCTCTTTCTCCTTCACACTCTATTTCTTTCTTTCTTTCCTTCTCTCTTTCTCTCTCTTTCTCTCTCTCTATTTATGTTTCTTTCCTTCTCTCTCTCTCTCTCTCTCTCTCTCTCTCTATTTCTGTTTCTTTCCTTCTCTCTCTATCTCTCTCTCTCTCTCTCTCTCTATTTCTGTTTCTTTCCTTCTCTCTCTCTCTCTCTCTCTCTCTCTATTTCTGTTTCTTTCCTTCTCTCTCTCTCTCTTTTTCTGTTCATTTCCTTCTCTCTCTCTCTCTCTCTCTCTCTCTCTCTTTCTGTTTCTTTGTTTCTTTCTCTTTCCCCTCTTTTGATCAATCTGTTCATCTCTCTTTCTCTCTCTTTGTCTCGCTTTCTCTTTTGCCTTCTGTCTGTCACATTCTCTCTTTCACTCTATGTATTTTTCACTCTGTTTCTTCACAATCACCGTCTTTCTCTGTCTAACACACACTCAGTCTAATCCTTTGTTAATCTTCTCTCTCTGCAGATTGCAGTCTTTCTCACTGTGGATTTCCCTCACTAATCCCTGTCTCTCTTATTATGTCGAAACGCTCCCTTTCCCCATTTCTTTCACATCTCGTCATCACAATGGCATGACATTTAGAATGAGTCACACCACAGTAAAAATAAAGGGAGTAGACTCCCTGCAATATTGTGGTTGCTTCAGTGATTTCCCTCCTTATTTTCTCCTGTTAATATGTGCTATTTAGAAAACGCTTTCATCCAAAGTGACTTACTGTACAGTGAGTGTATACATTTTTAGAATCTGTATGTGATTGCTGTGGGAATTGTTCTTTTGTGATTTCATTTCATTGTCGTTTCTTACCACATTAGACTCAGTCATAAAGACATTTGGATGGATGGATGGACACTCTTTAAAGGAATATCAGTGGGTTAATTAAGACAATACAAACACAATTGAAATAATGACTCAAAAATAAGCTACTGTAAGTATAATTCATGAAACAATTAAAGATTCTCAAGCTCTCTGGGGTCTATATTGGTGTTGAATAGCTGAGTAATTTCTGTTGCTACTCAGCTCAGTTCCTCTACAGAGAAGCCAACTGTGAATCTGCGAGTCTGGTAGTCATTATCAGATGATTGCCTTTCAATAATGAAAATACGACAGCAGGGAAAAGGGGAGAAAATGAAGAGAGGAAGGGACATTATGTAACACCAGCCATTAATGTTTCTTTAGTCTCAGCTCAACAATAGAGAGCCTTGTTAATGACCCAGCTGCTCCTGAGTCACTGTTATTGGTTTACAGTGCCTTTGGAAAGTTTTCAGAACCCTTTTTCCACATTTTGTGAGGTTACAGCCTTATTCAAAAAAGTTTTTTTGAATTTTTTGCTAATTTATTAAAAATAAAAGTATTCAGACCCTTTACTCAATACTTTTCTGACGCACCTTTGCCAGCGATTACAGCCTCGAGTCTTCTTTGGTATGACGATACAAGCTTGGCACACCTGTATTTGGGGGGTTTCTCCCATTCTTCTCTGCAGATCCTCTCAAGCTCTGTCAGGTGTGATAGGGAACATTGCTGCACAGCTATTTTCAGGTCTCTCCAGCGATGTTCGATCAGGTTTAAGTCCAGGCTCTGGCTGGGCCACTCAAGGACATTCAGAGACTTGTCCCGAAGCCACTGCTGTGTTGTCTTGGCTGTGTGCTTATGGTCATTGTCCTGTTGGAAGGTGAACCTTTGCCACAATCTGTGGTGCTGAGAGCTCTGGAGCAGGTTTTCATCAAGGATCTCTCTATACTTTGCTCCGTTCATCTTTGCCTCAATCCTGTCTAGTCTCCCAGTCCCTACCACTGAATAACATCCCCACAGCATGATTCTGCAACCACCATGCTTCACCGTAGGGATGGTGCCAGGTTTCCTCCAGACATGACGATTGGCATTCAGGCCAAAGAGTTCAATCTTGGTTTCATCAGACCAGAGAATCTTGTTTCTCATGGGCTGAGAGTCTTTAGGTGCCTTTTGGCCCACTCCAAGCCGGCAGTCATATGCCTTTTACTGAGGAGTGGCTTTCGTTTGGCCACACTACCATAAAGGCCTGATTGGTGGAGTGCTGCAGAGATGGTTGTCCTTCTGGAAGGTTCTCCCATCTCAACAGAGGAACTCTAGAGCTCTGTCAGAGTGACCATCGTGTTCTTGGTCTTTCTCCCTGACCAAGGCCCTTCTCCGCCGATTGCTCAGTTTGGCCGGGCAGCCAGCTCTAGGAAAAGTCTTGGTGGTTCCAAACTTCTTCCATTTAAAAATGATGGAGACCAATGTGTTCTTGGGAATCTTCAATGCTGCAAAAAGTTTTTGATACTCTTCCCCAGATCTGTGCCTCGACACTATCCTGTCTCGGAGCTCTACGGACAATTCCTTCAACCTCGTGGCTTGGTTTTTGCTCTGACATGCACTGTCAACTGTGGGACCTTATATAGACAGGTTTGTGCCTTTCCAAATCATGTCCAATCAATTGAATTTACCGCAGGTGGACTCCAATCAAGTTGTAGAAACATCTCAAGGATGATCAATGGGAACAGGATATACCAGAGCTCAATTTCGAGTCTCATAGCAAAGGGTCTGAATACTAAATAATAATAATTTTTAATAATATGCATAGTTTTCTAAAAACCTGTTTTCGCTTTGTCATTATGGGGTATTGTGTGTAGATTGCTGAGGATTTTTTTTATATAATCCATTTTAGAATAAGTCTGTAACTTAACAAAATGTGTAAAAAGTCAAGGGGTCTGAGTGCTTTCCGAAGGCACTGTATTTGGATCCCCATTAGCTTTTGCCGAAGCAGCAGCTATTCTTCCTGGGGTCCACAAAAAAACAAAACATGACAAGTAACACAATACTGATACACTGATAGACAAGGATAGTCACACAAGTTTAAAATACAATGATATACAAACAATATATAAAAATAATAATAATAGTACAAACAATACAACTAAATAAATAATGTGTTTGTTAAAGTGTGTCTGTGTGTGTGTTTGTCTGTGTGTCCCCTCACAGTCCCCGCCATTCCATGAAATGTTGTTTAGTCTTTTTCTTTAAGGTAATTTTGCTGTTTGCTTGAGTAATTGGAGATGGAAGGGGGTTCCAAGTGATCATGGCTCTGTATAATACTGTGTGTTGCTGTTAATTTTTTGGGGACCTGGGGACTGTGAAGAGACCCCTGGTGGCATGTCTTGTGTCGTATGTATGAGTGTCTAAGCTGAATGTTATTTGATTATGCAGACAATATGGTGTTTTCATTACAGTAATACTTCTCATAAAAACTAGAAGAGAAGCAGTTAATCTCTCATCACCTCTCAACCAGGAAAGACTGGCATGCATGTTGTTGATATTAGTTATGTATGTGCAGTTAAGGTCAAAGCGTGCTGCTCTGTTTTGAGCCAGCTGCAGCTTTGCTAGGTCTTTCTTCACTGCACTTGACCATGTTACCGGACAGTAATCAAGATGGGACAAGACCAGAGCGTGAACAACTAGTACAGTTTATTTTTGTGTCAAAAACGCAGAACATCTATTTATAACAGACATACCCCTCCCCATCTTCACAATAACTTTGTCAATATGACTTGACTATGATAATAGACCATCCAATGTTATACCTAGGAGTTTAGCTTCCTCAACTTGCTCAAGGGTCACACCCTTTATACACAGCTCCAGCTGAGGTTTTGGTCTTAGAGAATGTTTTGAACCAAATGCAATGCTTTTAGTTTTAGATGTATTTAAACCAATTTATTATTAACCACCCATTCTGATACTGACTCTAACTGTGGAAAGCTTTGTGTAAGACCAGTGGCAAATCATTTGTAGAAAATTTAGAAGAGTAATGGCCCAAGGCAACTGCCCTGAGGGACACCGCACTGTACATATCTAGAGAAGCTTCCATTGAAGAACACTTTCTGGGTTCTATTGGATAAGTAACTCTCCAACCATGTGATGTCAGGTGATGTAAAGCCATAGCAAGTGAGTTTCTTCAATAACAATTTATCAATAACATCAAATGATGCACTTCTAACAATACAGTTCCAACTATCAGCTCCGTTTGGAAGCAGCCTATGTCTTCCTCTACTACTCTAAAAGTTAATTATTCATATTATGAACCAGAGCACTCAGCTCAGAGCTCCATGCCTTCATCCTCATCCGCACCTGGTTTATTTCACTAACCCATACACAGGATTAGAGCAGTTGGACGTTTTGCTCGTGTTCAAGTCCAAGGATCAGAACTGAATCACCATCTGGGAAAGAGGCCTTCCTCTCCTCAATCATTCCTTCCCATTGAGCTGTGTGTGTGTGCGTGCTTCCCTCATCACAAAGGAACATTCACTTTACTCAAACTGTCTAAAGGAGCCCAATGTGCGGTTACATAGTTTTGACAAGCAGACTGGCTTTGTTGCGTAACCATGGAAGACATATACCCATCGTCAAGCATAGCTCTTCCACCAGGCATGCAGGGGCTCAGACAGCTTGAGTGTGTGTGCGTGTGCGTGTAGTTTATGTTCCGTTAGGAGGTACCAGGCATGTGGTGGGGCCCCACAGTGACAAGAAAAGACAGATAATGTAAAGTAAAGCTGAAATATGTGTGGTATTTCCAGTGGTATTCATCTATCCATCCTTCCATCTCTTTCTCCATCTTTCCCTTATGTCTGTCCTCCATCAATGGCAAGATAAGCACTAAGCCAGCTAGTTTATGCTTTCTAGGGAAGGAGACAGACTGAACTGTGTGTTCAGTACACACACACACACACATGTGCATGCATGCAGGCAACTTAACCTTACACACACACACACACACACATTTGTTGTACTATCCTTGTGAGGACCAACCAATTGATTCCCATTCAAAATAATGTTTTCCCTAACCCCTAAACCTAAACCTAACCTTAATCCCAAACCCTTAACCCTAAACCTGACTTCTAACGCTTATTTTAACACTAACCCTAAATCTAACCCCTAAGCCTAAAATAGCCTTTTTCCTTGTCGGGACCGGCAAAATTTCACCACTTGTCCGAATTTTCCTTATTTTACTATCTGGCCCCCATAAAGATCGGTAATCCAAAAACTCACATGCACACACACACACACACACACACAAAGTTTTGTATTGCTATCCTTGTGGGGACCAAAGAACTGATTCCCATCCAAAATCCTATTTTCCCTAACCCTAAACCTAACCATAACCCTAATCTTAACCCTAATCCTAACCTTAACCCCAAACTCCTAACCCTAACCGGAACTCTTAACCGTAACCTTAATTGTAACCCTAATTGTAACCCTAACCCTAAACCTAACCCCTAAGACTAAAATAGCATTTTTCCTAGTGGGGGCTGGCAAAATGTCCCCACTTGTCCGAATATTCCTTGTTTTACTATCGTTGGGAGGACTTCTGGTACACACACACACACACACACACACACACACACACACACACACACACACACACACACACACACACACACACACACACACACACACACACACACACACACACACACACACACACAGTATCACATACATTCACTCAGGATTTATTCATTCAGCACTCATTCATTCAGGACTGTATGTACATATTGTAAGTAATTCTTGGACTGAATCTACGTAGTCATTCACTCAGGACTGAATATTAGTATCCTTTCAGTAGTATCTTTTTCTTTCATTGCATTTAGTATATTGAATGTGCAATACATGTATTTATCTGTAATTAACCCTGTTCTAAGGACTGTATTTTAAGGGAATTAGTATTATTATATCATACGCACATTTAGCTATTTAAGTATCTCTTCCTGTCATTTACCTGTACAGTTAAATTAACCATGCAAATATTCACTTACCTGTACATTTAACCAGACTTTATATTAAGTAAACTTTTATTACCCTCACTTAGATCATTTAGCTATTTAAGTATCTTTCTCTGCCATCGACCTGTATAGTTAACCATGCAAATAAAAAATATTTATATCAACGTGCAATAACAATAATTCATTTTTTCACCTAACACTATAACAATGTATATTGTACATATTCAGTAATTTACTCATACTATGCAATGCGTTTCTATAGCTTTTTGCACGCCAGACTTTTCATACTGCCGCACTATGTATCATGTATCGTGTATCTGTCTTTTGTGTATTTCGTTCTGGCATTTTGCACCTGCCCTGTGTCTTTCGTAGCTGCTTGATAAAGTAATTTCCCCACGGGGATCAATAAAGTACCTATCTATCTATCTATCTATCTATCTATCTATCTATCTATCTATCTATCTATCTATCTATCTATCTATCTATCTATCTATCTATCTATCTATCTATCTATCTATCTATCTATCTATCTATCTATCTATCTATCTATCTATCTATCTATCTATCTATCTATCTATACACACAAGTATATAATTTAACATGATTCTATACTTGTGTGTACTGCTAACACTGGGCTACTGTTATCCATCACTAAAGGGTATCAAGCCTGGGATCTTCAGACAGCTAAAGACGGCATTCATCTCAATGCTGCTTCGTACCCAAAATGATTTACTTTACTAAATGATGTCCATATTTGGAGTAGTACTACAACCACAGAATGTTGCATCAACCTTATTCAGTGTGAATATGTCTTACACATGTGTAATGTGTTCTTGATGCATCTGTTAACAACAACCTACAACATTTCTCAAAAATACGGTCAAATGTCAAATTTAACCCAGAAATATTTGGTTGTATATCAACAAATACCCCTCTCTAAGGTCATATCTAATCATTCAAAGGGAAGAACAGTAAAACATCTCACTCTAATAAAAACATTTCAACAATATGTCCAACCCTAACCTGATCCCAGATCTGTTAGTGCTGTCTTGCCAATTCCTGTTGTCATTGTGGCGTAATAAGTGATGAAAATGGCCATAGGAGTTGGCAAGACAGCACAAACAGATCTGGGACCAGGCTAGTTCATCCCGTGAACAACAATGAACTCTCATTGACATCATGCACAAAAAGTATTGTAACTACCATGGTGGAGCATTTTATCGGCATGTTCTGGCCAACTTTTATGGTTTGGGCCATAGTGTCATGATCAAAACACTTTTAGTGTTTTGATCATGACTCCCCTATCGACCCCCTCTCATAACATCGTGTTGACAACTCATAGGACGCTGCTCTCCAAGTTAATAAAGAGGGCTGTATATCTGGTGACCTACAGTTTATGGCAAGTTACTGCCTGCTAAATAACACTACATTACTACAGAGAGGTGTGAAGCTTACAGTGATATCAGACTATGCTGCTGAAACTGAGAAATCTATTTTTTTTAAGATATAAGCAAATCCAGCTAAAATTCAAATGAAGTTGGTGTTTGCATTTCTAAATGAAGGTAATACCTTCAAGGTATATGTTACTAATGGTGGTCACACTTTATTTAGATAGCTCCCTGAAGATGATCTATAGTTACCCTAATGGCAAATAAATGTCTTAATCAGGGGCTCACCTTCTGACCGTGTATTCAGTGTAATTCCGTTCTTCCAGAAGGATTTAATTTAACATCCTCTGGAACAGTGGTTATCACCCTGGGTTACCTGGCTGGCCTATCCACAGGGAGTAGGCTAATTGGGAAGACTCATAACAACATAGACCCTTAATGATCAGTTGCACATGAGGATGTACCTGTGATTGGAGGTCCAATAAACAAAGGAAGTTGAGAGCCACTGTTCTGAACAACGTAATATACTGCTTGGTATACAATGTCAGGTCAGCCATGGCATAAAGATATTTTAGTAAACCACAGCAGATCTCGCAAACTTAGCAAAATCATATACATCATTGCCCCAGAATAAATGTAAACGTGCTTGGAATATGCCACATGCTATAAATACCCAAATAATACCTTATAATAAAAAATAATACCATGGGAATACTAATAATATAATAATTGTATAAATAAAAATACCAAATAATAAAATCTAATCTACTAGGAAAATAAGGATAAAACATTTTGGGGTATAATCGTCACATAAATGCCACCTTTCAATCTGGGACTGGAGAATTGTTGAAGGATATCCAGCTATCCTCGCCAAATGTAATTTACTGGTGTGATTCAATGGCTGGCGCTGCCTGCATTAAGGGTCAATTTGCAGGGACACAAAAGGCAACAATTTGACTTAATCTAATTTTATTGCATGGTTGAAGTCTTGGTTTTGGTTTTTCATACTTGGATGATGATGAGTTGACTGAAATAACCACACGTGTTGTGTCTTCACATGTCACTCTCTCTCTCTGATAGCCTTGTTACACCAAACTGAATGAGTGAAACAATGGTGCACTAAGCGTTCAGTCTGATTTAATCAGGCTACCTCTCCAATGCCCTGAAGTAAGCACGAAGTCCCAGTGTTCCCTGTTGTAGAATCTCCTCTGGTGTCACACTAACCAAGTTTCTGTTACAAACACACATAGACTCTCATGACGAGAAACATATTATGACACTTGAAATGTCTTTATTCTTTTGGAACTTTGTGTAATGTTTACTGTAAATTTTTTATTGTTTATTTCACTTCTGTTTATTATCTATTTTAAAAAACAGAGAGAGAGAGAGAGACTGGGGGAGAGAAAGCGAGAGTGGAGTGAGAGAGAGAGAAAGACTGCTGATGTGATGTTTGCTCAGATCCCAGTACCTCTGTTTCCCACTTTAAAATGTGGATCTCTGCAGTCCACTAAAAAGACATGTGACTGGCGGACTCCAGCTGTTAATTGGCTGCACCAAAGGGAGTTGTTTCCATACAAGTAACTAGGGGAAAGATGAAAACCACCAACAGGCAACTGTTAAGATTCCTGACTCTCTCTCTCTTTGATGTAGTTATTGTCTTTATGGCACCAGTATAATAGTATAAACACATCTGCCACGGAGACAATTATTTGTGCTGCCCTGCCGTCAGTTTGTGACATTCATGGGCCATGGGGCAGGGGTTTTTCTATGAATCTATGATCTAGCATCTGGGCCCCTAAGAAAATGGTCAGGTGGCTGTATATGGTAACAGATTCCCCTTTGGTAGTTACAGTCTTCTCTCATCGCTGCAACTCCTGTACGGACTTGGGAGAGGCGAAGGTCGAGAGCTGTGCTTCCCCCGAAACATGACCCCGCCAAGACGCACTGCTTCTTGACCCATGCTCGCTTAATCCAGAAGCCAGCCTCACCAATGTGTCGGAGGAAACATTGTACACGTGGAGACCGTGTCAGCGTGCATGCTACGGGGCGGTAATCATTTAGGCAGGTTACCTTTGCTTCCTTGGGCACAGGGACTATGGTGATCTGCTTGAAACATGTAGGTATTACAGACTCGGTCAAGGAGAGGTTGAAAATATCAGTGAAGACACTTGCCAGTTGGTCCGTGCATGCTTTGAGTACACGTCCTGGTAATCCGTCTGGCCCTGCAGCCTTGTGAATGTTGACCTATTTAAAGGTCTTGCTCACATCGGCTACCGAGAGTGTTATCACACAGTCGTCCGGAACAGCTGGTGCTCTCATGCATGCTTCAGTGTTTCTTGCATCAAAGAGAGCATAAAAGGCATTTAGCTCTTCTGGTAGGCTCGCATCACTGGTCAGCTCGCGGCTGGGTTTCCCTTTGTAGTCCGTAATAGTTTTAAAGCCCTGCCACATCCGACGAGCGTCAGAGCCGGTGTAGTAGGACTCAATCATAATCCTGTTTTGTCGCTTTGCCTGTTTGATGATTCGTCTGAGGGCGTAGCGGGATTTCTTATAAGTGTCCGGATTAGTGTCCCGCTCCTTGAAAATGGCAGCTCAAGCCTTTAGCTCGATGCGGCTGTTGCTGGTACTTCCTGCTTTAGGAAGAATGTACGTACGGTCACTGTTGGATAACGTCGTCAATGTATTTATTGATGAAGCCGATGACTGAGGTGGTATTCTCCTCAATGCTATTGGATGAATCCCGGAACATATTCCAGTCTGTGCTAGCAAAACAGTCCTGTAGCGTAGCATCTGCGTCATCTGACCACTTCCGTATAGAGCGAGTCACTGGTACTTCCTTCTTTAGTTTTTGCTTGTAAGCAGGAATCAGGGGGATATAATTATGGTCAGATTTGCCAAATGGGGGCCGAGGGAGAGCTTTGTATGCATCTCGGTGTGTTGAGTAAAGGTGGTCTAGAGTTTTTTTCCCCTCTGGTTGCACATGTGACATGCTGGTGGAAATTAGGTAAAACTGATTTAAGTTTGCCTACATTAATGTCCCCGGACACTAGGTGCGACGCTTCTGGATGAGCATTTTCTTGTTTGCTTATGGCCTTATACAGCTGGTTGAGTGTGGTCTTAGTGCCAGCATTGGTTTGTTGTGGTAAATAGATGGCTATGAATAATATAGATGAGAACTCTCCTGGTAGATAGTGTGGTCTACAGCTTATCATAAGGTACTCTACCTCAGGCGAGCAATACCTTGAGACTTATCCGTATCATTCAGCCACGACTTGGTGAAACACAAGATATTACAGTTTTTAATGTCCCGTTGGTAGGATATCCTTGATCGTAGATCGTAGATCATCCATTTTATTTTCCAGTGAAATAGCATGATAATTTTACAGGTACAGCTTGTGTTGGAGACACACAATGCCACAGATGTCTCAAGTTTTAAGGGAGCGTGCAATTGGCATGCTGACTGCAGGAATGTCCACCAGAGCTGTTGTCAGCCGGCCTCACAACTGCAGACCACGTGTAACCACACCAGCCCAGGACCTCCACATCCGGCTTCTTCACATGTGGAATTGTCTGAGACCAGCCACCCGGACAGTTGATGAAACTGAGGAGAATTTATTTCTATAATAAAGCCCTTTTGTGGGAAAAAACTCATTCTGATTGGCTGGGCCTGGCTCCCAAGTGGGTGGGCCTACCCATAGTTGCGCACCTACCCAGTCATTTGAAATCCATAGATTAAGTTCTAATTATTTTATTTCAATTGACTGATTTACTGTAACTCAGTAAAATTGTTGAAATTGCATGTTGCGTTTATATTTTTGTTCAGTATAAATAAAAATGAAAAGCTGAAATGTCTTGAATCAATAAGTATTCAACCCCTTTGTTATGCCAAGCCTAAATAACTTCAGATGTAAACATTTGCCTAACAAGTCAGATAATAAGATGCATGGACTAACTTTGTGTGTAATAATGGTGTTTAACATGATCTTTTTTATTTTATTTTTATTTCACATTTATTTAACCAGGTAGGTCAGTTGAGAACAAGTTCTCATTTACAACTGCGACCTGGCTAAGACAAAGCAAAGCAGTGCGACAAAAAACAACACAGAGTTACACAGTAAACAAAGAAAATCTATTTACAGAGTGTGCAAAGGTTAGGAAATAGGCCATAGTGGTGAGATAAATTACAGATTAGCATTAACACTGGAATGATGGATGTGCAAATTATGATGTGCAAATAGAGATACTGGAGTGCAAAATTAGCTAAAATAATAAAATAAATATGGGGATGAGGTAGTAGGGTGGGCTATATACAGGTGCAGTGATCGATAAGCAGCTTTGATGCTTAAAGTTAGTGAGGGAGATAGGAACCTCTAGTTTCAAGGATTTTTGCAATTCGTTCCAGTCATTGGCAGCAGAGAACTGGAAGGAATGGCAGCCAAAGGAGGTGTTGGCTTTGGGGGTGACCAGTGAGATATACCTGCTGGAGCGCATGCTACAGGTGGGTGTTGCTATTTTTTTCCACCTTTATTTTACTAGGCAAGTCAGTTAAGAACATATTCTTATTTTCAATGACAGCCTAGGAACAGTGGGTTAACTCAGGGGCAGAACGACAGATTTTTACCTTGTCAGCTCAGGGATTTGATCCAGCAACCTTTCAGTTACGGGCCCAACACTCTAACCACTCGGCTACCTGCCGCCCATATGCTATGGTGACCAGCGAGCTGAGATAGGGCGGGGATTTACCTAATAAAGACTTATAGATGACCTGGTCATAACTACCCCACCCCTATATCCCACACATAGAATTATCTGTAAGGTCCTTCAGTCGAGCAATGAATTTCGAGCACAGATTCAATGTTTTCCAATGCCTCACAAAGAAGGGCACCTATTAGTATATGGGTAAAAAATAAAATAAAGCAGACATTGAATATCCCTTTGAGAATGGTGAAGCTATTAATTACACTTTGGATGGTGTATCAATTCACCCAGTCACTACAAAGATACCGGTGTCCTTCCAAACTCAGTTGACAGAGAAGAAGGAAACCACTCAGGGATTTCACCATGAGGCCAATGGTGATTTTAAACCAGTTAGAGTTAAATGGTTGTGATAGGAGAAAATTGATGATGGATCAAAAACATTGCAGTTACTCCACAATACTAACCTACATTACAGAGTGAAAAGAATAAAGCCTGTACAGAATAAAAATATTCCAAAACATGCATCCTGTTTGAAATAAGGCATGAGGCAAAGAAATTACTAAAATGTTACAGAACTGCTGTTTTAAAGCCCCACTTCCTTTACTGCCCAGTTTCCCTGTAACTGTCGTTTTAGCAGGAAGAACTAAAACTCATAAAGAACTATTATTATTAAACCTTTATTTAACTAGGCAAGTCGGTTAAGAACAAATTCTTATTTACAATGATGGCCTGCCCTGGCCTACCCTAACCTGGACTATACTGGGCCAATTGTGCGCCCCCCTACGGGACTCCCGATTACGGTGGGTTGTGATACAGCCCAGGATCGAACCAGGATATGCAGTAACGCCTCTAGCACTGAGATGCAGTGTGGCACTCGTGAGCCCAAAGAAGCATTAAGCTTCAAACACACCGACTGGGATTGCATTTTGGTACACAAGAAGTACATTCATTTCCAATGGAACGCTGCGTTTGCCTTGCAGTATTGCGTTGCAGAGACAATTGCAGTGCGTTCTGTCAAACTGTATGCGTAAACGGGTTGACAGAAATGTTAGCAGAAGGTGAATGTTGACCTTTTGTTGCACACATATCTAGATGATGCTGCATACTATTTTACGCATAATCACAGTCGGTGTGTTCAAAGCATGGGCTCTCGGTCTGATAGCGCTTTTGAACATCTGCGTAACCTCCACTCATTGCAATGGCGCCGTTGTAGCCTTCCGTTGTAGCCTTGACCACAGCATTTGTTCACCGATATACCCTTACTTTCAATCAGTTCTATTATTATAGGCACTTTGATCAGTCACATTCTTGAAGCCCAATAAACAAATACTTAGCTTCCTATATGGAAATACAAAAGTTTATTAATTACTTTTTGGAAGTTACTGTCAAAACTATTTAATGTAATAAAAAAATACAAATAGACATCGATGTCAGACAGGCGCACGGGCCGTGTTCGGTATGCCAGTGGACTGATACTGATCGAAGGGTGGCAATTTTGAGAACTCTTAAACCCCGTTTCCATTGGCACTTTGATGTCAACCCAGACAGATTAGGATGGCCTTGGTGGGCTAGCTCGAATTGCATTTCCACTGCCTCCAGAAATGAGAAACTAGGTTGTTGCTAGCTAGCCGATATGTGACTGTGCAGCTGGCCTAGCTAATGTTGCTAGCTAGCACGATGTTGAAGAATTTAATTCACCCTCACCATGCAGTAACTAACGTTACCCCATACTCCTGCCAGTACCAGCCAGACCCAGAGCCATATATTTAGCTTGCTAGCGTCAGCTAGCTAACATGCTACCTTGCTTGCCATTGCATTGGCTATTAAATATATAGCTAGCTAACCAAGCAGACCAAAGGACGGGTTTGATATGATGTAGCTAGCTAGCTTTCAATGTGACCTGGTCAGCTAAAATTCCTGCTAGCTCACGTCGTTAGCTAGCTAGCTTGTTTTGCAAGCTAACTATAGGTAGCTACTTAGCATTCGAGGGCTGACTGTTCTCATAAAGGTTTGTGTAGTGCAAAGTAAATGAAGGATCAATCTATGGTGGTAATTCGTGTCATGTCTGACTACAGCAGTATTGTTTCTCCATGTGCTAGATACAGCAACAAGCCCGGACGAGCTAGCTGTGGTGTCAGCACCAAGCAGTGATCAGTTGGTGGTTGCATAGTAACAGCGCCACTAGCCCGAATTCTAATCCAGCAGGCACCAATTTGTAAATTCACTCTGGAGCACCAAAGTGCACTCAGAGTGCGCGCTGGGGATTTGTAAATTCAGAGCGTAGTTGTAGGGTTGATCCGAGCGTTCTGACCTCACAACAGCAACCAAACTAATTGGCTAAATTTGGCTAGCTTTCTGGCTAGCTACTTCCAGACACAAATGAGAGAACACTTCACCCTGAAAATTTTGCTCACCCTAGCAGAGCTGGTTAGAATGTTCATGTTATCAAGAGTTAGGCCTACTTACACCTGTCATAACAACCGAGTTTAGGGGCGTTCATCAATTATTTAATTATTCTGTGATGTGGCACTGTCAAACCAAAGTGCTCTGAATTTGTTGTAGATTAGGCCTACCAGAGTGAATTTACGAATGCAATTCCTGCTATATCACATGCATAAATATAAGGGTATATCAGAAATTGTGTTATATATGAAATATTGTCAACATAAAATATTGTAATATAATTAGCCTACAGTTTATATGGGTTTAATACCACTTTTATGTAGCCTATAAATAGCCTCTAAAAGATATGTAAACAGAACATGTCTACATTTTGTATATGCTAACAATTGTTAAAATTTCGAGCTATTAATTAAACTAAAAGAAAAACGTGTGCGTATACATTTTGGGAACGTACAGGCCTAGCGACCAAGCGCGTTGCTCTCCCAAAACTAAAAGCAAGTGCGTGCCTCACACCCCATCTCGCTATAACTTTCTCTCCACCAATAACTCCTCCCTGAAACTGGATTCCGTTCTGATTTTGCTAATGAAGTGGGCTTGACAGAGAAGTGGGATTGGGGCACGAGAGAGCGTGAGGGAGGGGGCCACGGGTGGATGGTAACTGCCGCTCTAACAGGTACGAGCAAATTACGCTATCAGAACGGAATTATGTAGTTCCGCCTCAGCAACGGTCCCTAACATTTCATACTTAAACTTGACTGACAGGGTCGTAGTGAGGAGTAAGTATATAAGAGTGAGGGAGACTGGTGCCTAAACCACTATCGCCCAAGTCCTCCCTATGTAATGTGGATCTAGTGAAGTAAACCAAGCGGACTTTACATTTTATACACCGGTTTATAACAGTTATTCCGTTTTCATTACACTATTCATATTTATTAGAATAATATATATTGTTATTACCTCCTTTTTCATTGGATATCTAACAGATTTTTTCAAGGGGGATTTGCACTTTCACCAGGTAAGTTGTTGCATTCAAGTTTACCGCTAGTCAGAATAATTTCGTCAAATAATGCAGTAACCCTATATTGTTGCAGTAACCCTATATTTGATTAATTCGTTTTGGTAAACATTATGCATTTGAATAAATTGTTTTAGAAGTTGTGTATTCTCTTTTCCTAATAGCCTATATAGTACATATACTGTATGTGAACGTTGTAAGGTGCATAATTGTTGTATATTCATAGATAAATCTGTGTTCGTTTTGGAGACAGTTGTTAGGCTGCTTTACAGCGTTACTATTGTTAAGGCAGATCTGTGGATTCTACATTAGGGGATGCACTTGTAATGGCATGGCATGACTGAGAACTTCAGTATTCACCATAGCAATGGGCTTGGTGTCGCTTTGTGACAGCAGGGCAGAGGGTGAATAAAAAATAGATAGCCTATAATGGCTGGGCAACTTTACTTATGAGAAGTAAATTAAAGTTTCATCAACTTTACTTGTGAGAAGAAAAGTTTCATCAACTTTACTTTACTTATTATTACATTGCCATTACAATAGTGATATAGTTAACAACTTAAAATGTGTTGTTACCTTTGATGATAATCAGCTTTTTGTGTCTCTTGTGTTTTGAAGGCGATATGATACTCAGGAGAAGTCTCAACTTGCTGCCCATTTTATTACTTTGCTCCTCAGTGCTACCTCAAGGTAAATCTACTTATGCATAAAGTTTATGCGTCTTATCATCATCATCATCATTATCATAACCACTATTCCATTACATTTGTATTGCTAAATAAGTGTGATGTTTGTGTGGCTTGCGCAGATGCTGTAGGTTTTATTGTAAGCATGAGTGAATATGATCACTTTTGCTTGTGCATAAAAGCATTCCCATTTAGGCTATAGCCAGGGCTCTCCAACACTGTTCTTGGAGAGGTGTTTTAGTTACAAAGCTAATCTAGCGCACCTGATTCTAATAATTTGCTGGTTGATAGACTAAATCAGGTTAGTTCCAACTGGGGTTGGATCGAAAACCTACAGGAGGGTAGCTCTCCTGGAACAGGGTTGGAGAGCTCTGCTATAGATTTTCGTAAAGAATGCCATGCTGTTTAATCAAGCTAATTGGCTGTACACGTTCTCCTCTCCTTACATATCCCCTGTATGACTCATGGAAGATGGCGAGGTCACTATGGATGACGACACGGCGTTTGATCTGTTTGATATTAGCGGTATCACACGTAAGACTCTGGGCGCCAAGCAATTCCGCGGCCAAGACACGGACAACCCCGCTTACCGCTTCATCCGCTTCGACCATTTGCCACCTGTGAGCGCACCCGTGCTCAAACAGATGCTTCAGCAAATCCAGAACAACGAGGGATTTGTGTTCGTGGCCAGCATGCGCCAGGACCGTGGCTCGCGGGGAACCCTCGTCGCCTTGGAAGGCGCCAACGGCCAGCGGCAGTTTGAAATCGTCTCCAACGGTCGCGCCAACACGCTGGACATTGTCTACTGGGTGGACGGCTCTCAAAATGTTGTCTCATTCGAGGATGTTGACCTGTCTGACTCGCAGTGGAAGAATATCACACTTCATGTTCATGGCGAAAATGCAAATCTGTTTGTGGGCTGCAGTCTCATCGACAGCTTCATCTTGGATGAGCCTTTCTATGAGCACCTGCAGGCAGAGGAGAGCCGAATGTTCGTCGCCAAGGGATCCATCCGCGAAAACCACTTCAGGGTAAGAATTATAGAGTAGACCACTATTATGCTGTTCAACTCAACCTTGATTCCTAGTTGTCCCCAGTAGTAAAAGAAAAAGTGTATTTTTATAAGGGAGAAACTTTTATTTTCCTTCTGCACTTTATTACTTGTGTGGTTTTTCAGTAGGGTGTGCCTTTGTTAAAAATAAAAACCCTACTACACCATGTCCAAAAGTCCTAACCTACTCTTAGTCTTAGTCATAATAAAGGTTTAAGAAGTTAATAAACCATATAGCATTACAAAGAAGTGAACCATGTAATTATGAGAGAATATTTTTGTTGACAGATTACACTAACCTTTATGGTTTTTCCTGAGCCTGTAATTTTTTACTTCTAGGCACACTTCAAACTACATGACTCCAGATAATGTAGAAAACCAAATGTGGCATGAAGTGCATACAAAATGACACTACATTTTTTTGTCCAGAAAAGTAGTGCACTATATAGGATTCCATTTCAGATCTACCCACTTGAGTCATGATGATGCGTCTAATGTTAGCCGTTAAGAATAACTCATTCTGTATTAATTTACCTTGACATACTAGCTCAAGGTAAGTGAATACCAAAGAAGTTGTTCCTAGCTGCTAGTCCAATGTGACACACAACTGTCCTGGTCGCCATTGATCAGTCTCTTGTCTTGTCACACAGGGGTTACTGCAGAATGTTCGCTTCATGTTCGACACATCCGTGGATGATGTTCTCAGGAACAAAGGCTGTGAAGTCACCAAGCCAGGTAAGGGATTTTGGCTAACGTTAGTATACTGGTCGTGTTCATTAGGCACCAAAGGAAAAAAAATAGAAGGGAGGGACTACTTGGACTTGTCCAATGAGAAAGGCTCATTTTCGTTTTGCCATTGCAAAACGTTTTAGAATGTTTTCTGTTGCGTACACTAAGAAGATTCCCCTGTAGTTTGGTTAGACTGAATCCTACCAATTGGGGTCGATATCATATGTAAATATATTTCAAGGACATCATCTTGAAGACCATCTGAAATCATGCTGTATTGTGTTACTGCAATTGTCCTTTAGTCTGCGCTTACACATAAAGCCCATTTCTGATCTTTTGACTATTTATGGGCAAAAGAGCTGATCTGATTGGTCAAAAGACCAATTAGTGGAAAAATATCAGAATTGGGCTGCCTGTGTAAATGCAGCCTTAGTAACATTTTCCCAAACCGGGTTGTGCTGTACAGCAAACTGTTATGGTCCTTGTCATCCCAAGTTTGTCACGACAATGATCATAGAAATGGCCAAGACAGCACAAACATATCTGCAACTGACTGAAGCTACTCCTTTTTGGGTATCTGTCGTATTGTTTTCATGCTCTGAACATTCTGATGATGTGACTTTAACTCCTCCTTCCTGACCTGCTCTGAACTCCTGTAAACTCCCCTTTAAAGCCCCATCCAACGCAGATGTAACTGAACGATCCATCCTTCTGCCTCAAAGGTTGCATTCCAAACGGCACCCTATTCCTTATAGTGCACTATATTAGTAAAAAATAGTGCACTACATATGGAATAGGGTGCCATTTGAGACGTAGCCACAGTCACATGCAACCTCTTACAGCTTTGGTCTTCTGTATTTCATTTAGATAAAACCGTAACAAATTTCCCCAACAGACTCCAACCACTTAAAAATATGGAGGTCTTCCTTTTTTCCATTGTGTTTGGTTCTGCTATTCTGTCACTTTATTTCGGTCTTTAGTTTTAATGGGTCACAGAAAACTTGCAGATCTGATATGTGGAGATATCTGAAAGTGTTACATCATGTTAGCGGAAACAGCTGCGTCAGTGTGGTTTTGTTAGGTCAAGCAATGTGTGTGTGTGTGTGTGTGCGTGCGTGTGTGTGTGTGCTGCGGTCGTCAAGACAAAAGGAGATACTGTACAGATGCTTACATGTATTTCCATTGCCAGTGGAAGAAATGCCTGGGGAAGAAAAATAGACACATAGTGAGGTCATGAATTGGCTGATGGCGTAGTAGCCACTCTGCTGCTTTTGTTCACACTGGGCGTGGAGCCCTGTAATCCTCAGTAGGGGCTTCTAAG